>OX596248.1:15811045-16134792 GCA_951394255.1 Polyploca ridens
AAAAATTGTGTCAATAATTACAAAATCTATTTTGTCAGCATGTAATATATATTAGAATGTAGTACCTACCTGGGTAACCGAGCTTTACTCGAAAACTCGGAAGACGCATTTTCCCAGAGACGAGACCTAGCTAGGTCGATTTTTCGCCACATAGCAAATATCATCGAAATCGTTAGAGCCGTTGTTGAGATCTCAAAACATAATTATATATTTATTTATATACAAATATTGCTCGTTTGATAGTATAGAAACAGAATATTACGATTCAAGGTAAAAAGTCATAAAGGTGATAAAGTACAGTAGTACCCAACTGATATGGCGCGTCGTGAATCTTCGTTCGCACAGAAAAGCAAGTATGGCCCCGAAGTTTAACGAAAGTGCTTAAAACTTACAATCAACCTTAAGTCACTAATATAAGGTTCATAATACACTGCAGCTGTTGGTTCAGTCTCACTCGCAAGTCACGCCCCTCCGCACGGCGCGCGCTAGCATGGTGGCAGCTGCCGACCAATAGCGTTTCCCGCGCTTTGAAAATGTATCTTCTGCGCAGGTACATCGGTAAGCCATATTACTACTACTTAGTTTAGAGGGTTCTAATAGAACTAGAATTAATCTATTCCCTTTTAAAAGTTATAACTTTTAAATTAACTGCAAGTATCATATCTTACAAACTCCTTCAATAAAATTCCCTACCATGATTTCATTGATGTAAGATAAATGGATTTCTCCTGGTATTGGAAATCTGATTTGGTGCTGAAGGTATACCTATTAGACGTTGTACGCTTGCTAGTAGGTACCTAACTAAATTTTATTAATTTCTAATACAACTACTTACCTCCTAACCTAACAAAGGATGTAGCTTGTTTGTTATTTTTTTAAGTACTTATTCCCGAAAATAAATGTGTGTTCTACCCATGAAGATTGTTTGATTATCTTATCATAAACCTTCTCACTTTGATTACTTTGGAGAGTAAAATTCAATCATTAAGTGCGGTTTTTGGAAATATTAACTTTGAATACAGATTTTGGAGACTACTACTTCATATGGTACCTATTTTAAGGTGAACGCACACTTATCGAGTCGAACGCATCGAACGAAACGAATTTTAGAATTCTGCATATGAAATCTTATGAAAGCTCGCACACTTGCCCGCGTCGAATCGTCCGAATCTGGATAAGATTTCATATACAGAATTTTAAAATTCGTATCGTTCGATGCGTTCAGCTCAGATAAGTGTGCGTTAACCTTTAACCAGACCAGCGTTTGATTCCAATGAAAGTCTTCAGGAGTCACCTGAAGGTAACAGGTTTATGACAGGGTACCTACATACTAAACAATAAACATGTCATGTGACGAAATGCTGTTTATTGTACATCACTGTTCAAATATGCAGTGCAGTGAGTTTCCACCTGCCGACCCAGCGTTACAATAACAAAACCGGTAAAATATTAACCGGTTTAATCAGTATCACATCGATATTATTTTGAAATAGCAATACTTATAAACTGTCAATGTGACAACGTCATTGAAAAAAAACACGTAAACGGGAAAACCAGTGCTCATTTGTGTTGAAAATAAGTTGTTTTCTTCGATTAATAGTGTTTTTCGTATTAAAACCATCAGAAATGGCGTCTGTACCGTTAATGTTTGCTCAGGAAGACTGCGAGCTTGGTGGCAAGGAGACTATTGAGGTAAAAACATGGTTCTCAATACTAAACATGGAATCACGAGTTTAGAAGTGAATGGAATTTTCGTACCATCTGTCCTTCGATTATTTGTTTTCATATCAGTAAACAGGTCATATTTTAGCTGCTTTATTTGCATGCTAATTAAGTATATTGTAAAACGTATGGTGTTTTAAGACGTCACAATTGTATTGTTTCACCACTTTGTAGATAAGATAACAGTTGTACGTTTCATACTAATTACCGATAAAATTAGCGTTTCCTCAACTTTCTAGCATTTAATTGTCTATGCAAAGCCTCTCAATTTTAACCACATTCTAAGGATTATGCCAGACATAATACATCTTATTTTTTGTACTAAGAAAATGGTGTCTCATGATAAATATCCATTATCAACAAAAAAAACAATTTGTAAATAAATAGGTACCACAAATCAACATATTTTACTGAATGTCTGCAGGTTTTAATGCCAATTTAATGAGCTTGTCCTTAATTATTCATTACCTACCAGCAAATCACACAATTTTACTATAGATGCTTAAAATTTAAGTAATAAATTAAAATGCAAACAAAAATACTTAACACATTGACATACAGTATTACCTCACTGATTGATCATACTATGACACTAGAAAATTTCATACATATGTTGCCCAGAGGTGTTGCGTCAAAATTGTTAAGGTAACAATATAGAAAAATAAGTAGTATATGTATTATATCAGTTATCTGGTTTCCATAGTACAAGCTCTGCTTATAGACCGAGAGATACTGGTACAAATTTACTGGTCATTTGTACCAGTATGGCAACCCTTCAGGGGTCTAATTACATAATGACAAAAGGAAAAATTATGGTCATAGCGCTGGTACCGGCAGCCCAATCGTGTGGGCATTGAAAATGAAATGCCATTAGATTTTTACTAGACACTGATTGTATCTAGTAAAAACTGTTGTTGACATACTTTTGTATTATATTAAAAAAATATAGAAGGCCATAAAATTTTTAAAATGACTAAGCATAGCCTGTTATCTAGGTGACACATTTTTACAATAATCATAAATATGGTACATATTGAAAAGCAATATAAATAATATCAGACTAAAATATAAAGAACAATATACTGAATTTAGATTATACATGCTAATGTGGGTTACCAAAACCATCTCATTTCTAGGATGACTTTGCATACCGCAACAATGTGATGAATGCAGACAAGCAGATCCGTCTGGCTTTTGTCCGCAAAGTCTACGGTCTGCTATCAGTACAACTGCTGGCAACAGTTTCCATTGCTGGTGTCTGCCTGCTTGTTGAGCCTGTACAGGGCTTCATACATAGAAAGTAAGTATTGTAAATCCTTAATTTGGAGCTGTTAAACATGAAAACAATATTACTGTATTTATTTAACTTTTATTTCAGTGAATGGATGGTGTTCATTGCGTTCATACTAAGTTTGGGCACATTGTTTGCCCTCATAGCCAAGAGAAAGGACTCACCAGCCAATCTTTACCTGCTAGCAGCTTTTGTAAGTAGCATTGTACTATATTTTCCTTATTCAACTTGTTAACTTATCCTCCTATATTCTTACTCATAAATGCTTTATATGTATACACAGCCAATCTGTCAATAGTATATATGTAACAAGTCAAAATAATTAAAAACAGTTGTGTTTTTTAATTATTTTGATTTGTTACTGTTGTTATTTTTGTAAAAAAATATATAGCAAGTGTCACTGGGGATGATGTGGATTCTAAGGATATAATATACAACAAAATCTGTTCAGGAATTTTCAGTTATGATTTATGTAGTAACTATTTAGTAATCTGTGGTTATGGTGGAATAAACTCTCATACATACATGAACCCTGAAAACATTACTCTTTTTTTGAGCAGTTGTGTAAAAGCCATCGTAACATGCAATGATTGTTTGTCATACTTGATTTTTTTGTCAATTTTGTTCCATTGGATCAGGAGTCTCTTTCCTACAAGGAAGTAGAAAAGAATTTTCTGTTTTATGCAAATGATGTAAAAAAAAACCTATAACCATTCATTCTATAATTCACTTAAACGCTTTCAGACGGCAGTGCAAGCCTACACAGTCGGTGTGGTGGTTTCCTACTACAACACCGCGATAGTGCTACAAGCGTTGGCAATCACGTTCGCTGTTGTCTTCTCGCTCACTCTCTTCACGCTCAACACTAAACGCGACTTCTCTTTCGTTGGTTATGGGTAAGTGACTTTCTACTGTTGTAATTTGGAAGGACTAGAAAGTGAAACATGGACTTGATGTGTAGCACTTTCTAGCAGGGCCACTGTGATGGGTTTGAGTTCAGGGCCCCAATTCTACAGTCTTTGAGAGTGGGGCCCCTGATTGGAAAAATGTCACCATTATCAGTTCAAAACTCATAGTGGCCAGGGTCATGCCTAAATGGGCTCATAGAAAATGGATCATAAATAACACTCGAATTAAAGCTGTGACCATTTCCATTCCAGTAAATTATTACAATCATTTCTTTTAATTCCAGGCTTGTAGCTGGTCTTTGTGTCCTCATAGTAGGAGGATTCATCCAGCTTTTCATTCAAAGCTCAGCATTCGAAGTAGCTCTATCCTTAACCGGCGCCATACTCTTCAGTTTATTCCTGATCTTTGACACGCAGCAGATGATGATAAATCTGTCCCCCGAGGAGTACATTCTAGCCACGATTAACTTGTACATGGATATTATTAACCTGTTCCTGTATATTTTACGTATTCTCAATGAGATTAACAGGAATTAATTTTGTGGTAGAGGCCGTTTTTGTTATCTTATTTCTGCATTTCTGGTTGTTGCCCGAGACTTACCAGCATTATATTGTCACTGTATTTTTTAAGTAACAGTGCTTCAATCAAATGGTAGCTAAAATTCAAATTTTTCTTCATTGACAAACACAAAATTGATAAAATAGAAACCATAAATAATATTAGATCTTAAAATTTAGTAATTTCAGCATATTTTTATCATGGCTGTTTTTTTATATTTCGTAAAAACGGCCTGTATTACTACTTAAAAATATCAAGTATTTACGGGTGATTGGAGTATTCTATGTAATATTAATCACAGATTTAAACGTTACTTTATCACTGAAATTATTGTGAAAATGCATTTAATTGCACTACGTTAATGTATGTAATTCTATGTGTAGGCTGTGAAGCTATAAATTAAATATATTTTTGTTTATGTAAAAGTTGGAAAGTGCACCCACTTTTCATCAAAATGTAAAAGGAGAACCTCTTGGAAAATAATAGGCATTATGATATTTATGTGAAATTTTTAAGTATTTAATGTAATTCGTTTTCTTTATTGACGTGCTAAAAACTGATACAAATGTGTATTTTTGAAAAATCCTTTTCTTACAGTCCATTAGAAGATTATAAATGGAAAAATAAATAATGTATTAGAAAATGGATACTAATGGCTTTAATTTTATGAAACAATATTACAGGTAAAAACATGAAATGAATTTACCATTTGATATTTTATTTATATTTTCATATCTCAACCACAAACGTTGTTTTTCTTTCTAGAACTGTCATGTGTGAAGACATTCTATATTATATTTTGACGTCGATTTTCATA
Source organism: Polyploca ridens (assembly GCA_951394255.1). NCBI lineage: Eukaryota > Metazoa > Arthropoda > Insecta > Lepidoptera > Drepanidae > Polyploca > Polyploca ridens. The sequence goes on from OX596248.1 coordinate 15,816,343, forward strand.
AAATATCGCAACTCGGAGTAGCACAAAATGAGCATATTCCTTTAGAATAATGGAGCACTAATTGTTGGAATGTACCTATAAATTATATTTTGATTTATTTGAGATATTGTTTTATTTTACACGTGTCGCTTCCTTTGCGGTTGAGTAGATGTGTCGAGATTCTGTAGGTACCTCCTTACCGACCCCGATGAAATTTGGCACGCGGATAGCCCATGGTATAGAGAGGGACATATGCTATTCAGCGCTAACAGTCGCAAATTAATAAAATACAATTAAAATGATACAAAAACTAATGTATATTTGCAAGACGCAATCATATATTTACACAAACATTATTTCATGTCACTATTCTTTAGCTAAAGTTTTACAAAATATTTACATACATTCATGTACATTAAAATTAATGACTTACCTCGGCTTAATTAAGTGGATTGAATTATTATACGAAGTACCAGAATGTAAATTCTATTAATAAGTAAATAAAAAGAACGAGATTTCGTCTGCCGAGTGAATTCAAGTAATATCAGAAATTCGTTACATTAAAAATATTTAAAATTATTTACTTTAAAGTTACTAGCAGGTCCACCATGACAAGATTTGAAATAAAATAAATATCTAATAACGAAAAAAATCAAAAAGCCAGGAAGCCGCGGAGTCCTACACCTGCTACAAAACTGGTGTGCCGCCGTGCCACTACTTTGAAGAGCAAGCGCGGTGTCTGAATTGTAAGGAGTAACGATAATGCCGACTTTTTTAACTTTATTTTGGGTTTTTTCAAAAACCAATGACGAATTTTTTTTCCATTTGATGTTATAGAATGTTAGTAGACCATGGTCTGAACAACGGTTGTTCTAGCGTTAAAACGATTAAAAATTCACCGTGAATTAGTTCATTGGCATACCTACTAAAAGTACTAAAAATAACGTATATCGAGAACTAGATAATTATAATTCTAACCCGTCACGGTGGCACTGCCAGAATGTAGTACACAACAATCAAAAGAGAATTTCCTATCTTCTTTGATTTCCTTGATCAGCAAATTATTTACATTTGAACATCGCAATTTACACAAATCACTAAGAACACAACCAATTTAATAGCGCCGTATCTTTATACGGCGCTATTAAATTGGTTTTTGGAATACAAAGGTATTCCAAAAAGGAATTGGCAAGCATGAACATAACAAATAGAACATTGATCAGCTTACAGAACATTAAATTTTTGAGTAAGTACATATTGTAAAACGAATGTTTTTTTCACCAGGATAGAAATAGAAATGATAATATCCATAAAATGTTAGGCGACGATCCCACAGCGAGCGGTCTGGAGTTCTACGTGCGTTCTCCTTGACCGCCGCGGTCGCTATGTGCAATGATCAAAAGCGCCGCATAGATTACAGTGAACGCAGAACTCTAGACCGCTCGCTGCGAGATCGTTACCTTGAAGGTCTAAAATGAGTTACTTGTCTGAATTTATGAAACGACTGATTGAGTGGTTCGCATCGCCTGATCTACTGGTCGTAGAACCATGAAAGTTGGAGGATATGTATTCCTTTTGTGTGAGGTGCATAAAGATTTTAATAAATTCACCCAAATTAGGGGGCGAAACCTCGGAGAAAAAAAATTGTCCACTATCAAAGCCTACGCCTTGAATACAGCTATTTTCATATTTGATGTTGCAGTTACATGGTTTCTAAGATCGCTGGTCGATGACAATTTCGATATTACTAAGGAATGTAAATACAAAAAGGTTAAATGCAGTATTTTTTGACTCCGAATGTCCGGACTTTTATCGAAATGTCAGGCTTTTTGTCAGGACTTTTCAAATTCTTAAATAGTAACCCTAGTCGCATTCGCCGCCGCCATTACGTTGCCTCAGTTTAGTCTTAGCGAGAGTACTGTCCGACCTAGTCTGTGTTTCAGAGATAAAGAACATTAAAGATTACATCAAAAACATTCACGCTCACCTCTGAAATTAGGCAAAAACATTCATTTCAATATTTTTACAGGTGATTTTTTCAGGTTAATGTTTAGGTCAGCCGTTACACAATGTATATGGGTCCAGAGTTTGGGTGTATGTAATATCATTATGTAGTATATCAGATATCTGGTTTCCATAGTACAAGCTCTGCTTAGTTTGGGATCAGATAGCCATTTATGAAGAATTTCGAGGCATTCATTCCGTTGGATATTATAAGACCCTCTGAGAATATTATTTCCTTATAAAATACATCACAATTCACTTATCTTCTTCCATTACTTCTTCCAAAGTCTCTATGGGTATATTATCGCTGTCATCACTAACCGGTTCACTTTTTAACAAATCTACGTTCACTTCTATGCTTGTAGTACTATCACTGGATTCTACTTTGTTAGTTACACTGATATCTTCCTTCTCTTTCTTTACTTCTTCTTTGCTAGTTACACTTATATCTTCCTTCTCTTTCTTTACTTCTTCTTTGCTTGTTACACTTGTATCTTCTTTCTCTTTCTTTATTTCGTCCATACTTTGTTCTATGTTAGGACTGAATTGTGGTCTGGAATTAAAATTCAAATAATTTTAGAGTTTTAGGTACATATTAAAACATACTGTATGTATTCTTAGGTACAACCAATAAGATACGGATTCAATTACTTTAATTTACGTCACATAGTTCACCCTACAGTCTAAGTACTGAATAAAATTTTCGATTTTAGCAAGTAGTATTGTTAGATTTTAGCAAGTAGTATTGTTAGATTTTAGCAAGTAGTATTGTTCGATTTTAGCAAGTAGTATTGTTCGATTTTCTCACTGTGATTCTACAGATGAAATTGAAATCATTTGACAAAATTTAACAGGATGTTACACTCATAATACAGATTAATAAAAAGTTAGTCTGAATATCATGTATGTATAAAAAAACACTTCTTTTGTCGGTGCCCGGTGCGGGATTCACATAGAGTCTAGGTATAAACAAATAAATTGCGGCTTGACACATGTTTAAATAAAAGTGTAATGGTTTTATTAATATGATATGTTATTAGACCAGTGTATAAAGCTTTATTTTATGCTTGTATATCAGTTCCAAGAACGGCTAGAGAGAAAAACATTTTTTATTTAATGTTTCGGTTTTTGTTTAAAACCTTAAAAATATATTGGTTATAGAACCCACCCTTAAAAACCGTTCTTAGTATTCTTAAATAAAACAGTATATTACGATACGTGTGACTTCTAACGCCGTGCAAAAATGACTTAAGTCACGAGTATCGTATACTATTTAATTATTTGAAAAAAAAACAAACAGTCAGATTGCCCAATAAATATTTAAAGTTTTCATAAGTGCCCTTCGGGGGCCAAATTGAATAAATTGCTGTGACTTTTTTTATAACAAGTGCGGGTTTTTTACATGCAGTACTATAAAATATAGAGTTTTTATTTTACAAATAAATCCAATGCAATCAAGCACTGTTCAACGTATGTACCCCCTAAGCTAGTAGTACTTTCACGTTATTAATAGCTCTAGGTTTTGCGCTTACCACACTCGACCACATAATACTGTGGTCAAATACAATTGTTTAGAAAATTACTCATAAATCCTCCTACCAAATGTAACTACAAAATAATAATACAAACCTCTTAACGTCCTCCAAAGTTTTGGGTTTCTGTACAGTCTTATTCAATATGGCGGTGCACAGTTTCCTATGCTTGGAGAGTTCTTGGAAATTGTCAAACTTCTCGTTGCATCCGTAGCACACATCCTTGTTGTGACACGTTTCATGCACCATCAGGTCCGTTGATGTTGAGAAGCCTGGGGAGGAAGATTATTTATGTTTTTTAAACACTTACCTCCTTATTCATAATAAAGTTATCAAACGTTGATTAGCTAAAATTCTGAAGTCTATATCTGACAGGTGACATTTGGTGATCGAAAGAGTGAGATGGAGGACACAATTACACTGATTTAGTTAAAAAGCGATTATGAATAAGAGGGTACATCTCTTTCTAACATAGAACATGCAAAGGATGTAAGAAATATAGTCCTTTCAATTTAGTCCCATTTCTTTTTCCAACATAAAGGGGATAGAACCTTTGTGGCATAGCTAGCCGCCGCCATTTTAGTTTTTTTTCAATGTCGCGGCGCACGATGTAACTGGTTTATATGGGTAGAGGACACTTATACAAACAAAAAATGTTAATCAATATGGTGGCCTAAAGTGTCACGTTTCCGAGATATTTGGAGGTAAAGATCGCCATATGAGAATTACGACAATCATTAAAAATGAACTTATTACGTGTTTATATGCAATATATTGTATTCAAATAATAGTTCCCTGGTTGATTTAACTATTTATTAGAATATAGTAAACAAGGAGCACGAAAAAACAATATCCATTAATTGGTTACCTACTAAACCGCATCGCAATATTCGCAATGAACCACATTGTTGTCAAAGTAGCTCGGATCGTGACTTGTTTTCCATCTTGTCATTATTATATTTATTTATTTAACATGCATTTATTATACAAACAAAAATGACAATACTTGTCCTAAAATCTATGTTACCAAGTTAATTGGAACTAAAGATCGCTAAGTAATGCTCCCTGGGCGCAAAAATTGCAATAGCGTCGTAAATAAATAAAAAAACCCGGTCCCGCGGCTGGCCCGACCTAATAAAACTTCCACCTAAATGAAAGTCCCGTCTTCGTAGAAGACTGCTTACGTGCACACAATGCCAAAAAGGGCGATAGGTCAGACCCGGCGAATTACAGGCCTATTGCCATCACCTCCCATTCTCTCCAATGTCATGTAGCGAGTGATCAACACGCAACTCTTGAGATACCTAGAGGATCACGATTTGTTGAGTGACCGACAATATGGCTTCCGCCATAGTCCCTTGGCTGTGATGTGTCTATGTATATACTAGAAGGTCACCAGCCGAGTGGTCACTTGCCATCGAGAGTCAAGGTGGCGAAGGCGTACGATCGGGTCTGGCACCGGTGTCTTCTAACGAAGTTACCAGCATATGGGCTTCCCGAGGGACTATCCAAATGAGTCGCCAATTTTCTGTCCAGCAGATGCATAAGAGCTGAGACATATAAATACTGGCGTCCCGCAAGGGTCTGTACTGTCCCCAACACTGTTCCTGCTGCATATCAATGAAATGCTGTCTATTGACGGCATTCATTGTACAGAGGACGCGCATCCCCCGCGCCGCACCACCTGCCCGGCCCACTGACCCACTGCCTGTGTCTACTACGTCAGCACCTTTTACGAAGCCCATGCCTGAAAAGGAATCGAAGCGGGCTTGTGATGATGGGTTTGAGATAGTGCAAAGCAGGAAGCACCGTCAGAAAACGAATAAGAACCGATGCGGCACAGCTCCTGTTGAGCCCAAGCAAACCATGCGTGCTGCCATGCCAAACACTAAACTACGCCACCAAGGCGGAGGACATCGTGGAGTACATTCGCCAAAGAATCGAGTACTCGCTGAGGGTGTAGCTGTTGGAATCGAGCCGCAATGTCAACTTCAAGGTGTTCGTGGTGCGAGTATCAACATATTTTCTGCACCTCGTCATGGGAGAGGACTTTTGGCCGCAGAACGTGGTGTTCCGTCGCTTCCGCGGACAAGTGCCACATGATCGCACGAAGACATAGTGCAGTGCAGTAGTGTTAACTAACATAGGCTTAATTGTTTTATACTAACAAAAATGTTTTACTATAATATTTATGTTAGTTTGTAAGGTATTTATCTATGGGCCACAGTAGCCTGATAATAAAGATTTCAATATGATATTATAATAAAAAAAATATTATTATTATTGCAAATATCCTCGTTTCGTGGTGGAGGAAAGCCGCGAACGGCTTGTGTCTGAAATCGAGAACTCACTAACTAGTGTCTCCGATTACGGTCGACTAAACCTAGTCCATTTCAACCCCACTAAGACCCAAGTCTGCGCGTTCACCGCTAAGAAACCTCCATTTACTGTACACGGACATCAGTGAAAGCATCGGGATCCTCGGCATCGACATTTCTAATGACGTCAATATGCCGTCTAGATGACAAGGTTAAGCTAGCATCCAAAAAACTCGAAGTGCTCAACAGAGCGAAGCAGTACTTCACATCGGGGCAAAGGCTGCAACTTTACAAGTCGCAAGTCCGGCCTTATATGGAGTACTGCTCTTACCTGGATACCAGTTTGGGCCTTTAGACTCGGTTCAGCGACGTGCCATTAGAATCGTCGACGATCCCGAGCTCAGAAGCCTTAGGACCCCTCAATCTGAGGGGAGACTTTGCCTCCTTATGTGTGTTCTACGGCTTGTACAACAGACAGTGTTCTGTAGAATTGTTAAACCTGATGCCTACGGCTACCTTCTACCATCGCAAGTCGCGCCATTGACGGGGAGTCCATCCTCACACATTGGAACCAAAATAGTATCAAACTATACGGTCTCAAAGGAGCTTTCTTCGCTTACAGTCAGGCGGGCCGTATGTTTGTTTGCTACCTAAGTAGTGTAAAAAAAACCTTTTATTTAAAGGTTTGAGGTCACGGCTTGTTTCTATTATGTGTTTTATTTTATTTTTAAAACCGTGATGCAATATTATTTGACCACTATTGCTTAAAAACAAGAACATAAATTGTACTTAATCAACATTAAACTATTGTCATTCGTCTCATATTATATATACATCGATATTCCAATATCTCGGTAACATGATATTTTAAGACAAGTATTGTCATTTTTGGTTAATAACGGCGACATGGAAAACAAGTTAACCACTACGATCCGAGCCACTTGACAACATTGTGTTTCATTGCGAATATTGCGATGCGGTTTAGTAGGTAACCAATTAATGGATATTGTTTTTTCGTGCTCCTTGTTTACTATATTCTAATAAATAGTTAAATCAACCAGGGAACTATTATTTGAATACAATATATTGCATATAAACACGTAATAAGTTCATTTTTAATGATAGTCGTAATTCTCATATTGCGATCTTTAACTCCAAATATCTCGGAAACGTGACACTTTAGGTCACCATATTGCTTAACATTTTTTGTTTGTATAAGTTTCCTCTACCCAAATATACCACTTACACCGTGCGCCGCGACATTGAAAAAAAATCAAAATGGCGGCGGGTGGCTATGCCAGCTCCCATACAAAAATGTTCGTACCCCTTTAGTCGCCATCAAAATAGGTTACAGTAGTACCCAACTGTTATGGCACGTCGTGAATCTTCGTTCGCACAGAAAAGAAAGTATGGCCGAAGATTAACAAAATAATGCTTAAAACTTACAATCAACCTTAGATCACTAATATAAGGTTCATAATACACTGCAGCTGTTAGTTCCGTCTCACTCGCAAGTCACGCCCCTCCGCACACATGGCGGCAGCTGCCGACCAATAGCATATCCCGCGCTTTGAAATTTTTTCTTCTGCGCAGGTACATCGGTAAGCGATATCAGTTGGGTACGCACGGTTACAGATCAAGCTATACATTTCCAATATAAGCTGACCTCTCATTGCAGGGAAATCCAAGCAAGATCAGCTTATACTGGAAATGTATAGCTTGATGTGTTGCCGTGTGTACTACTGTACGTCTATTTAACCGCTGAGACTAATTTGGCAGCATTAAATATGTTCTATCCTTTTTCAATCAATTTTTTTAAGTAAGAGATGAGATTTTACAAGCTTTTATTTAACTTGCAATGTATGTATGTATGTTTGTTCGGGTGGAATCTTGCAATTCGAATTTCACCCACTTCCAGTGGTCGGATTGACTTGATATTTGGTATACATTAGTATATTAGATGACAATGCAAGTACAGTCAACAAAAAGTACCGTCACCAAAAAAGCTTGTACTAAAAATGAAATTATTAAAATAAGTTGAGTGCTATTTGCAACAGAATTGGCACCTTTTTATCCCTAACGAGAACCCGGGCATAACCACGGATTAATAATAAATGTACTTACTTCTTCTACAAATAGCGCACACGTGTTTCGTCTGTTTTTTCCGCGGTGAATTATCATCAGTTCCACCACTCTTTCTTTTTACTGTCTTGTATGAATGCTGAGCTATAACATGCGCCTAGAAAAAAGAGACAAATTATAAATCTTACTGTCCAGGTTCCAGAACCTCAGAACGTTAAATCGGACTGGTACGGTCAGCAACATAAGTAGCTTATTTACAAAACTTAAGCTACTCATGATGTATGCTGGGTCATGCTTATATTTTATCAACTGCTGCAGTTATAAAATATTGGCGACAGCTTTTCCTATAAAGAACTTCCAAGTTCAGTCTTTACCAAAAGGATACCAGGCCCCTGGGCCCCCAAAGGCCGATATTATTCGCTTAAACAACACATTTTTCTTTTCTATTTTATTAGTAACTATTCATTGGGTACATTATGTGGGCTGCGTTTCTAAGAAGAATAAAAAGCCACGGAGTATAAAATCATAGCATAAAAATGATTTTTGTTATTCACTTTTTGACTTTCCAATGGGGCCCCAAATTCTTGTGTGCCCAAGGGCCCCGGTATGGCTTAAGACAGCCCTGCTTCCAAGCTTTATTTATACCGGGTTGAGATTTCGAGATGGCATATTTTCGAAACCTATGTTGGATTAGTCATGCTGAACAACTTGTACTATGGGACCAACACAGAATGGAACTACTTTTATGGAAATAGTTTGAAAAAATATTTACCTTCAGGCCTGAAACTCGACAGAATGTCTTAGTACACAGCATACAGTCTAGAGGCAAATCTTTCGTGGGCTCCAGTTCCTCATTCTCACTGAGTGGCTCCTCTTTCACTTTTACCTTCAATTCCTGAAAACATTGTATGTTTTCTTTACATATTATTTATGACCTTTGAACTCGATCAGAAAACAGCTGTGTAGTTTTGTTTGTGTAGTAGTAAATTATGTATTGTCAAAATTACATTTCATCAAAAACCGTGAACTTTATAAGAATAGGCCATTTTTTACAGATTTTAGTAACTGATTGAAATAAATATAATACTTACATCTTCCATTTCGTTACTGGCACTTCCATTAGTTATGATATTCCCTGTTGAAGTATCCGTGTTCAATTGATCATATGATATTGTTCCTGTTGTAAATAAACACACTTGGTAATTTAAATTTTATCATTGCACTCAAAAGCAGATAGACAAATTTATCGGTAAATTGATTGAGTAACACAGGCAACCTTTTTTGTTTTAAATTAAAAAGATAATGACGTGTGATCGGTAGCAAAAATTACAGAAATCTAGAACTCTACTGCTCACTGTGGGCACAATAGTTGACTGCAGAACGCAGAACTCAAGCCCATGAGCTGTGGGACTGGTGCCTTACAAAAATCTATACCACAACACAAGGTACCCAGATAGAAGATCTATGTGGGTGCAGTCCATTTTCTCACAAATAAAATCACGGCCATTTACTCCAGGAGTGTGTATATAAATTCTTATACCATAAACAAATGCAGTGAAATTGGTGGCACAGATTGGGGATGGTATCATCCAAATAAGAGTTGTTCCAAACATGCAGGGTATTAAATAGTTAGTATATCTCTCTCCATCCAAAGGTTGTCTGGAAGAGATTGCTTTTTAGCGATAAGACCGCCCATTGTACTGTAATTAATTTTAAGTACTTTTGTTCTCTTTTTATTGTTTTTGTTTTTTGGTGTACAATAAAGAGTTATCTATCTATACAGGGTGTTGTTTTGATCGGCGACAAGCGACCCAGGAGCGGTAGTACAAAATATATACAGGGTGATTTCGAATTACTTAGCTATTTTTAAGGAGTCTCTCATTATAAAAAATAAAAAATTCATGTTTTATTTTTAGATATAATTTTTATAGAAAAAAATAAAGTTATGACGATCCAAAGTTTTCTCAAAATTACCGAAATCGTTGGTCGTACCGCGCGCCAATACGCTACGTCACATAGCTGTCAACAACCGAGAATGTTAGATACTGCCTATGTATACGAAAACACGAACACCATCCAAATTAAATATCCTATACATCACTCTCGGTATTCTTACCCGTTTAAAATTTATAAAATGAAGCCACAAAAATACAGTAACTCACTTTTTTTATTATCTCAATTACAAACATACTCATCATATCACAATTCTAACATTATGCATCGTTGTAATACTTTAAAACTTTAGGGCCAACTTAAGGCTAATTTAAAATCACATTGAACTGAATATTGCAGTTTATTGACAACTTATTATTTGGTTTTAAATAACACACTTCCAGTGAGCTGCAACTACAGAGCGCACAGTTTTGTGGGGTGGCGGGCGCTGCGCGGCATCGTGTGTGAGGCAGAAGCCCTCCATTGATCAAACTGATAGTGTACTCCAGAGAGTTCCATAATTATTCAATTAAATTTAAAAATATTTCGTATCACCCAGAAACGACTGTTGGTCTTCTAAAACGTTGCCCTAGCAACCAGTAACCAGGGAATACCTGCGTGCGCAACTCAAAATTTATTTTTTCATAATCAGAAATTATTTCAAATAGGTTGACATGAAGTATTAAGCTGAACGCACACCTAAACACGCCGTAGCAATTTTTTTTGTATTCTTTGTATGAAATTAAAAGAAAAGGGAAGAGAGGTTTCGTATAAGGACGCTTCCACACGTCAAACAATCGGTAGTCCAATTGTCATTCCGATTTGAGGCCTTTAGAGCGGCTTTGTAAGACGAGTGCTTTGTCAGTAAATAATTCAAATGAGATGAACATTTGAATGTCTCTCAGTCCGACTTGAGGCCTTTAGAGCGGCTTTGTAAAACGAGTGCTTTGGTAGTAAGGAATTCAAATGACAAGAACATTTGAATCTCTCTCTGTTCGATTTGAGGCCTTTAGGGCGGTTTTTTAGGACATGTGCTTTGGTAGCAAGGAATTCAAATGCGAAGAACATTTGAATCTCTCAAATCGAAAGAATTTATTCTCTTATAAAATTGAATCCACCGACTGACATCAGACATTTTTAGCGAAATAGGCAATTTTAGAGTTTATTTCTAGGATAGGTTCGTTTAAGGGTTATTAACCAAGTCAAACGTTTTAAAAAGCTATCCTGTTTTCTGCTTACAAAGCTGACATTCAAGTTTTCTTCTCTTTTCGACATACAGTCGGCCGGCGATTGTATGATGCGTGCGGGCTGCCTAATGTATTGTTAATAATTAAGGAAAGATAAGTTTCCTCCTTAGTGAAAATGAAAAATAGAATTTATTTTAGAAGATTTTAGTGAATGACAGATTCGATTCAATGACAGTTTTTATTAATCAAAATACTCGAAATGTAAACAACATTATGAAGAGTTTATTCCTGATATTACTTAATTTTGTGAATGGAAAATGGAAAAATAATATGGTGAAATTTTAGTAGGTATTAAACACAATTTCCACCTAGTGCGCGTTACGAAAGAATTCACGTATTTCCGCAGCATATTTCAATGTTCCGGTGACGTCTACCAGCTGAAGTTCAAGGTCATCTACTTGTTAACGTTATCCAACAACGTGGAGTATTTAGGATATTCTTACGACAAAATTATGAAAAAAAAAAAGGTTCTTTTTTTTGCACGGATGTGTTCTATTAGTGATTCTGATCCGAGGGAAAAAAAATAGCCAAGTAATTCATAATCACCCGGTATATCCCAAAAATAGACTTAATTCCATTAAATACTGTAAATATGTAGAGAAATACCTTATTCAATTTGAAATAAAATTACCGCAAAGTATGCTTACTAGGCACGTGCACAGACTAGAGCTAGGTGCAAGCCACCATCGCCCCACCCCTTTACTCCCTCGTACTCCCGTTGAGTATTATGTGTACACTTTAGCTTATTACATGATTTTCTTCAATAAAGCATTTTTTTTATATTTTTTTTATATTTTTTTTAGCACCAGTATAATTTGTATTATCGACCCTGAGTCGCTCGTAGCTGACCGAAACAACGACCTGTATATGAGGAGTAAAAACAAAGTAATCTTACCATTAACTGTAACCTTTATAGGTTGCTGTTCCATAATTTCTTCAGGCTCTATCTTAATTTCTAAATTCGCCAAATCCGGTTCTATATACTCTTGATGCGTAAAGACATTCATATTTGTTTCTGCCTCCTCATCAGACACCACCTCCTGTTTAATTTCTACTTGCATTGAATTATCAAAAACGCCACCATTAATGTTTTTATCCACTTGTATAGGTTGTGGCCACTCATTGCCGTACTCTAAAGTCTGTGCAAACCTCTGTTGTAGAATGAGGTCAAATTTTTTTACGGTGGATGCGAATAGGCATGCCGCTTGAAGTTTGTTGAAACACAACTTACAGATTACTTTGGAATGTCTATCTGTTGGTGAAATCTGTAACATCAGTTATATTTTTTAAATAGTATTGACGTCCTAGCAATATTCTTTGCCATATAAATCTATTCATGCAGACAAAAAAGAAATCTTTATAATTATATTTTTACATACACATAATTTGACTTGCTCCAATCATAAAGCTAGTACATTTATTAATCAGGGATTCTACGTTGATAAAAAAACATACTCTTATAATTTTTGTAATAACTAAGTTAACAAACAAGCATACAACTCATGGTAAGCAGTTACCGTAGCCTATGACCGCATGCAACATGAGGGTTATCCCTTGTGTTGTTGACCTTGCAATAGTGACTTATGACTTTTTTTTATGTCAATAGGATGACAAACAGGCAGACAGTCCTCCTGATGGTAAGTGGTCACTGCCGCCTATGGACATTTGCAATACCAGGGGGATTGCCGATGTGTTGCCGACATTGTAGAGCTCTTTCTTTCTTGAAGAACCCTATTAAATTGTAGTTTAGATTAAATTTTCAACAGAGGGTTGCTTACCTGGATATCACCAATTTTAGCCAAATCTTCAGCAATAACACTGTATGCTCCATCCCAACCAGGCGACCAGGTGTCGAAAATAGGGTGTATGCCTGTCTCAATATTAAGCTTTATAAGACATGCTCGGCATTCCGGCTGCAAAACTTCTTGAGCCACATTGGTATTGTTTTCGGTCTGATTATCGTGGTCCGTCATGATTTCTACCTATTGTAGAATAATTATTGTGTTTAAATTTCATATCATACTAACATGGTATATAGAGAAACCCATTTTATATTCTTAAGCTGTCTCTATTTCTACTATGGTATTATGATAAGTAATTCTGATCAGAGAGTAGTTTCAGGGGCTTGTTACTTTTTTATAAGTATAAATTGATTTTGTTCTGTTTTCGCATTTTTTGTCTTAACACTATTTCTAGTGTTTTACATACATACCTAATTACAAAAACTAATTAGGAATACTTATTAATTCACGATTATTCACTTATTTAGAAAAATATAAATATTTAAACAGATTAACATAAACATTCTACCTGCAAAAACCCACCACAAATATGACACTGACTGACACTTCCTTCTGTTCCGATTGACAGAAGAAACATCAAACTGACGGAAAAGCAAAGTGGTCTCCGTGAGATATACCATAGAGAAACAGGTAGCGTGAAATTCAATAAATTGGATGGTTGGCTAAAATATCCAATCATTGGAAATTCTGCTCAGAAAACTATTGAATAAAAATATAACCCTAGACCCATGAATTTAAGATAGATATTACAATAATTACCATACCAACTGTCAATCAGTGTTCACAACCTGAAGCCAGGCAGCTATCGTACCAGGGCCGTAAAATTATCGTATATGCTCGTATATGGATCAAAATTATCGTATCCATCAGGAAAATTGCTAAAATTTTAAAACTCAAACAAAAACTTTAAAAAATCATATGAAAGGTGACAATAATATATTTTAAATCTTGTAAACCTATTTTTTTAATGGAAAAAAAAAATAGTTCGCGCCAACATCTCGAATTTATAAAGAAGAAAATAATGTTAAAGGATAAGACACATGAAAACAAGCATATTTTTTAAAAGTTTAACTGAATAGATTCTATATTTGTGAGAACAGAATACACAAATATTAATGAAACTTAATATTTTATATACAAATTCGAAAAGACAATAACTGCCTACACTCCACCACATCGAACGACGATATCGATATCGATCGCTGCACATAGGTCGATTTCTAGGAATTAGGCGGCCAAAATTATTTTATGGTTTATTTCGCTAATAAATAATACTACAATGAATAATAGGGTATTTTAAACCTAAAATAATTTTAATTTTCCAAGATATCTAATTTAAATGGTCATTTTCAATACATAAATCGTTTCTGTCACTGGTTTTACGTGTATAAGGGAAAGTCTTTTTTTTATTATATTCTATTTTACATTATTTTATTCCTCTTTATCCTCCTCACCCTCAATTTCCATGCATTCATCAAATGTATCCTTTTCATTCGGCTCTGCAGGAAGCAAAATCTGTAAAGTTTCCTGCAAAAATGATTTTGAGTAGGATTTCTTTATTTTTCTCATTGAGCTGATAAGGGGATCGGAAGTCAGAAGTTATCTGTGATAAGAAATATCCACGAATATTTGCAGTGCCTCCTGAGGAGTGAGGGGTTCTAGCTCTTTTGACTTGGAATGTAGTTTTTTACATTCGCAAGCATATTCAGACGAATTTGTTATATCTTTTAAAACTCGCGAGGCGTTTCTTTGTCCTTCTTTTTGTAAAATTACTTGAGCTGCGTGTACTATCACTTCTTCGCTCACAGAAGAACGAACTTCTTCTGTTTTCCGCCTTTTTGATCTATCACTACATTCACTGAATGTTTTAGTAGGTCGCCCTAGTCTGTTAAGCGTTTTTATGGGTATTTCGAATGTTCCTTCTAACCACGACTTATTGCTTTTAAGAAAATTTTCAAGAGTATTGTGTGCTTTAGACCATCTCTTTTTTACTTCTGTCTTAAAATATATAAATGTATGCTTTAGGTTTTTTTTAGTATCATATGAGTCCCCGTAATACGCTAACAAATAATTTTCTAAGTATTCCAATTTTTCGTTTATTGATGGAAATTTTTGCTCTATCATCTTATCAAATAGATATCTACGAGTCACTACTTTCAATCCCAAGCAGCCCAATGCAGCCAGTTGTAGGGTACAACAACAACAAAATCGTTTAGAATCAAAAGAAAAAAAATAATAATTTATCACTTTCTGACTAAAAATGGATCTATTTCGTAAAGAGGTGAAAAGTGGTGGCTAAAAATTTCAGGTTATCAAGCCAAAGAGTTATATTATAGGACAAAATAAGAAATGTTACTCGGAAAGACCCGGAAGTATAACATTTTTGCTATTGAAAACAAAAAATTGCAAAAAAATATCCGTAAAAAAAGAGTAGTCTTTAAAATGCTATTACTGTACAAAATTTTAACATTTCTAATTAAGTTTTATATCATATTATAAGATATATACCTGGTTTATCCATATCCATCACTATAACTTATAAACTGCACTGTGTAACATGAAATATTTAACTTTGAAATGTTTGTTTCGCTATGAGCGGCCCGATAACTAAACGTGTACAGCTTGCGAGACGCGACTGCGACTTTAAATTTCCGACCTGTGAAGTACCCCAAGCGCATTACTATGAGCGAATATTGTTTATCGGGGTACCTGCTAATCAAAAAATAAATTAAATTTGTTGTAAGTTATCTTTGGATAATTGACTTATGGCCGCCTAAATCCTAGAAATCGACGTATGTGCGCTGATTGGAAGATAGTAGCAAGATTGCGCCATGAAGCAACAGCATGTGTTCCTAATATGTTCCTAAGAAAGAAATGAGCCAATAATAATGGTGCTGACACTAAAAAACAACTGTAATTGTGATTATCTGTGTAATCATCAAATTTTTCATCAGAATGGAAATTATCGTACAATCTGCGTACGATAGTCGTGTACCATCGTACATCGTACGTAGTTATGAAATTATCGCACATGTACGATAATTATCGTACGGTTGCGAACACTGCTGTCAATGGTTTTATAGTTTTATAGGATTGCACAGATAATACGTATAATAAAATCCTCCGCCTAACCGATTTTACCTCGTGAAAGTGGTCGCTTTTTATACTTAAATAATACTGGCAGGTGATAAAAGGAAAATCAATAAAACAAAATTATGTCACTCATAAATGAATGTTCTATGTTCAAACGCTCAGAACAGAGTTAGTTTTGAATGAAATGGAGCTGCGGAATACCTATATTTTTTTATTTTTGATAAAGAATACCTACCAAGTATTTATTTACCGCTGGTCAAAGGGTACATTAAATTTAACATGAAAAGAAAAAGAGTAAATACAAATGAATAGTATTTTTAATAATAATTTTGTTATTTAGTGAAAGGGGTACGAACTTTTTTGTATGGGAGCTGGCATAGCCACCCGCCGCCATTTTGATTTTTTTTCAATGTGGCGGCGCACGGTGTAAGTGGTATATTTGGGTAGAGGACACTTATACAAACAAAAAATGTTAAGCAATATGGTGACCTAAAGTGTCACGTTTCCGAGATATTTGGAGGTAAAGATCGCCATATGAGAATAACGATAATCATTAAAAATGAACTTATTACGTGTTTATATGCATTAGATTGTATTCAAATAATAGTTCCCAGGTTGATTTAACTTTTTATTAGAATATAGCAAAACAAATAGCATGAAAAAACAATATTCATTAATTGGTTACCTACTAAACCGCATCGCTATATTCGCAATGAAACACAATGTTGTCAAGTAGCTCGGATCGTAGTGGTTAACTTGTTTTCCATGTCTCCGTTATTAAACAAAAATTACAATACTTGTCTTAAATATAATGTTACCGAGATTTTGGAATATCGATGTATAAATAATATGAAAAGAATGACAATAGTTTAAAGTTGATTAAGTACAATTTATGTTATTGTTTTTAAGCAATAAACTGTGGTCAACTAATTATTGCATCACGGTTTTAAAAATAAAATAATACACATAATAGAAACAAGCCGTGACCTCAAACCTTTAAATAAAAGGATTTTTTTAAACTACTTAGGTAACAAACAAACATGTATACGGCATGCCTAAGCGGTAAGCGCTTACCGTAGCCTATGGACGCTTGCAACACCAGGGGTATCACTCGCGCTTTGCCGACCCTACAGAAATATCTTCACACCTTTTTTAAGGAACCCCACGCTCCGTTGGGAAAACCACGGCGGGAGCTCATTCCATAGTCTAAGCGTCCGCGGAAGAAAGCTCCTTTCAGACCGCATAGTTCAAAACTATTTTGGTTCCAATGTGTGAGTATGGACTCCCCGTCAATGGCGAGACTTGCGATGGTAGAAGGTAGCCGTGGGCATCAGGTTAAACAATTCTACAGAACACTGTCCGTTGTACAAGCGGTAAAACACACATAAGAAGGCAAAATCTCTCCTCAGATTGAGGGGCACTAAGCCGCTTGTGAGCTGGGGACCGTCGACAATTCTAATAGCACGTCGCTGAACCGAGTCTAAAGGCCCAAACTGGTATCTAGGAAAGAGCAGTACTCCATATAAGGCCGGACTTGCGACTTGTAAAGTTGCAGCCTTTGCCCCGATGTTAAGTACTGCGTCGCTCTGTTGAGCACTTCCAGTTTTTTGGAAGCTAGCTTAACCTTGTCTTCTAGACGGCCTATTGACGTCGTTAGAAATGTCGATGCCGAGGATCCCGATGCTTTAACTGATGTTCGTGTTCTGGAATTGTAAAGTCACAGCAAATGGGGTTTTCTTAGCGGTGAACGACTTGAGTCTTAGTGGGGTTGAAATGGACTAGGTTTAGTCGATCGTAATCGGAGACTAGTTAGTGTGCTCTCGATTTCAGAATATTTGCAATGAGCGTCCTCTGTACAATGAATGCCGTCAATAGACAGCATTTCATTGATATGCAGCAGGAACAGTGTTTGGGACAGTACATACAGACCCTTGCGGGACGCCAGCATTTATGTCTCTCAGCTTGTATGCATCTGCTGGACAAAAAATTGGCGACCCATTTGCATAGTCCCTCGGGAAACCCATATGCTGGTAACTTCGTTAGAAGACCCCAGTGAAAGACCCGATCGAACGCCTTCACCACCTTGACTCTCGATGGCGAGTGACCACTCGGCTGGTGACCTTCTAGTGTATACATAGACACATCAAATAGAGATACACTAGAAGGTCACCAGCCAAGGGACTATGGTGGAAGCCATATTGTCGGTCACTCAACAAATCGTGATCCTCTAGGTATCTCAAGAGCTGTGTATTGATCACTCGCTCCATGCCATTGGAGGTGATAGCAATAGGCCTGTTATTCATCGGGTCTGATCTATCGCCCTTTTTGGGCATTGTGTGCACGTGAGCAGTCTTCGACGAAGACGGGACTTTCATTTAGGTAGAAGTTTTATTAGGTCGGGTCGGGCCGGCCGCGGGACTGGATTTTTTTATTTATTTTCAAGACACTCGCTCGTAAAATAACATTGATTGCACCGCTTTTAGTATCTTAATGCAGCTTATTACCCATTTGTGCTTTTTACTTTACATTACCGCACAGTTTTATGGAGGTATAATCCCGATTATGATAAGTTTGTACCTCACTGCAAGTGATATGTGTAGACCAAGCATTCTTAATTTAAACGGGTAAAATAGTTTGACAGCTCACCGCTGTCAAAAAAAACCTTGCGTGCCATATTTGTAAACGTTCTCATTGTGTTGATTTGATTATTATCAAAAAATCTACTTAAAAAAATACATGTCTGTTTTTTTCCTCGCAAGTGTGTTGAAAAACGTCGTATGACATGCGTGTTGCATTGATTATTACACTCTCGGCTCAGTTATTGCTTTCGCCTACGGCTCACGCGCTTAATACGCCTCGAGTATTAATAACCAACTTTACACACGCAGCATAATGTACTATTACGTCGCTATTGCAATTTTGGCGCCCAGGGAGCATTAGTTAGCGATCTTTAGTTCCAATTAACTTGGTAACATGAGATTTTAGGACAAGTATTGTCATTTTTGTTTGTATAATAATGACAAGATGGAAAACAAGTCACGATCCGAGCTACTTTGACAACATTGTGGTTCATAGCGAATATTACAATGCTGTTTAGTAGGTAAGTAATTAAAAATATTGTTTTTCGTGCTCCTAGTTTAACTCTCTACTAAAAAATTGATAAATCAACCTGGGAACTATTATTTGAATACAATCGAATGCATATAAACACGTAATAAGTTATTTTTTAATGATTGTCGTAATTCTCATATGGCGATCTTTACCTCCAAATATCTCGGAAACGTGACACTTTAGGCCACCATATTGATTAACATTTTTTGTTTGTATAAGTGTCCTCTATCCATATATATCAGTTTCATCGTGCGCCGCGACATTGAAAAAAAACTAAAATGGCGGCGGCTAGCTATGCCACAAAGGTTCTAACCCCTTTAATTTAACTCAAGTAATAAGGTAAACGCAGGTATTACCGAGGTATTTTCAAGACCTTAAGAGATGAATCTTAAAAATAAGAATTTCCAATCAATATTAAACAGTTAAAAGTACCTATATGTTATCTGATACATTGAGGTTTGGACTTAAGGACGTATTGACAAAATATTGAGAAATTTGCTGTTTTCCGATCCATTTACCGATTAATCCATTGAAATTTTGCGAGTACTAAATGCTTCAATACACCTTTGCCTGTAGCTGGTATAAACAGTTTTTTCAATTATCATACTTTTCATACAATAAAATTGGTTTTCCGTACGTAGTTCCGTTTCGTTACGGAAACAGGAACATTTCAAATGAACTCTCAGTCAGCGCCCGAGCGCCTTCGTGAGACTACCTCTATGTCGCTAGCCAGCAGCCGTTCACAAAAAGTAGATCGCTGTGCAGACACAAACAATTTTATCTTCGATACTTGATATTTGTGTGCAAAAATGAAATTTTATTTTATATTACGTCAGTTTTGTATACAGAATTACCCGAGTAAGGCCGATATGTCGTGTTTGGGCACCTTTTGTTAGTAGTGATGAGAGCGTACAACAAGACAGACTGAACTGACCTGATGATGGTTTTTTGGAGACTGGTACTGGAACTCCTTGATAGATTGGGATATAAATGTCGTGTTTGGGCTCCTTTTGTTAGTAGTGATGGGAGCTTACACAACAAGACATACTGAACCGACCTGATGATGGTTCTTGGTGACTGCTACTGGAACTCCTTGATGGATTGGGATAGATATAGGGATTGCAAAATCCGTTTTTTTTTAAATCCGGATTCCAAGATCATCATCACACATAAATCCGGATTATCCGGATTTTTCGAATTTCGTTTTTTTTTTGTTATCTTTTGTAATTTTAAATTGTACGCGTAGTTTTATGCTAAACTATTAGTAGTTTGAAGATAGGTGTTCTTTTTTATAGGTTTTCCATTGCTTTTGAATAAAAAATAATTAAAACTGCAAATATTCATAAAAAAATAAAATATGGATTTGCGTTTGGCCACTGAGGCGCGAAAAATAGGGATGGTGGTAGGAATAAGGTTGAACAATTCCTGCACACACTCTCCAAAATATATCCTGTAGAAAACCGATAGGGCAAGCAACTTTTTTTCGATGGACGAGGGCGTCGGGTCTCGTGAGTTTCGTCCTAATTAAAGTCTCATCTCCGATGAGTTTTCTGGCTCGGCGGTTTATTGAGTCCAGGACGAGAGCGTGGTGGAAAGGACTTCGTTTAGAGGTGAAAAGACACGCCTGCGTCTTGGTGGCATTAAAAGTGACCAGATTGGCATTGCCCCAATCGGAGACTGCCTGTAAGGTCACGTTCAAACGCTCTACCATGGCCTCTCGCAACAATTGGATCTAGTCACTGGTGGCTCGCGCGTTGGTAATATGACAACGATGCTGTCGTCTGTGTATCCAAAAATACCAGGCTTCACCAGATCGTTAATATGCAGCGAAATAAAGTTGCAGAGAGAACTGAACCCTGAAGCATTGATTGCCAAAAGGTCCGACGAACTACCGTCTATGACCACATGAATAGACCGTTCGCTCAGGAAATTGGAAACCCAAGCGCACAGACCACCAAATACTCCATATCAAGGAAGCTTACTTAGAAGACTGGTGTGCCAGACCCGAAAGTAACAATTTTCTGAGATCAGCCGATGTACAAAATGCTTTCAGCGTTAACCCATCTAGAACTATAATTCTTGATATAACGTTGTGCAAAGAGTTTTTACTCGCGTCGCGCGTGCATCGCCTCCATCTAAGTCTCACTGGCCGACTTAGCAACTAGCTAGATGGATTAGCGGGAGCAGCTAGCAGCGTGGTAGCCGAGCGGTTTATAGTAATTAACCATCAACTATTGTCAATTATGATTTAAATTCGAAAAAACCGGATTTGATTTTCAATATTCGGATTTATAATAGGCCTAAAAATCCGGATTTTTCAGTCATTTTCGAATTTCGAAGTATCCGGATTGCAATCCCTAGATAGATATGTCGTGTTTGGACTCCTTTTGTTTGTAGTGATGAGAGCTTACAACAAGACTGACTGAACTGACCTGATGATGGTTCTTGGAGTCTGCTACTGGATTTCCTTGATGGACTGGGATAGATATGTCATAAATTCATATTTTTTTATACCAATAAAGTGTCTAACAAGCATATGGCCCGCCTGATGGGAAGCGGTTACCGTAGCCCATGGATGCTTGCAACTCCAGTCCAGGGGTATCACTCGTGCGTTGCCGACCCTGCCGAAATCTCTTCACACCCTTATCATACTATACTGTACTGTACTGTGCTATGCTATGCTATACTCTACTATAAAATGTTTTCAAACAAGCTCACACCCACATTTATAACCACAAATATATTCCACTAAGGAGTTCCAGTCCTTGCCTACCCTCATACTCCATCATCAGGCGCCCGAAAACCATATATGGTCAAAGTTCGTCCCATAACAAAGCCACCAACCCCAAATACAGCTAAGATATGTTGCTCCGCTATAAAGTTCTAATATCTATACCTACCCTCCTACTCTATCATCAGACCTTGAAAACTATATATCGTCAAAAGTAGACAAAACCAACAACCCCAAACACGGCTAGAATATGTTGCTCCGCTATGGAGTTCCATTGTCTACCCTCCTACTCCATCATCAGACCCTGAACCCCATATATGATTAAAGTTCGTCTCATGAAAATTCCAACAACCCTAATCACGGCTATGATACGCTGCTCCACTATGGAGTTCCAGTGCCTACTCTCCTACTCCATCATCAGACTCTGAAAACCACATAATATGTCAGAAGTGCATCTCATCGCAGCATATGTCATGGAGTTCCAGTGGCTACATTTCGGATCTATCATCAGATCAGCTCGATGGTACCAAATTATTGTATTGTCATCCGAAATACATACACTAGCAAAGTTAGTTACATACACGTGAAATTTAATAAAAGCGTGTTAAAAATGATAGCATAAATAGATGAAAAAAATATAATGTAATGTTAAAGTATCAAATTAGGTTGATTCACTATTTTTAACGCAACTTCTCCGTGCACCTGTGTGCGTGTGGGCCTTTCAAATGTATTAGTGCCATTTGCTACCTATCAATTTTATAAACGCGTCCTTAAGGAATCTGTAGAGATCTAATTTTAAATATAAAAGGTCGGATGATTATATTACCGAGGGTAAAATAATAGGCAATTTGGTTCCGTAAAAAATATTTATTAATAAACAACAAATTATTGGCTGCTCTACAATAGGTCCACTAACAATCTTTAATTCGAGAAAGACTTTTTGGATGGAATTTAAAAAAATCTTCCCTAATGGATGCCTCCACTGTATATGATATCTGTGTGTAACATTTCAAATCTCTAGGTCCAGCGATTTGGGCTGTGCGTTGATATATCAACAATCAGTTTATCATTTTATAAGATAAATCAAATTATTTTTATTAATAAGAGATAATTGTCGGTCTATGCTTTTTTTTATGAATGTGAATTGTTGATATTCTTTTTACCACAGGTTCCTTCAACAACTACTGTACCCCGAGTGTAAAGAATTGATTTAGTAAACGCTTACTAATGCATTTGCGTTTACGACACTTCTCTATAGGAATTGGCACAGCGTCTCCACCGGAATACTCATGGTACTAATTTCTCCCATACAAATTTATAGTTAACGCAAACGCATTAGTAAGCGTTTATTAACGTCAATTCTTTACACTCGGGGTGTAGTTGTTGAAGGAACCTGTGGTAAAAATAATATCAAAAATTCACATTCATAAAAAATCAAATACCTACCTACAAAAAGCATAGAACGACAATTATCTCTTATTAATAAAAATAAGTGTTTAATTTATTATTCTATCAAATAATTTTTCATTAATATAATATTACGGGCCAGTTGGCGCAGTTGGTTAAGGTTCACCTTACGCGCCGCAGGTCGTGGGTTCGATTCCCACACAGGACATGCATTTGTGTGCATGAACATGTCTGTATGTCCTGAGTCTGGGTGTAATTATGTATATTAAGTATGTATTTACAAACAAAAAGTAGTATATGTAATTATATCAGTTATCTGGTTTCCATAGTACAAGCTCTGCTTAGTTTGGGATCAGATGACCGTGTGTGAGGAATGTCCCAGGATATTTATTTATTTATTTATTTATTTATTTAAAAAGAAATTAAATACCTTCAATTTAGGAATTGCTGTTTTTAGCAATCTAAGCCTTTGGGTATTTTTTTTCATGTCACATTCTGGAAAATGGACAGAACATATGTAAGACTTTTTAGCAGGCCTATAATATTCTTCTCCTCTTTCTCTCGAGACAATACTAACCCATTCTGCACGGCAAAATGGGTCACTAGGAAATCTACAAAAATATATATTTTTTTTAAATAATACTACTACTTTCTCCATGGATGTTTTGTTCCAGAACAACCGATGTTTTACTTTGATGGCGAATATTGGCCAAAACATTAAATATTTATTTATCTTTTAAAATTATTTTAGGTACTCAAAACAGAAACTGACTTTTACTTACCGAAAGAAAGATACTCCTTCCGAAACCTTGCTGTTGTAGTGGTTATTTAAACAGTTTTTAAAAGCACAGCACGGCATTTTGACGTGCCGAAATAGATTTACTGTGGTCTTATTTCTTCGGCCGTTTTTAAAGCTGTCACCTTTATTCTAGGGCAATACTATTTCGATGATTTTACCGCACACAATAAAACAATGAATTAATTATAAAAAAAAAGTCCAGAGTAAGCAGGACCGCAAAGAGTATTCAATAACTATGCAGGACCGTATCCACACTTCCAGATAACTATGCGCGTGCCAAATTTTTTTTAATTTTACGAACGCACTTAGACCACAGATGACCTTAAAATCAAAATGTAGCCACAGGTATAAAAAAAAGTACTGAGAGACCATAAAGCTATATAGTCTATGACGTGTTCTTAACCATAAATGTGTCTACACACGGTTGAATGATTGAAACCTATTTTTGGCGGGAACTTAAAAAGTGACTTTGCGTCACAGACATATAATATAATAAGCAGACTAAGCATTCGCTAAAAAAATTGAAGCCAATTTTACGCGTCAAAGAAAGTGTAGTCCTTACAGAGCCAAACTAAGGCCGATTATATTAATGGCGGCGGCGGGCGGAGATAATCCATACTAATATTATAAATGCGAAAGTAGCTCTGTTTATTTGTTATAATTTACCTACTCATCCATATCGACAATGGTGGCGACAACCTTCAAATGAATATATCTACATTTCATTGATCGCAGCGGGTTGTATTTTTCTGTCTGTCATATTCAAGACAATTTTTATGTATAGCAGAATGTACCCCAGAACAAGATAAACGTGTTGATAAATCCTCAGTGATTTTACAATCATCACCCGCATGGGGTTGTGAGCAGCGATAGCAGCGAGGCTTGAAGGCACGGCTTTTAGTCTTTATATGACCAACCCTGCAGCAATTGTGGCACTGTATCGTAGGAAGCCTATACGTTTCAATTGGAAGTGATGTGTGAAAAGAATAAACCCGATTTTGTAGAAATTGTCCATGAAAGGACAGAACAACACTTTGTGTTGGAATCCAATTCACTATACCATCAACGACACTTTTTCTGTTTAATCTACGGGCCTTTAAAATATACCCACAACCATTAGGAAGACTCAATGACTCCACAAGTTCGTCCATCGACCATTCCACTGGAACAAGCGAACACTGGCTCGTCGCGAACAAGCCCCATACGAATAATGTTATAAGTACGGATATTTGCAACGTACTTATGCTGAGGTAATAACGGACAATCCAGATAGGTGTTAGCAGCTGAAGCTGACATAAACTCAATGCTTATCCTGTTTCGACCTATCTTTTTTATGCCATCCTTGCATATGTTTTGGATTTTATTTTGTACCAAGAATTGACCAGATTTGCGCCCCTCCACCTCGCGTGGTGCCGGCTAGGGAATGAAAACCGGTTTCACCGAAAATCGAAAAACCGGTTATTCGGTACGGTTTTGACCAACAAAAAAACCGGTTTCACATAACACCAAAACCGGTTTTACGATTTTTTTCGGTTTTTCTTTCAATGTTTGGAAAAACTAAAAAAGGAAGATTTCCCGCCGTTTTGTAAACTGAGTGCAATGCAGTGAGTATTTTTGTGATGAACTGAAGTGTGTTGATGTGTAGTTTGTTGAGCTGGTAAGAAAATAACTTAAAATAATGATTGTTTTTATGATAGATATAAAACATGTAAAACTTTTTTTTTTCAATACTTAGGCAGCAAACAAGCGTACGGCCCGCCTGATGATAACCAGTTACTCTAGCCTATGGATTCTTGTAACATAACGGTTATCACTCGCACGTTACCAACCCTCAACCTTTTTGAAGCGGGGAGCTCATTCCACAGCCTGAGCATCCACGATAGGAAGCTTCTTTAAAACCGCACAGTATGAGAACATTTTGGTTCCAATGTGTGAGGATAGACTCCCCATCGGTGACTACGATGGATCAAGGTAACTGTGCATCAGGTCAATCAAACCTTCAGAACACTGTTGGAAAAGCGGTTTAACACACATAAGAAGGCAGTCTCTCCTCAGACTAAGGGGCTTTAAAACACTTGTGAGCTCGGAATCATTGACAATTCTAACGGCACGTCGCTGAACTGAGTCTAAATACCCAAGCTGGTATCCAGGTGCCCACAGAAGACAGCATTACTTCATTTGGGCCAGACTTGCGACTTATATAGTTGCAGTCTTTGTCTCGATAAGAAGTACTGCTTCGCTCTATTAATCACACCGAGTTTTTTGGATATCTGTAGATGACTTTGGAACAGAACGTCGCTACAAATATTAACGTGAAGGATCCCAATGCTTTTCGTGATGTTGAGGGACATGTTCTAGAAATGAGGAGCCACAGCAAATGGACTTCTCTCAACGGTGAATGCGCAGGCTTGCGTGTGATTTAGTGGGGTTGAAATAGACTAGGTTTAGTCGACCCTAATCGGAGTCACTATTTTGTGTACTCTCGATTTAAGACAAGTCCTTCGCGCCTTTTCTCCAATATAGAACGTGAGACATTTGCACGGTTCGTGTAATGAGCGTCCCATGTAATTTCATCTGCATAGCAATGAATGCTGGCAATAGAGAGTATATCATTAATATGCTGGAGGAACAGTGTTGGGGATAATTCAGAGCCTTTCGGGACGCCAGCATTAATGTCATGCTATCGGAGCAACTACTGTCAACGAAGGCTCTTATGTATCTGCCAGACAGCAAGCGGACTGATTGGTGTTATTTTTTACCCGTCTGCACGACGGCAAAAACTGGGTAATTTTTTTTTATCTAAGGAAACATTCGTATAATAATAAGCACGTTTAAGTGTACTCGCAAGTTGCTGTGCCGCTACAATATGCCATGTATATTACGTGTGAAATTAATATCATAACTTACGAAACATAATTTAATAAATGTTTAAATAATTACTTCTTTAATACTGATCTATTTTTTAACATAGTCATAATATCTCATAGCAATTAAAAATAAAGCAAAAGTTATATGTTTTTATGATTTCATTCATTTAAAATAAAATCAAAAGCAACGATCCGTGTAGTCTATATAAACGAGTATCTGATCTAAAGAGTTAAATAAACGATTATTTCCATAAATTTTATGAAAAAGAGATGGATTGATTGTGTGAAAGATGATATTGGTAAGAAACGAGTGAATGTTGGTATAACGGATAGAAGAAGCGTACATATTGTGCCGATCCCAAATTATAGGGAACAGGACAGGCAGATGGTGATGGTGTCTTTGATGTTTCTTTTATACCCACTTCATTAACTTTAACTGACAATAATTCCTCAGTTTGCGATTTTTAAATCTTAGGCACGGTTATTATCTATAATTCGAACTATAGAAATAACGTGAAAAAAAACGAACGAACATTAAAAAACCGGTTTAAAACCGGTTAACCGGTTTTTTCCTCTCATAACCGAAATAAAAACCGGTTTTCATTTTGCCACGGTTTTGCATTCCCTAGTGCCGGCGTCTCGCCCTGGGCCAGCGCCTCCTGGCGCCAGAAATAAACTGACGCGAGGGCTCTCGCCTCAAGGTCCCATGGCAAGGAACCGGCCAGCACACACGCCACTTCGCAGGAGATCGTGCGATATCCCCGTATTGCCCTGATCGCCACCACCCTCTGCGGTCTCCGCAGGAGAGCGATATTGCGGCGATTCAGGGCCTCCGCCTATACGGGAGCTCCGTACGTCACCATTGATCGCACGATCCCCAGGTACAAAGGGCGCCCGGCTCGCCAGTGTTCGGCAGCAGCCGCCCGAGAGCAGCCGCCGCCCCCATCACCCTTGGCACCAGGCGCCCGAAGTGAGCTGTGAAATCCCACCGACAGTCGAGGACGAGACCTAGGTATCTCATCTAGGCGTCGACCCGACGCCTATGCGGACTTCACTCACGACGATATGGGCATCCCGAGGTGGCGCGTGCCGAGACCCGTGAAAACACAGGGCCTCAGATTTGCTAAGGGCCACCTCCAAGCCCAACCGTCGTATCCGGCCCACAAATTGCGCCACTCCGGCGGTGGCGCGGTAGGCGGCTGTACTATTATACCTCGTGCCGCGGGCGGTGACCAGAGTATCGTCGGCGTAACACGTTACGTCGACACCCCGGATACACGATACCCGCAGCACCCGATGTTCCACAGGAGCGGACCCAGAACCGAACCCTGTGGAACACCGCACGACATTTCCCGTCGGCCCCAGCCATAGATAATACACTTGGCCCCAGCCCTCTCGGTCGAGGTAGACCACCGCCCTTCATTCTCTCAGCTGTCATTAACGTGATATCTAACTCGGTACGCAAATTATTGCTGTGAGCACTGTGAGCGATATTATTCAATTCGGAATGTAGCCAATGTCATGCATGTCATGTATGCTGTATGCATGTCATTGTCAAAAAAGTTACATGTGTGGTGTACATGTAGGTACATTGTGCATGCGGTTTTCGTCTAAATAAAATATTATATATAACAAAACGTGTGAAAAATGGAGGAAAACACACCAACTGTTAGTTTGATTTCGTGTATGCACTTTGTTCGCCGTGGTGTAGCCAAAGCGGTTCCAGAAAAGGTAAAATACTTACCACTTAGTTTCCTCACAACAAGTAATTTTCTCATCACCTTTGAAATAAATTTATTCATTTCAGATTGAGTTGACTGAAAAAGAGTTAGAGAAGATAATTAAGCAGACAGCAGAAGATTTGCGGTAAGTCATAGGCATCATTACCGCAAGTACCTACCAAACTAAAAATGGTATTCATTCAGACAATTAAACAAAAGGTCATAAAATATTTAGAAGTAGGTACTTACTATTGTAATATTTATTCATAACAGGTTAACAGAACTAGGTGATGATGAAAGTGGTGATGAGGCAGAAGGTGCTCCAGCAGACCCACCAGCAGACCCAAATGATGAGTTTAACTTTGAGCAGTATGACCAAGAAGACAATAGTAAGTAATAATTAAATTAAGTAATAAATTATCTGAATTTCATCATAATTTATGTAATTTGTGTTAGTTACAGAGCTAAATAAGGCGATGATAGCTCAGTGGTAGTGACGTCGGATACCGAGATGAAGGTCCCGGGTTCGAATCCTACAATGAGCTTGAGCTTTCGGTGAAGGAAAACATCGTGAGGAAACCACAGCACGGTGGTAGGGTACTTTGTAGTACCCGCCTGGCTGGCTACCACCCTCAAGTTGAAAATCTGTCGCCAAGCACCTTTCGGTGTGTTCCGATAGCTGCACTTGAGAGCCAGTTCCTTCTAGGCTTTGTGTGCTTACCACCTTCGGCCGCATCATCACTTACCATGGTGAGATTGCGCCCAAACACAGACCTATAAAAAGTAAAAAAAAAAAAAAAATTTTAAGTGACAAAGAAATATTGTATGTAATAGCTAGCCAGGTATTGTACCAAAAAAATATATAACAAGTCCTCATACCACTGATTTTACTGTAGAATATTTTAATTTATGTTAGGGTTATAAATTAATATCTGTCCCTGGGATAAAAGTAGCCTACTTATGCCACTCTCGATACAATAGGCTATCTATTGTGAAGTCTTTCAGAGGTTTAGGTGTGAAAAGGTAAAAAACAGAGTTACTTTGGCACTTATAATGTTATAGTATGGAAGCATAGTTTCTGTACTTCGTGTTCTTGTACTCAACATTGAAAAACATTTAATGTTATATTTATTTCATACAGTTCTGTGTATGAATCTCACTATAATTATATAAAAGCAAATTAAGAAAAAAAATCTCTACTTTTGGTAGAGAGCCTGATAATGAAGCCTGAAAACTCGGTGACCAAAATTTTTCCAAGCCAGCAGCTTTTTGACCAGAATCTCAGCTGATGATAACTTTGTGATAAAAGAACCTTTATTTCCAGGTAATCCAGTTGGTATTGGTACAGTTGCAACATTACCTAACTTAGGGGACCTCAGTGAGAATGTGCAAATTAGGGTGAGTACCATTCATAAAAAAATCAAGCAGTTTAATTTTACTCGTGTAAATCTTTGAAAGATTCAGACTATATGAGACATAATATTTAAGCGCTTAATGCACCTCAAAGTTAATAAGTCACTACAGTGTCTGATGGTCACACAATGTACAAAAAATACTTAGAAAACGCAAGGCTCATTTGAATTTAATTAGAAAGAAACAAAGAAAAATTTTTTAATTCATGACAACACACAACATTGATGACATACAATATGAAATAGACAGAACAAACAATGAGAAATTTTACAGTAAAGTAATGTTGCGTGATACCAGGAATGGGTCCCGACTCAGCATATCCTTAGGACAGTTGACAAATAACTGACCCTCATGCTGGTTTTCAGTCGAGGCTCACTTTCATGACATCACCCTACACATAGCTTATCTTTATTATTAACTAGCTATCCCCCGCTGTTTTACCCGCGTTCCCGGGATAAATAGCCTATGTCCTTCTCCATACCATAAGCTATCTGCATGCTAAATTTTATGATGATCCGTTGAGTAGTTGAGGCGTGAAGGCGTAAGAAACAAAAAACTCACTTTCGCATTTATAATATTATAGGTAGGAAGTTAGCATTAAATACTCATGTTTAATGATGTTACAGACAGAAGGACCCGATAGCGATGAAGAAGATGATATAATTAAGCCAGATGATAATCTACTGCTCGTCGGCCATGTAGAGAGTGATGCCAGTGTATTGGAAGTACACAGTAAGTACTTGTTTTTTTGGATTCCGTACCCAAAGGGTGCCAACGAGACCCTATTACTAAGCCTCTGCAGTCCGTCAGTGGGTTGTGTCGCATGAAGCGTAATAGATGGACAGTTAAAGTTTTCACAGAACGTGTATTTCTATTGCCGCTATAACAACAATATCTATACTATAATATTGTAAAGCTTTGTTTTTGAACGCGCTAATCTCAGGAACTACTGGTTTGATTTCAAAAATTCTTTCAGTGTTGGATAGCCCATTTATCGAGGAAGGCTATAGGCTACTTTTTATCCCGGGAAAACACAAGATCCTCGGGAACGCGGGCGAAACCGCAGGGCGGAGCTAGTTATTTAATAAAAATCATGCAAGAAACGTCTTTTAAGAACCCTTCTTGTGCGAGTCCGACTCGCACTTGGCCAGTTTTTTATTAATATGAAAGAAAAAACACCTTTCATATCGTAATGATATGGCACGCCACAAGTTGTAGCTTTGATTTCCAACCACGAAAGATTTTTTTGCATGAACGTCTGGTTTTCCTGGGTCTGGGTGTAATTATCCATAAAAGAAGGATAAAATGTAGGATTATATGTATATCAGTTATCTAGTTTCCATAGCAAAAGCTCTGCTTTGCGTAGGATCAGAAAGATAAAGATGAAGAATGTCCCAGGATATTACTATTTAAGTACTTCATATTGTTATAGTTTTCAACAAAGAAGAAGGCTCATTCTACGTTCACCATGACATATTATTGCCATGGTTCCCGCTGTGCATTGAATGGTTGAGCCACGATCCGACTGATCCTAACCCAGGTAAGAAAGCATTATATTGACGGCTGTGGACATACATGAGGTTGAGTTTTTGGTACATGAAGATGTTATAAGGAATCTAAAGCACCACAGTTTAGTTAATTCTGAACAAAACATTTTAGTCGTCTCACAAAGGTGGTCCACTCAATGAGAGAGATGAAAGATAAAAAAGTATATTGGTGCCGATTCTGTTGTAAATCGCACTAAACTAATTTTAGTCACATCTCATCTCTTTCTTACGAACATTATTACAAAAGGATAGAACATATTTTAAGTTGTTAAATTAATCTTTGCCGTCTTATTTTGCGTGTATTTAGGCGTAACCGCGATAGATGGCGACTAAATTTATATTGAAAACAAGTATTGGACTAATTTGACAGTACGAAATTTCTTAAATCCTTTTCTTATGTTCTTTGTTAGAAAGAGACATAGTGACATTAAAATTAGTTTAGTTGTGAACAACAGAATCAGGACCATTAATTCCTGTCGGCCAGTTCCCTGACAAAGTATGTTCAATTTAATTGTTCTGAAGCGACCAATATTGTTTATTTTAGCTGTCGGCAACACTGATGTACAAAATGTGTGTTACTAGCCAACACTTATTTTATTATTTCTATATCAGGTAACCTGTGTGCACTCGGCGGGATGGACCCAGTGATACAAGTGTGGGACCTGGATATAGAGAATTGCTTGGAACCAGCTTTCAAACTGGGCAAGAAACCCAATAAGAAGAAAAAGACCAAGCGAGTTGGCCACAAGGACGCTGTACTAGATCTCTCTTGGAATAGGAATTTTTCGTGAGTTTACTTAGATTATTTTACATTTCCCACGTGTTATTTTATTTATTTTGTATGTTGGTGTTTTGTTTTTTTTTTTATGTTTATGCGTTTTTATGTTTGTGTATTTTATTTTGTAAAATAAAACGTATGTATGTATAATGTTTTGGAAAAAAATAGCCAGAATTATAAAAGAAAAATAGTCAGATTGTTCAAAAAAATATTTAAAAAATGTAACCTTGCTGAGTTTCTTGCCTGTTCTTCTCAGTTGAAGGCCGACTTACGAACTGGTGGTAACTTCAGTAGCTTTGACCTTCATAAGTGCCCTACTAGGGCCTAAATTGAATAAATGGCTTTGACTTTGACTTTGACTTTGTAACGGAAATAATACATCAGGTACAGTCACTATAAAAAGTTTCAACACAAAATAAATTACTCAAAAATTAATACCAAAATGTTTGCTACCAAGTTTATTGAATTAAAATCGTAACAAACCCGTCACCACATCATGAGGGGTTATCTTTTCACGTCACTTGCTAATATTATTATAAAATATTCTCTTTTGTGATCTGTGCGCGTAGTACAGAAGAAATTGTAATTAATTGTACTTTTACGGATATACCCTTTCCGTTATATACAATTTCCGTTGTTATACAGTACGACACAAAAGATGAGACGCTCGTGAAAACAGTAAAAATAATATAATCAACCTTATGCAATGTACATAAGGTATGAACCAATGAGTCAAATATTATGAAACTCAAGCAATCTTTTTCCGGTGTATTCCCAACCGCCCCATTGCCCACATCCCCATGCATCAATGGGGAGGTTGGGAACAATTTTTAATTATTTTATTAAATTCCCAACGGCCCCATTAATGGGGTTGTCGGCAATGGGGCGGTTGGGAATACACCCTTTTTCCGACCTGAGATGAAATCTCTATTGCCTCGACTCAGTACCCGTTTTCAACGACACAACTTGTATCTTTATAAAACCACTAGCATTATAGCCCGCGACTTCGTCCGCGTAGATTATTTCTTTTTCTAGATATGAATCATTGTAACAATATAGAGCTTTGTTCATGGCTATTGTCCGCCACTACGTGTGATATTGACAAAAGTTCAGGTAGATTAAGAGCTCATATGCGAGGATGCCACATAAAACTGAAACAGTCCTGCCGCAAATCAACTCTAGCCAATTTCAGAGTTTTTCCCTGTGACTACAAACATTAATTAGGAACTGTTTATCTTTTAAATTCAAACGGAAGGTGATTTGGGATCAATGGTATACGCGGCAAGAAGACTGTTTCTCCTCTGGCAGAACCAGTAAATATTTTGGCCTCAATAACATTGCAGCGGAGAGCTGTTACTTGTAGTCTAGTTCCACAGCACAATTTTGGAGGCCTTATCTCTCTTTCCCTCATGTCTGAGGATCGTGGTCAACATCGGGTTTGCTTCTAGAGCGAATGATCTGCCTCCACTGGTTTCTATCTTCTGGTTTCTGTAAAACTTGGAGGACGATGAGTCTTTTACTTGATTGGACCATCTTGTTGGTGAACGACCACGTAGTCGTTTTCCTTCTGTGTTCCCAACTATGATCAAATTTCCAAACTTTCATCGGCTTTGCGCACCATGTGGCCGAAATACGAAAAAATACGTTGGTGGCATATGGTGGACAATCGTGTTTTAATTTGGAGCTGCGATAGGATTGATGCATTGTTGCGTTTAGCGGTCCAAGGTATTTCCAACATCCGTCTCCAGCACCACATCTCGAATGCATCAATCCTTTTTCTTTCTCGGGCCAGTATAGTCCACGCTTCCACTCCATACATGAAAATGAGGAATACCAATGCTCGTATTAACCGGATCTTTGTTTTAATACCGATTCCTCTCTTTTTCCTGATGGTGTTTAGGCGAGTCATTTCAATACGCCAATACCATAAGCCGAAATAATAAATTTTGAAATTTTCACTCAAAATAAAGAACTTCATTTACTAAATTTAATCCCCCTTTTCACTCCTTAAGGGTTCAAATTCCAACAACATCGATATTCGTTGCGTTATTTTATAACCATAAGCTTAACTAATAAATTTAGTGTACTTCCATACACAAATTCATCCCCCTTTTTACCCTTTCGGGATCGGAATAATCAAAAACATTGAGGCACATATAAATTAATTTTCAATCGTCAGCCTAAACACAAAATTTGAAGATCCTAACTTCAAAACTGACGGACTTGCATACAAACTTTCATCCCTTATTCTACCCAATTAGGGGTGGAATTTCCAAAAATCCTTCCTTACTGAATACCTACACCGTATAATAATACATTTAGTGAAGTTTACTTTGAAATTGAAGGACTTGCATACACAACTTCATCCCCCTTTTCCTCCCTTCGGTGGTGGAATTATTACAAACGCTGAGATAACTATATATTAATTTTCAATCGTCAGCCTAAATACAGAATTTGAAGATCCTAACTTCAAAACTGACGGACTTGCATACAAACTTTCATCCCTTAGTTTACCCTGTTAGGGGTGGAGTTTCCAAAAATCCTTCCTTAGTGGATGCCTACACCGTATAATTATACATTTAGTGATGTTTACTTTGAAATTGAAGGACTTGCATACACAACTTCATCCCCCTTTTCCTCCCTTCGGTGGTGGAATTATTACAAACGCTGAGATAACTATATATTAATTTTCAATCGTCAGCCTAAACACAGAATTTGAAGATCCTAACTTCAAAACTGACGGACTTGCATACAAACTTTCATCCCTTAGTTTACCCTGTTGGGGGTGGAATTTCCAAAAATCCTTCCTTAGTGGATGCCTACACCGTATAATAATACATTTAGTGAAGTTTACTTTGAAATTGAAGGACTTGCATACACAACTTCATCCCCCTTTTCCTCCCTTCGATGGTGGAATTATCACAAACGCTGAGATAACTATATATTAATTTTCAATCGTCAGCCTAAACACAAAATTTGAAGATCCTAACTTCAAAACTGACGGACTTGCATACAAACTTTCATCCCTTATTTTACCCCCTTAGGGGTGGAATTTCCAAAAATCCTTCCTTACTGAATACCTACACCGTATAATATTAAATTTAGTGAAGTTTACTTTGAAATTGAAGGACTTGCATACACAACTTCATCCCCCTTTTCCTCCCTTCGGTGGTGGAATAATCACAAACGCTGAGATAACTATACATTAATTTTCAATCGTCAGCCTTAACACAAAATTTGAAGATCCTAACTTCAAAACAGACGGACTTGCATACAAACTTTCATCCCTTTTTTTAACCTGTTAGGGGTGGAGTTTCCAAAAATCCTTCATTAGTGGATGCCTACACCGTATAATAATACATTTAGTGAAGTTTACTTTGAAATTGAAGGACTTGCATACCCAACTTCATCCCCCTTTTCCTCCCTTCGGTGGTGGAATTATCACAAACACTGAGATAACTACACATTCATTTTCAATCGTCAGCCTAAACACAAAATTTGAAGACCCTAACTTCAAAACTGACGGACTTGCATACAAACTGTCATCCCCTATTTTACCCTCTTAGGGGTGGAATTTCCAAAAATCCTTCCTTAGTGGATGCCTCCACTGTATAAGGTATCTTTGTGCAAATTTTCAAATCTCTAGGTCCAGCGGTTTGGGCTGTGGGCTGATATATCAACAATCAGTTTATCATTTTATATATTAAGATTATGTTTGTTGCAGACATGTTCTGGCAAGTGGATCAGCAGACAGCACGGTATTATTATGGGATCTAGACCAAGGCACGCCGCATACGAAACTAGATTATTTCCAAGATAAGGTACTTATTATTATTTTTACAGACTTACAAATTCTAACAAATTAAACTTAAGCGAGGTACAAAAAATAAAGTTTACTTTGATACTCGCCGGCGCGCGCCCCCGCCCCGCCCGGGAGGGGCTGCACCCGCCGACACCCTCATATTATGGCTTGGGCCTAATCATATTATTACAAATAGATTGTGTTCATATTTTGCTGATTTTTTTAAGGCGATGATAGCTCAGTGGTAGTGACGTCGGATACCGCGATGAAGGTGCCGGGTTCGAATCCTACAATGAGCTTGAGCTTTCGGTGAGGGAAAACATCGTGAGGAAACCATAGCACGGTGGTAGGGTACTTTGTAGTACCCGCCTGGCTGGCTACCACCCTCATGTTGAAATCTGTCGCCAAGCACCTTTCGGTGTGTTCCGATAGCTGCACTTGAGAGCCAGTTCCTTCTAGGCTTTGTGTGCTTACCACCTTCGGCCGCATCATCACTTACCATGGTGAGATTGCGGTCAAACACAGACCTATAAGAGTAAAAAAAAAAAAAAGACCTCAAGACGGTAAAAAAAAAGGTTTTAAAACAAATAATGAAAATGTCTTCAATTATTGAACCGCCAAGAGAAATATACCGCAATGATTAAAATTTTATCTTATATTGCAGTTCCAATAACATTATATACTTACGTGTCAAATTAATAATCTTTTTTACAAGATTTTATTTAAATTGCAATGTATGTTACAAATTATAAAATGTTGTATGTTTGTTCATTCGGGTGGAATCTTGCAAGTCGAATTTCACCCACTTCCAGTGGTCGGATTGACTTGATATTTGGTGTAAATTAGTATATTGGAAGACAATGCAAGAACAAGCAACAAAGAGTACAGTCACCAAAAAAGCTTGTATTAAAAATGAAATTTTTAACAAAAACTTTTTTAAGCCGTAATAGAAGATATTATAATGTCAGGTACAATCAGTATCGTTCCACCCGCTGGAGGCTCAGACGCTAGTGTCAGGTTCGTGCGACGGGTTCGCGCGCGTGACGGACTGCCGCTCGCCCACAGCGCACCGCAAGTGGCAACTCGCGCCCGAGATAGAGCGCGTCGTCTGGGATACACATCACCCGTTCTGCTTCGCTGTGAGTATTACATACTACAATGTCAGGTACAATCAGTATCGTTCCACCCGCTGGAGGCTCAGACGCTAGTGTCAGGTTCGCGCGCGTGACGGACTGCCGCTCGCCCACAGCGCACCGCAAGTGGCAACTCGCGCCCGAGATAGAGCGCGTCGTCTGGGATACACATCACCCGTTCTGCTTCGCTGTGAGTATTACATACTATAATGTCAGGTACAATCAGTATCGTTCCACCCGCTGGAGGCTCAGACGCTAGTGTCAGGTTCGTGCGACGGGTTCGCGCGCGTGACGGACTGCCGCTCGCCCACAGCGCACCGCAAGTGGCAACTCGCGCCCGAGATAGAGCGCGTCGTCTGGGATACACATCACCCGTTCTGCTTCGCTGTGAGTATTACATACTATAATGTCAGGTACAATCAGTATCGTTCCACCCGCTGGAGGCTCAGACGCTAGTGTCAGGTTCGTGCGACGGGTTCGCGCGCGTGACGGACTGCCGCTCGCCCACAGCGCACCGCAAGTGGCAACTCGCGCCCGAGATAGAGCGCGTCGTCTGGGATACACATCACCCGTTCTGCTTCGCTGTGAGTATTACATACTATAATGTCAGGTACAATCAGTATCGTTCCACCCGCTGGAGGCTCAGACGCTAGTGTCAGGTTCGTGCGACGGGTTCGCGCGCGTGACGTACTGCCGCTCGCCCACAGCGCACCGCAAGTGGCAACTCGCGCCCGAGATAGAGCGCGTCGTCTGGGATACACTGAACCCGTTCTGCTTCGCTGTGAGTATTACATACTATAATGTCAGGTACAATCAGTATCGTTCCACCCGCTGGAGGCTCAGACGCTAGTGTCAGGTTCGTGCGACGAGTTCGCGCGCGTGACGGACTGCCGCTCGCCCACAGCGCACCGCAAGTGGCAACACGCGCCCGAGATAGAGCGCGTCGTCTGGGATACACTGAACCCGTTCTGCTTCGCTGTGAGTATTACATACTATAATGTCAGGTACAATCAGTATCGTTCCACCCGCTGGAGGCTCAGACGCTAGTGTCAGGTTCGTGCGACGAGTTCGCGCGCGTGACGGACTGCCGCTCGCCCACAGCGCACCGCAAGTGGCAACACGCGCCCGAGATAGAGCGCGTCGTCTGGGATACACTGAACCCGTTCTGCTTCGCTGTGAGTATTACATACTATAATGTCAGGTACAATCAGTATCGTTCCACCCGCTGGAGGCTCAGACGCTAGTGTCAGGTTCGTGCGACGGGTTCGCGCGCGTGACGGACTGCCGCTCGCCCACAGCGCACCGCAAGTGGCAACTCGCGCCCGAGATAGAGCGCGTCGTCTGGGATACACTGAACCCGTTCTGCTTCGCTGTGAGTATTACATACTATAATGTCAGGTACAATCAGTATCGTTCCACCCGCTGGAGGCTCAGACGCTAGTGTCAGGTTCGTGCGACGGGTTCGCGCGCGTGACGGACTGCCGCTCGCCCACAGCGCACCGCAAGTGGCAACTCGCGCCCGAGATAGAGCGCGTCGATTGGAATATACTGAACCCGTTCTGCTTCGCTGTGAGTATTACATACTATAATGTCAGGTACAATCAGTATCGTTCCACCCGCTGGAGGCTCAGACGCTAGTGTCAGGTTCGTGCGACGGGTTCGCGCGCGTGACGGACTGCCGCTCGCCCACAGCGCACCGCAAGTGGCAACTCGCGCCCGAGATAGAGCGCGTCGATTGGAATATACTGATCCCGTTCTGCTTCGCTGTGAGTATTACATACTATAATGTCAGGTACAATCAGTATCGTTCCACCCGCTGGAGGCTCAGACGCTAGTGTCAGGTTCGTGCGACGGGTTCGCGCGCGTGACGGACTGCCGCTCGCCCACAGCGCACCGCAAGTGGCAACTCGCGCCCGAGATAGAGCGCGTCGTCTGGGATACACTGAACCCGTTCTGCTTCGCTGTGAGTATTACATACTATAATGTCAGGTACAATCAGTATCGTTCCACCCGCTGGAGGCTCAGACGCTAGTGTCAGGTTCGTGCGACGGGTTCGCGCGCGTGACGGACTGCCGCTCGCCCACAGCGCACCGCAAGTGGCAACTCGCGCCCGAGATAGAGCGCGTCGATTGGAATATACTGAACCCGTTCTGCTTCGCTGTGAGTATTACATACTATAATGTCAGGTACAATCAGTATCGTTCCACCCGCTGGAGGCTCAGACGCTAGTGTCACGTTCGTGCGACGGGTTCGCGCGCGTGACGGACTGCCGCTCGCCCACAGCGCACCGCAAGTGGCAACTCGCGCCCGAGATAGAGCGCGTCGATTGGAATATACTGAACCCGTTCTGCTTCGCTGTGAGTATTACATACTATAATGTCAGGTACAATCAGTATCGTTCCACCCGCTGGAGGCTCAGACGCTAGTGTCAGGTTCGTGCGACGGGTTCGCGCGCGTGACGGACTGCCGCTCGCCCACAGCGCACCGCAAGTGGCAACTCGCGCCCGAGATAGAGCGCGTCGTCTGGGATACACTGAACCCGTTCTGCTTCGCTGTGAGTATTACATACTATAATGTCAGGTCAGATATCGAGAGATGGGCCGTGACGGTTGAATTTGCTTATGTCCCATGAAACTCCCCACTTAATATCACAACTACACGTAAACGAACGCCAATAGACCAATAGTAGACAATTTTTACTCACACAGCCCAAAAGAATGCGTGTATAGAGATAGGTGAGCAAATCGCATGACACGATTTTCATTGCATGTTCGAAACGAAGTTAGCCTTACGTTCCTGTAGAACTAAACAGAAATGTATGCGCTTCATGTTCTTTTTTCAAGTTGTACCTTGGTAATGACCTAGCTAAAATCATTTTAGTTATTATTGAGATTTATACTTTAAATATGTTTAAAATTTGATACTTAAAAGTGATAAGTGACATCATGATTCTTGTAGTTCACATGTAGGCTTTGATATTTGCAGTTGATCACTGAACAATACGGTATTTAAATAAATATTGTACGCTCGCGCACTTACCTCGAATAGGTTACGACTGACGCGATTTTTGCGGTGTATGCCGTGAACGCGCATATAACTGTCTCGCATTCCGCGTTAGACAACCTCTCTATCGATCTCAGTGGTCAGGTACAATCAGTATCGTTCCACCCGCTGGAGGCTCAGACGCCATCCGTATGAAAACCAAGCGTGTAACTTTTTTTTACCTACCATAATGTCACAGGATTGATTTAGTTAGGCTTAGATTTTTAACGTGAAAATAAAGCTATTCTGTTTGTCAGCTAAACATATCCCTACACATCTCTGGCGGAAATGCAGCCTTATGCGAGTTCCCTGTCCGCGCGAATCAGTTTCAAAAGAAGAACATTGTGCCCCATTTTTGGTATCTATTTAGATGTATATCTGTTGTTATACACCACTCTTCTTTAAGGTTATTTGTTCAAGTTTTAACGCATTATGTATGGTGTTATTTCAGATGAGTAACAATGAAGGCAAAGTGGCATACGTAGACTGCAGACAAGACGAACCTCTTTGGACTATAAATGCACATGAAAAAGAAGTTACAGGTACAGTTAAAAGTCAATTATAATTTTAAAACGAGTTTATAAGTAGACACTTAATATAACCCATATTAAGTGTCTACTTATAAACTGAAAAACTCATTTTCAGGTCTGATATTGAGTGAAAATGTTCCCGGTCTCTTGATAACGGTCAGCACAGATGGAAAACTGAAAACTTGGGATATATCAAGGTATACAAGTTGTTCTTATTTAAATCAATATCCAGTCCTGAATTAGATGTATTTTTTCTGTGTCGTAGAACTCCAAGACTCGCCTCTCTTTTTAATCCATTTAGGTAATCATATAGTTGCTTTTTCATTCATATTTTATTGACTCTAATACTCTAGTACCAGTTCGGGAGGTTGCATATGCTCAGAAGAGCCGGCAATAAACTCAGCAATAACTCTTCAAAACAAACTTAGATTCATTACATAACATAATGCATTCTTATCGCACTGGCAACTATTGCATGCCCGGCGGCAAAACTACAAATTAGACTGAAATGATATTTAATAAGTAAATAGCTTACTTAAGCAGACCAGCCCCACCAAGCTGCACCTGTTCACGCATGTGACGCGTGTGGCAGCCACCGCCCTCCTCGCCATATTGGAGGGAAGAGGACAACCCGTCACACGACGCTGCCGCAAGGAAAGGTCTTTCATAAATATATTTCTCGTCAGTTCACCAGCAGCACCAACTCAAGTGCATGAACGCACGGGGAAGGTGGGGCAGGCGCTGTGCGCGGCCGCGTGTCCAGACGCACCCTACTCACTCGCGGTGGGCGGCGATAACAAGGAGAACTACATCGAGATAGTCGACCTCACTCTCTCACAACAAGGTACTTACCCCACTATATAATATCCCGTCCCGTCTCGTCCCGTTCAAGCGGCCCGAGCTGCCAACAGTAATCCGACCGCCCCTAATTAGTCGTAACTCGTTTTAGAAATAAAAAATGCGTGGTTTGTGCTCCAACTGGGGCGTCCTCAGGCGTAGTTACCTAAATATAACCCCAGTTGAGAGCTTGCCCGCCGATTTGTCCCTGTAAGAGTGAGAAGGATCATCTTGGATTCTCACCTACTAGTCAATTTAAAAAAACTCTCAGCCTTATCTCAAGTGCACGAGTCAAGAACAAAAAGAAACCAGAGCGAAACTAGGAATATTTTACCAACAGAATTGCCCGTCACGTATGTATCATTCACGACGCGGCATTTTTAGGCTTTTTTTAGTTTTCTTAGTTCCTATCCGCGCGTATGCAGGAAGCCTAATGTTTTTAACTTTAAAATAGTTGTTTCAAATAAAAGCCCCTTTGGTACCGATCACTCTTACCGATATTATACACTGGCATCACAAACATCGTGTAACTGGAGCCGAAATATACCTTATTTCTTTGGTATAAGATATATAATCTAGATTTAACTCAACTCAAAATAATTTTACTATTGATATTTTTTACAGTGACGGATAGATTCGGATCAAGACCGCTGGTGTCGATCACTACGGAACCAAGCGACAGTATGGAGACATAGTATACAATCAAAATATAGCCTCACAAAAATTGTGCTTAAATGCATTTTCACCAAGTACATAAAGTCGCCATAATTCTAGACTAAAAAAATTGTCTTTGAATGATTTTCATTTGTCCACAAGTCCTAATTAAAGTTTTACCTATTTGTGAACCTCAAAAAGCATGGTAATGCACAAAAATGTGGCTAGAATAACCCGTGAATTCTATGGAATGTTTTGTTATATAAGATCAGGAGGCGTTTATTGTGGTTGCAATAAAATATTTGTTAGTCAAATATTTTTATATTTATAGGTGTAATAAATTATGTTAGTAACAATTTGTTTTATTTTTTACTTTTGGGCTTCCATATAGTGGCGGAACTGAAGCGAAGGAATTTTTTGGTACAATGCATATTGAGCTTTATGTATAATTAATTGTATGGCGTAGAAATTACTTTTTTGCATCAAAGTCGCCGAAGTGCTTTAAAATATTCTCAGGAAATAGCGCTACACGTTTTTGAACTCACATTGAATTCGTACGTTATTTAATAGAGATGAAGTTCAAAATGCAATTTTCAATTTTGCACCAGAAAAATCGCATGGCTCCGTTCCGCCATAATGTAATTTGCCTTGCTACTATCTTATATCATCTCACCTATAGCATAGCCAAAAGCAGTACTACGCCCCGAGGGTCTTTAGTGAAAATGGGCGTACCACAAGGATCAATTTTAGGCCTTGTTTTTGATATATAATAATGATACGTCCTATATGGTAAATGAATAGTCCGATATAGTTTTATTTTCTGTTGATACCTCTTTAATTTTGAAGTCAACACCATAGCAGACCTTACGCTGCCTTATCAGCTGTATCAAAATGGTTTGCCGCCAATAATATTTTGCTTAATTGCTGTAAAACTAAATGTATTTTCTCTCCCCAATGTTGTTAAGAGTGACACTCACACTCAGTCGACGGTAAGACTTGCTAGTGGATAAGATAGCTCCTCTCGGCGTAACACTAGACAGTAAAATACAATGGGGTCCTCATATTTAATTAGCATGTAGATTAATTAACTAGCAAATTAAATTCTACCATATTTGCGGTTAGAAAAACTGAACAAATTATAGATGTGACTACAGCTAGGATAGTTTACTCTGCTTATTTCCATAGTTTAATGTTCTGCAGTGTCTTGTTGTGGAGCTCAGCTGCAGACTTTGAAACTATATTTATTCTTCAGCATAAAAGTGCAATTCGCGCAATATATTGTTTGGGTCCTCGCGAATCACTACGAAATCGATTTAAGGAATTTAAGTTTTAACTTTACCGTTTCCGTACATTTGTGAAAATATTGTTTCTCCGTATAAAAGTAAAGATTTAGCTTGTTCAATCCGACTTTCTTTTCAGTAAATAAGGTAAGTATAATAACTACTACTAGTTTTCTTTACTACTTGAAAAACAATAAATTATTTTTAAAAAAGGTGCAAAATAATTAATAAAACAAGTATACAATTCATATTTAATATACAGTCTGTGTTGATACAGTGTACATAAACAATCCAAACCCCATAACATAGTGTAAATACCACCATCACCAAAAAATACCATCACATACCATTTATGTAAGAAAATCTTCATTACAGTTTCGCCCGCGTATCACTGCAACAAATTACTTTTATGAGTCATTGAAAAATTAACTTTATCAAGTATTGTTTTGAGACTACTTCTAACTACGTAAACTAATATTTAGAATTATGAATAAAATAAAACAATATTTAACAAGTTGGATTATGTATTTGCAAAA
The DNA here is from genome assembly GCA_951394255.1 of Polyploca ridens. Taxonomy (NCBI): domain Eukaryota; kingdom Metazoa; phylum Arthropoda; class Insecta; order Lepidoptera; family Drepanidae; genus Polyploca; species Polyploca ridens. The sequence continues at coordinate 15,860,520 of OX596248.1, forward strand.
ACATCTTACATTTAAATAAAAACAAATAAACTCAAAAAACAATGCATCTGGTTTATTGTAATTGCTCAAAAACTAAAAGCGTTTAATACTGCTATAAAGCACATTATTTATGTAACAAAAATAACGTAAAAACTATTTTAATTAACGAGAAAATATTATGACCAAAAAGTGATCATGATTTGGTAAAAATGGTAATCAATAAAAATATAATGCATTGGAATTTGCAACATTTTAATCTCAAAATTTGTTTCACAGCCAAACGAACCATTTTTGTAAAAAAATATATGAACAATAATTCGATTATATTAATATTGCTTTTAAAAATGTTTCATACCATAATGCTTAGTAGTGATATTTTGCAACACTGAGCAAGTATTTGGTACTTTTTGAGTATAATAAAATTACTCGACCACATTTGGAATAAAAAAGATATTAAAATAATAATTACAAATTACTTCGCGTTATGAAAATTTGTGAATATTTGTACTAGATTAGCTAGTAGATTTTATTAGCAACTAAGAAAATGCGTGTATGTGCTATCACATACAAATATAAGAAATCTGTTAGAAAGCTGTTTTTTTTTACTTTTGATCATTTTGAGAAGCTTCTCTAAATACTGCAAGCATAGAAAATTCTCAAGCCATTGCTTGCCTAAGTGGCCGAGTCAAATTGTATAATTCACATATAAACAACACAACAAAAATTTTCTATTATAATACATATTTGAGAACAAAATAACCGCTAATATTTGATCGAGTCTATACAGCGATAAATTTAACCTAATTTTCATTATGTTAAGGTTGAAAGTCGTGCGATGTTTCATTTTTAATATTATATACTCTTATAGCTGATTTTTTATATTATGTCGTATAAAATACACTATGCTTACTTCCTTTTGTATAACAAAGTATAAATTTTCTTGTAATTTAAATATATTTTATTGGTTCAATAGATTGCCCTGTAATGGGACATTCAATGCCCTCCACCAACACAAACTGACACGAAATTCAACCTTAAACCAAAAAATATAGGGTTTATTACTCTTCAGCGGGGAACTTGTTGATGGCGTCATTCATGGCCTTTGCGACATAAGCCACATTACTGGGGTTCAGGCCACAGATGTTGATGCGGCCTGACTTGAGGAGGTACACGTGGTACTCTTGTATGAGGAACTCTGACTGGCGTTGGGTGAGGCCTGTGTACGAGAATAGGCCGATTTGCTTCACGATGTGGTCCCAGTTGCCGGGTGTGTTCAGTCTGTGGACAAAAAAAAAACAATAAAATTAGGCGCACAATTTTGACGTGAATTTTGAGATGTAGTTTTTATACAAAAATCAATAAAAAAAACACGTTAAGATGAAAGGATGGCTGCAAGAAATTTGAAAGATAGGTATTTAACAAATCTATTGCTGTGTCGCGCTGTGGCCCGGAAATCAATGTGTGAGTGAACAGACTGTGCATGGTGCAAGTGTGCGTGCCGTAGCTCGCACCGCTCCCACCGACCGCCCGCCCCTCGATTTTACTTTACTTGTAATATTATATTTCTGTGATTCGGCCGGCGACTGGCGAGTTGATATACAGCGCTTGCAGTTCTGTTGTTCCAAGTGACATTAGGGATTTGAAATTAGAACAAATACCTAACCATACGTTATTTTATTTGTATTTTGAGTCGATATAAAAAAATAGATTATATATTCGACATTTATGTATGTAATATTATTGGAACTGCATTATATTCACATAATGATAATCTATTAGGGCTTCCAAGAAATACCTATACAACATTTTATAGATTTATATTTGTCCACAGTCCACGCATTTCTTCGAAACTATTTATCGAATTGTGAACATTCTTTTTTTAATGCCTTATATTTACTTCAACTTGGGGAACAGTGCGAAAGTAAAAAATAACTCTAATCTGACACTGTCTTGATGTCAGCTATAATATTTTTAATTGAATATATACGACGTGCTCTTTCGTGACTTTAAGATATTTTCAGTTTACAGTTATTTCTTATTTTTTTGTGTATTATGAAGTAGTTTTTTTTACTAGTGAAAGAGCTTATTTATACGTATAAAACAAGCCCTTGAAATAATATTGTAGAATCATAATAAAACGTAGCTCGTATCAAGCCAGGCCTTCACGCGTATTACTCCATATCTTGAAAAAAACTGAACCGATTTTGATGAAACTTCTTCACAAAATATTAAAAATAACTCTAATCTGACACTGTCTTAAAGTCAGCGAAATATTTTTACTGGAATATGTCGTGCTCTTTCGCTGACTTCAAATCAGCGTTAGATTAGAGTTATTTCATTCTTTTTAGTGTATTTGGAAGTCGATAAAAAAAAATTAAATTACTTTTTTTTTGTGTATTTTGAAGTCGATTTAGTTTTTTAAATTACTTTTTTATTTCAATTACCAACTTTTTTATTTCGTATTATTTAGAATTTGACCAAGCTCAAGCCAAGCCGCCGCACGTATTACTTATTCCATATCTTGAAATCAACTGAACCGATTTTAATAAAACTCTCACTGAGTTGAAGTAAATGTAAACCACTAAAAAAAAATGTCACAATCCGATTAATAGTTTCAGAGAAATGCGTGGACAAACATACACCTATGAAATTTTGTATATTAGTTTGGAAGCCTGAAATTTTGTGAGGAAGTTTCATCAAAATCAGTTCAATAGTTTTTAAGATATGGAATAATAAGTGTGTCGGGCTGGCTTATTGATACGAGCTATGGGCGTTGGTTGTGTCAAAGGGAAAATATCTGAAAACTTTGGTCAAATCCTCGTAAATGTAAGAAAAAAAAAATTACAAGTCGATTTTAAATAAATATACCAGCCAAGTGAGAGTCAGACTCACACACAGAGGGATCCGTACAATATTAAATAACTTATCGTTGCTATGACAAAAAAAAAAGAAGTTTCTTGTATGAGCGGCCCCTTTAATTTTTCTTTTTCATTTTTATTATTTTTTGTTATAGCTGTCATAGAAATACATATTCTCTGAAAATTTCAGCTGTCTACCTATTACCGTTCATGAGATACAGCCCACTGACAGACAGACGCACGGACGGACAGCGGAGTCTTGTTTGGCACCCTTCGGGTACGAAACTAAAAAGTATAGTCACAATCCGATTAATAGTTTCCGAGAAATGCGTGGATAAATATACATACTTACAACCATACATACACCTATAAAATGTTGTATATTTGTTTGGAAGTCCTAATAGATTATCATTTGAATATATAATATTGTTTGGCAGTCCAATAATACATACATACGTGTCGAATCGATAATCTCCTTTTTTTAAGTCAATTAAAAATAGATATTTTGTCCTGTTATTTTGAAAAAGGTTACTAAATATTAGATATTATGGGAACCTTTGAACGATCACATTTCTTGTTCTTTAATCCTTCATCACTCAAAAGTATAAAAAAGAACAATCTTGGTTAGGGCACACTATACCTTACATGTAGGTTACCAAAGACGTAATACTATATCGATATCGATGAACAACACTAGAGCAGGTATCGATAATATATTATCGACTACTACGCGACACTTCTTTGACTGTATATGTATTTGTCCAAGCCTCTCCTCCCTCAGCCCTGCCCGAATACAGGCGATAGAGACAACTGCAGCTTGGATCGATTATACCTATTTAAAATTGACGAAATCGCTATTTCGTAATCCCTAGTTTCCTCCTCCAATACTGAATCGATTTTAATTATTTTTCAAGAATAGTAATAAGAAGGGCTTTGGCTATGTCGGTCGGTTTTCCTTTTATTATTTATATTCGTCATATTTATTTTCTGGACGTCTGATAAGGGCAGTTAAAAATGATGAGTTTTTGTGATTTTAGAAGATTTTTAGTTTTTATAATAATTAATTTATGGAGAAAAACGAAACCGAGGGACATACAGTGGTACCTACAGATTGCATGGTAAAATAATCATTGCTCTAGTGTCATTATCCAGAGAGGAAACTGAGGATTACGTTTGTATGGAAAAAACACCACCAGTGTTTCCTCTTAATAAATAAATAATAATAATAAATATCCCGGGACATTCCTCACACACGGGCATCTGATCCCCAACTAAGCAAAGCTTGTACTATGGACACCAGATAACTGATATAATACATATACAAATTTTTGTTTGTAAATACATACTTAATATACATAATACACAGACTCAGGACATACAGACATGTTCATGCACACAAATGCATGTCATGTGTGGGAATCGAACACACGACCTGCGGCGCTATAGGTGGAGTCTTAACCAACTGCGCCAACTGGCAATGCAGCAATCCAGCAGCATTGTAACCTTTGTTCTCAAGTTGAATATTGTTTATAAAATCGTAAATAATATAAAATAATAAATTCATACACTCACTTGACAAGTTCAGCCCTCAAAGCTTCTCTCATCTGAATCACTCTGGAAGACATCATTTTGATGTGGTCCCTCCTGGAAAACAAAAAATCATGTTATATCTATACTAATATTATAAACAGGTGAAGTTTTTTTAGTATGAGCCCGAGGTAATCTCTGGAACTACTGATTCAGTTCTTTCTCATATTTTTTAATACTACTAGCATATGGCCCGCTTGGCGGTAAGCAGTTCATCATCAGATATCATCAATAGCTATCATAAATAGTGGCGTGTATTTATGTGACGGGTCGCTCACTTCCCTCCAATATGGCGAGGGCGGTGGCTAACGCGTGTCATACTTGTGAACAGGTGCTGCTTGTGGGGGCTGGTCTGCTTAAGTTTGACATTTATTTATTTACTTATTAAATATAGATTCAGTCTACTTTGTTTTGCCGCCTCGCCGGGGCACGCAATTGTTGTCAGTGCGATTAGAATGTAAATATTATGTAATGAATCTAAGCTTGTTTTGAAAAGAGTAATTGCTGAGTTTATTGCCGGCTCTTCTCAGCAAATGCAACCTTCCGAACCGGTATTAGAGTATTAGAGTCAGACTTTTCATAAGTGCCTGCGAAGGTAAATTGAAAAAATGATTTTGAATTTGAATTTGGGACATTATAGGCTGATGATGATGATTTATAACCTACCATTCGTCGAAGAGCGCTCTGTTAGCGAGCACATTGGCGACAACTCTGGCGCCGTGAGCGGGCGGGTTGGAGTACATCCCGCGCACTATCCATGTCAGCTGCGACTTGAGAGCCGGCACTAAGCTCGCGTCTGACAGTACCACCGCCAGGTTGCCCACTCGCTCATCTGTTGGAACGGGACATTTTTTTTTATTTTTTTTTTACTGTTTATAGGCTGTGTTTGACCGCAATCTCACCATGGTAAGTGATGATGCGGCCGAAGTTGGTAAGCACACAAAGCCTAGAAGGAACTGGCTCTGAAGTGCAGCTGTCGGAAGGTGCTTGGCGACAGATTTTCAACTTGAGGGTGGTAGCCAGCCAGGCGGGTACTACAAAGTACCCTACCACCGTGCTATGGTTTCCTCACGATGTTTTCCTTCACCGAAAGCTCAAGCTCATTGTAGGATTCGAACCCGGGACCTTCGTCTCAGTATCCGACGTCACTACCACTGAGCCCTATTATATTGTAACGGTGATTTGGAAGTCCAGAGGTAGTGCATCTTTAGATGTACCCTTATCACTCCTATATAGGGTGTAACGGAAAGGGTATATAGATCCAAAGGGGGTGGGGATTCTTTTCCAAATTGGCATGTTGAATAGAAAGTACGAAATCAGATTTGTTATCAAAGAATTTAAAATGAAATCCTCGTCACTTTAAATAAAAACGGACGGACGGATAGACGAGGTGCTATAATAATTGTTCCTTATTTAACTACAGAATCCTACAAAATAGGTTAAAATTAGGGAATAATTCTGAATAACATGTACGCGATACTGACTGTATAGACCAAAGTTCTTAGCGTAGGATTGTGCGCAGACGAGTTCGAAGCCGCGTTTCACGAAGTATCGCACCGCCCACGCATCCTTATCCAGATCGCCCGACGCGAACCCTTGGTACGCGCTGTCGAAGAACGGGAACAACTTGCGCTCCTGAACAAAAAAAACCAAAAAAAAAAAAAAAAATTGTTTGTATTGTAGGTATATTTTTGGTATACAGATGAAATCAGTGGTCCTCCTTCAAGACCCTCATATAAGTAAACAAAGCTTATTCTTCTAGGCTTTGTATTTGGCTTGATCAACTTTTTCTTGGACCTCGTTGCCATGGTTACGTCCCCTGGACAATCAGTCTTTGAAACCATGTTATCGTAGTTATACGCCCATTATTTTATGGAATATCTCCTAAGCACATAGAAGCAAATATTATTACAGTTATTTTTAAGAAACAGTCACTGTTGTCTCTTGGACAACGGACGGTATAACAAACGAGATCAAGTTGATTGACCCAATTTTCATCATCAGTTTCCACTATGAGATTTTAGCCTTAGATTTGATAGACTAGTATTTTAATGTGAAAAAAAAGTCCCAAAAACAATTTTCCCCCAAAACTATTTTTTGCCCCAAAACTTATTTTAGCCCCAAACTAATTTTATCCCCATTTTCACCTCCATAACATCAGCGATCTTGATCCACTGTTCCTGCGAGGGGTCGATGCCGGTGGGGTTGTGCGCGCACGCGTGCAACAAGATGACCGAGTTCTCCGGCGCGTGCTGCAGGTCCTCGATGAAGCCCTCGAAGTCGATGGCGCGCGTCTTCGCGTTCCAGTACCGGTACGTGCGCGGTTCCGTGAACCCAGAGTTCATGAATACTAGGTGATGGTTCTCTGTTGAGGTAATTTAATCATCATTTATTTGCAATAATGTCGTCAGATAATATAAACGGGTGGTCACATGAGCCAGTATATAGGCATGCAAAGTTTACACACAGTAGTTCATTGTACTAAAATATTTGTATGTAAGGTTTAATAGTATGTCTATAATATAAGGTCCTAATAATTTAGTGATTTCCTCTTGAGGGATGAATGTATAGGTCATTAGTATAAGAAAAATAATACTCATTGTTGAAGAGCCAAATAAAATAAATAAATAAATAAATCCGTGGGAAAAAAACAAAATTCCGAAATTGAACTTAATATCAGTACAAAGTATTAAGAGCTCCTTTTATAGTGTTGAATATAGAAAATATTGCGATATAGTTATCGCAATATTTTCTATCTTCAAGGTCGACAACACTTCGGCAATACCCTTGTTGCAAATGTCCATTGGTGGTCCTGACCACTTACCACCAGACACATCTACCTGTTTGTTTTTCGAGACCATACTATAAAAAAACTGTTATTTACTAAGGTGTTCTTACCCCATGTCGGGCTGGAGTAGTAGAAGGTTTTATACTTCAGATGCTTGTTCAGTAGCTCAGCGCCCACGCGCAGACCGCCTGTGCCTGACAGGGTCTGTACACCAAACGCCTGTAGCAAAACATTCATAATAATATATTTATTTTACTATTTCAATATTACTACCTGTCATTGTGCAAAAAAAAATGGAAAAATAAATAAATAATATTGTTGTTATACTAATTATATAAAAACAATATTATAAATTAGTAACATACTTTTAATTAACCAAGAATAAAATCCGACACAGACAGAATTACTTAATTTCGAATTTATACTATTAGTAAGGGCACTCTAAACACAGTGCAGATTTGCAGGGGTGCCTCGCGCCGCAGGGCACAAAATGGGGCCCTAAATTACATTTGCTACAGGCCCCGTGCTGACATGACCTAATCGTAAAAAGATACTTACGCGTCCAGAAGCTATTGCTGGGCTGTCTTCACCTAGCAGCATAGATACAGAAGCCGCCGAAAATTGTTCCAAGCCTATGAATCAAAACAAAGTGTAATTTTAAAAAATATTCTTGGCGCCTTTTCAAAACATACAAAACGATGCACACATTTTGCACTAAGATATGTAACTACGTAATTAGTGTATGTATGTACCTATACGAAAATTATTAGAAAAGATAATACCATTATTATCTTTGCATAGATATCAAAAGCAATAGCATTATTATTTGATAGCATTTAATGTGGTTATGATCTTGTAAGTATTAAGTAAAGTTCAAACTAGAAAGTTAAATACTAAAATAAGTTTTTGTTAAGAATTTCATTTTTAATACAAGCTTTTTTGGTGACTGTACTTTTTGTTGATTGTACTTGCATTGTCATCTAATATACTAATGTATACCAAATATCAAGTCAATCCGACCACTGGATGTGGGTGATCTTCCAATTGCAAGATTCCACCCGAACAAACATACATACATACATTGCAAGTTAAATAAATGCTTGTAATAAGCTCATTAAAAGATACAAACTCTTCAGCTGTATTATAGCATATATTTAGATATACTCAGACATGTTCATTCATGCATACTAATGTTTGTCCCACATGGGAATCAAACCCAAAGCCATGTGGAGAGGTCATCAGGGTATCTAACCTCCATGCCAAAAGGCCTTTTGTTTTATCATTTACATCTACTCATGCAGAATAATTTACAAGCATTTTTACTTGATATGGTATGACCTTCAATTGATTGATATACTTATATTAAACAATTCTATTTTAGGTATGTTTACAGATACATCATTTAACTGCTATGATTCAAAAATGAGAACACTAATTTTAATTAGTGTGTTCCTAACAGAAATCACAAGTAATTTTTAGTGGAGATTGCTTCAACTTAAAATAATAAATAAATAAATATCCAGGGACATTCCTCGTACACGATAATGTTATCTATTAGTATTCTCTATCTTCTTACAAACGGTTAGAACACGAGACATACCTACGCGCCTTGCGAGAGAGTCAACAGTCGCGAATGCACTGCAAACGCTAGCACTCTATGTATAATATTCTAACTCAATGACATAATACCTAATCCATGTCTTATGAAATCAGTTATTAATAGTGATGGCAATAACGGCTGTTTTTTAATAATGAATTATCCTGTTGTGGTATTGTACAATTACTGTTATTGTAAACTGTTGCGCGTTATTCTGTTATAGAGCTGTTTTGCCAATCTTTACATTATAGGGTGTAATGAAGTGACACAAGCAAAGAGTACGCTCTAAAATGTACACTTAACTGTAACTATTCACATATTATCTACATATAATGAAATCGTATAATTTCAATTATTGGCAACGGTAACAAATAATTGCATACGCAATGGCAACTTATTTGTTACTGACAACAATCCAACGTGAAAAAACAAAACAGCAATATCATCATTAGGATTGTGAAATTCAATTTTAGCCAATGTGAACTTTATTTCGTTACATGAAAGGTTATCTAGTAATTTACGAAAGAAAGATGGGAGTATCACGTGATTACAAGTCGCGGGCGCGTAGCGCTATCTCACTCACACACTAACGGTGTGCCTATTGCCTGCCTACTCTAACAGCAACATCAGTTTATAACGACATCAGGATAACTGAGCGATCAATAATGAGTTGTTCATTGCGGTAGAATAATGCATTATAGTAACGGTTATTGTAATAACGACCATTACTAGTTATTAAGTACTTACTAAGAACTACATAATATTATTGAGAACTGATAATGTTCATCGTAACGTAAATTGCAATTACATCATACTGTTGATGTTGTGGTATTTTATGTTATTTTGTTAAACTATGATAAGTTTAACAAAAACAAATTATAGAAGTATTTGACTGTAACAATTTAATAACTTGCAGAATCAATCAAACAGGCTTATATTCTCACTGTTAGTTTTAAATTATCTTAATTTAAAAACTTTGGCAAAACTGAAGCTATTATACTCACATTGACATTACTATAGGAGTTTTAATTTATGGCCAATTAACCACTAACCAACCAACTCATATTCAGTGGTAAACATTGTGTGACATTAATTTCAATGTCACAACATTTTAAACCTTAATGATCTATTTAATAGCTATAAAAGGTAATTAAATACTCACCAAGTACAGGCAGGTATTCATGCAGGAGTGTGCCATCCTCTGCCATTTGTTGCTCCATTTTGCGGACGACGGGCAATACCCAGGGCTTGCCATTTTCGTCACGGTATGCTGAAATTTGCACATGATACTATGAATAAATATGAGATAGTAGATAAATATACATAAACATTCAAAATTTTATGAGTGTCATTACTTAATTCTACGCCTGAAATTATTCAAGAGATTATGATCAATTAAAATAGCTTTTATTTTTAGAAAAGAGACTTTTTAGCTGATGTCCCAAGTAAATCTTTGTTTTTCATGTTTTCTTCCTCCTCTTGTTAAGTTCTTTAGAAAAAGATTATATCTTACATTAATTTGTTTTAATATGGGGACAATTCTACAGCTAACAGTTTCACAATTAATTGCTTGGCTTGCGGTTAAAAATATAACAATGACATCAAATGTTTAACCAATGGGTTAAATACAATTTTTTTTTATTCATATTCCTTAGGTAGGTTACTCATTGAGTGATTTTTTTAGAGAACAATGTAAACATAAGTATGTAACCTATTACATAAGACTGTAACAGGTTATGAATATAAAAAGTATAAAATATTGATAAAATATATATCATTAAAACTCACCGCCAACACCTAAATTAACTTTATTCTGATAACTGTCATCCGTGAATAGTTTATTCAGCAAAAACACTTCAATTGGAGGGCCTTGTTCTACGACTTGGAAACGGGATCCCATTTTAAAGAATTTCTCAACACACGGCCAATAGAACTGACACAGTGATAACGACTGTGCCGATTAAGTAATTCCTGCAAATTATTAATTAATTTTACAGAAGTTGCGGCTCACTGAAAGTTTATTAGCATGACCTTTATCAATGACATCGAACAAACCAGTGTTGCCAACCCCAATCTAGACTAAAACTGCAAAGAAGCTTTCAAAAAGCTGTAGCTATTTAAAATCCTGTAAATCTAAAGCTTTTCTTATGTTGTATAATTTATTAGCAGTAATCATTAAAACAATATAATAACGTAAGAAAATTATACCTTTATTCGTAAATCAACTTTAAATCTTAACAAATTTACACTATTTTCTACTAAAACTGCCTCGTTTTCACATCTTTATTTTTAAAATCGTACATATTTTTAAATCACAAGAAATCACATAAATGGTCATTGGTCGAAACAATTTTTCATTTCTGATTTTGTGAAGATGTAAAGTGCTTTTTATGGTAGTGGTAGACATGGACGTATTGTATATTACATCCATGGTGACAGCTAATGCGGGTTACGCAGTGAAGAAAATTGAGGAAGATACTATGGTGACATTCAACCTAGCATTCCAGCTAAACCTTGGTTTTTTAGATATCGGCAATTAAATAAGAGTTCATCATCCGTTATCTGTCGTCTTCGCCTGGGTCATGCTTGTACCCCTGTACACTTACATAAGATTAGGGTGAGGGACCACTCTCTGTGTGAATGCGGTATAGACGAAGGCACTACTGACCACTTGTTTTTTGATTGTCCAAAATTACAATCTCCCCTTTATAACATCCTACCCCCCAATATTCCTCGTCCTATTAATATGAAATGTTTGTTGTCACTTGTAGATTCTCCGTTTGTATACTTTTTGTCCCGATTTATTAATATTAACAAAATTAAACTGTGATATTACTATTTTTGTGTTGTGCTTTTATTATATTCTAACGCTTTTACTATATTATTAACATGGTTTGGGATAATTGTGTTGTCTTATTTGTTTTAGGTAAATTCACCACCGGCCATCAGCGATATATTTGGCAATTATAAACTGTTATATTTTATTTTTACCGATCAATCTCCTTCGTGTATCCTCTATAACCCTGACACTGGCGGAATTGTGTAAATTATACACACCTGGCGCCATTCAAATAAGAAGTGAAGTGAAGAAAATTGAATGAAGCTTATCAGCTTCATTCAATTTGCTTTATTATTACTAGTAACAGACGACCGTCGGAACGTCTATTACCTATACAAGTAGTTTGCGAGTACTTGCAGAGTGACGTTGCGTTTTCGTTTTAATTTCATAAATTCTTGTATTTTCATAAATTCTTGTATTTTGAGTTTTAATGCATATTATTGGTGGTATTTTATCCAAGAAAGATCAATCCATGTGCACCAGTGAAATGAAACGAAATGAATTATGTGTATCGTGACTTTTCAAGTTGTCTCAAAAAGTCCGTGAAAAGTTTTGATGGATTTTAATAAAAAAAACATTATGCTCAGAAATCTGCAGTAATCAAAAAGCACAGACATAATATAATTATATGCCTGTGTCAAAAAGTTTATTTTTAATAACCGACTTCAAAAAAAGGACGAAGTTTGTGAATTGGACCACGGAATAATAAAAACAAGTGGAAGTGCGAAGTAGGCGTGACTCGTGTCGCCACTATTAAGCGTTGTTACGCTTAATCAACGCATATTTGATCCCAGTCGTATCTAACCACTATGTCTTGTCGGTAGTCCGTCACATTCTTTGATTTCCATAAATATGCCGTATTGCTCAATTTTGGAGTGCAAGAATGATAGTAGGAGAAAAAATCTTAATAACGGAGGTGTTTCGTACCATCGGTAAGTACAATTTAATACATAATCAATAAAAATCTAATTATTTCAATTCACTATTAAATTAATAGAAATTCAAGCTAAAATCAACCTTATCACTTAGAAATTAAAGTTTATTTTGGTTTAATGTCATCATCTATTTTATTCTCGAAAGTTCTTCGCTATTCAATTAGTGATGTAGTCAGGTTGATTGGATGCTGGTTTTATCGACATGAATATTTGGAACAAAATATGAGCAAAATTTAATAGACTGCATATTGTCACATTTAGCGTGTCATTTTTTTTAACACGCTTTTATTAGCTTCACCTGTATGTATGTATGTATGCATGTAATGGAATTTTTAAACGTAATTTTCATCGACTTCCAGAAGTCTGATTAAACTGAAACTTTGCACACTTATCTATCAAGTACCGATGACAATACAATAATTTGGTACCATCGAGCTGATCTGATGATGGATCCGGAAGGTAGCCAATGGAACTCGATAACGAAATAACGTATGTTAGCCGTGTTTGGACTTTTTGGAATCGTCTTGAGATGTATTTTGACCGTATATGGTTTTCAGGGTCTGATGATGGAGTAGGAGGGTAGGCACTGGATTTTCATAACGGAGCAACGTATCCTAGCCATGTTTGAGGTAGTTGGAATTGTCACGAGATGAACTTTGACCATATATAGTTTTCAGGGTCTGATGATGGAGTAGGAGGGTAGGTACTGGAACTCCATAATGCAGCAACGTTTCCTAGCCGTGTTTGGGCTATTCTAGTCTATTATTTAAACTTATTCGTTTATTTTGCCTTTTCCCCCCACTTTATAATATTACCTCCACTCACATCCTCAAACTATTTTTGCCCGCCAAGCAATAAGCGTGATGAGGGGCCCAATTCTCATAATAAATAAAAGGTTTTGATAACAAAAACATTTTGAATACAAGCTTTTTTTAGTGACTGTACTTTTTGTTGACTGTACTTGCATTTTCATCCAATATACTAATGTATACCACATATCAAGTCCATCCGACCACTGGAAGTGAGTGAAATTCGACTTGCAAGATTCCACCCGAACATAGTTACATACATACATTGCAAGTAGTCTAATTACAGTTACACAATAAAAATTCTGAATGTGGCCGAAGGTTGAACGAATTTTATTTAGTCTATTTATTTATTTATTACGAAATCAACAGCGATACATTAGTGAAACTAAAATCGAAAATATCTACTAAGATAAATATTTATTTAAACAACAACTAAAAAAAATCCATAAAAATGGGTTTGTAAGTTCTTTCTTGATTCGTTCAAGCATAGAGTAAATCTATTCGTCTATGGTTCAAGTTTCATTTTTGGTAAAATATTTATGTGAATTGGGCCCAAAGTATCGATCAGTATCGATAATGTTATTCAATGTGTCACCGCACTGGTTGAGTGGCAGAATATATCGAAGTATGACGCAATTATCAACCTTATGTTAAAGTACATTAAGATAATAATTGCGTCCACTGAGAATAGCGCCATCTAGGGGGCGATAGCGGAACTCGATCGTTCAATTGAATATAGATTGTTTGTAGATTACAAAACGTTGTATATTCTTTCTACGCTATAGCAAAATAAATTTTATAATTAGAGAGTGAAGATATATTTTTGAATGTACGATATTGTGACTTGAGCTAATATTGTCTAAACTAGAAACGACTAATCAAATTAATTGTTTATTGGTGTGCAATATGTGAGTATCTATTTCTTTGTGTGAAATTTGGCGACAGCGGTTCTGATACATATTTTGACACTTCGCATTTCCACTCGTTTTTATTGTTCCATGAATTGGACCGTATATTTTTTTTATGTGAAGACCCATATTAAAGTGGGACTTCCTAGCAGGGCCACCATCAATCGGAATTGAATTCTGAATCCATAGCTCTATTTAGTAGGTAATTTACAAAAAAATAAAAAACAATAATTATTAATAAAATAAGTTGTATTTGTTTTTTTTACCATTTTCAATTCCAATAAGTACTGGAAAGTTGCAAATATCAATATTTAATTTATCGAATTTCAATCCAAAATCATTAACACTTATATTCTGTGCAAACAGGATTCTTGATTCGAAGTGCTCTGGGGTCATCGTGTCTAACAACAAGGTACACACTTTTGTACTCCTTGTTGTCGCCGTCGGTGTTCATATAATGCATTAATCCAGCCGTAGCCAAACCTACCCCAACAATGGCCATGAAAGAGGCACACATTACTTCTGGAATATGCCAACAGCCTTTTTTAAAAAGTCCCATTAATGTATTAGGAAATCTCACTTGAGGACCAATTTCCTTTGGTTCAGGCGTCATTTTATTCAGGTATTTTAGAGTATGTGCAACAACTACCGAACAAATCTAGATCTTTGAAATTATTGTAACAACACATAAATAAATTATTTTACATGTGAGTCAATTACTTGTAATGTAACCGACATCAATCAATGTCAAATTATGAAAAAAAAAATTGCTGAAGTTTGGTTTCAAAAGAAGGCTAGAACATGATTATAATAATACCTAATCTAATGTAACTAATATTATAAAGAGGAAAGATTTAATTGTTTGTTTGCATTGAATAGGCTCCGAAGCTACTGAAGCGATTTGAAAAATTCTTTCACTGTTAGGAAGTGACGTAGTGTTTTCATTTTTATTTTCATAAATTCGTGGATTTTGAGTTTTATTGCATATTATTGGTGGTATTTTATCCAATAAAGATCAATCTATGTGCACCAGTGAAGTGAAATGATATGAATATGTGTATCGTGACTTTACATGTTGTCTCAAAAAGTCCGTGAGAAGTTTTAGTACAATGACCACTATTTTACTAAAACATGACTGGACGGTGACTGCTCATGCGGACACATAGGAAAGTGAATGTGCGTACTATATTAAAGTGATATTATAATAAAAAGTATGCGACTGAAGGACTTAGTATCCATGGTCAAGAAAAAATTAACAATAAATAAAAAAATAAAAATCCCTACTGTCAAGCAGTGTTCGCAACCGTACGATAATTATTGTACATGTACGCAGATTGTACGATAATAAGAACGACTTTTTGGCGGGAACTTGCAGAGTGTTGTTGCATTTTCGTTTTTATTTTCATAAATTCGTGTATTTTGAGTTTTATTGTGTATTTTCGGTGGTATTTTACCCAATAAAGATCATCCATGTGCACCAGTGAAGTGAAATGAAATGAATTATGTGTATCGTAACTTCTCAAGTTGTCTCAAAAAGTCTGTGAAGAGTTTTAGTACAATGACCACCATTGTAGTAAAACATGACTTTTATGGACGGTGATTGACTGTGGACCATATGTGAAAGTGATTTATCGTGACGGGAAACTATAATATAACTCGACACTGGCAGAAATGAGCCCTAATTTGGGCTTGGTTGCCAAACTTAAAAATAAGAAGAAGAAGATAATACATATTAGGAACACATGCTGTTGCTTCATGGCGCAATCTTGCTACTGTCTTCCAATCAGCGATCGATATCGATATCGTCGTTCGATGTGGTGGAGTGTTGGTAGTTATTGTCTTTTCGAATTTGTATATTAAATATTAAGTTTCATTAATATTTGTGTATTCTGTTCTCGCAAATATAAAATCTATTCAGTTAAACTTTTAAACAATATGCTTGTTTTCATGTGTCTCTATCCTTTAACATTATTTTCTTCTTTATAAATTCGAGATGTTGGCGCGAACTATTATTTTTTTTCCATTTAAAAAACAAGTAATAATAATAATAATATTGTTTATTCGTGGACTGCAGGTTACATAATAGATGTTAATAACAAAAGAAAAATCCTCTACATCCTACCACACGGGCATACAAATAATTTGCACATACTAATTTCTTATTCTTAATCAATTATATCTAAAATTACAATGCCAAACATTACTATTCAAACCAATTAACAAAAAAATATACATAATACAATGTCAAAATTAATTTACAGCATTACATTACAAGCATGATATTATTATATTATATAAACCACACCTACTCAACTCACACACAACAAAAAACAAAAACAAAACGAACAAAACACAACGAACATGAAAATGGTCTATTTCAAAGTTTTATCGTTAATGAAATCCTTTACTGAGTAGTAGCATTTATCGATAAGGAGGTTATTCAAGGATCTTTTGAATAAATTGATTTCGTTTATTTCACGAGTTAGCTTTGGAAGTGTATTGTAAATTACAGGGGCCATACAGAACACACTATTATGTAAGAGTTTTGTTTTAGAAGGCAAGTAACGCAACTGATTTACACGACGTCCGGTAGCAGCATGTTTAACGAATAAATGTTGATTCGTCTTCACAAATACACATACCTCACTAATATAAATTGCTGGTAGTGTCAATATACGGAGTTGCTTGAAATGCTCTTGACACGAGTCAGTTTGTTTCAGACCGCGAATAGCACGGATACATGATTTCTGTGCTCTAAAAGCTTGTATCCAAAGTGTCGAGTTACCCCAAAATAGGATACCATATCTCAAAACAGATGCAACATAACCATGGTATGCTGTTAACAACGCCGTTTCATTAACTATTTTGTTTAATTTGTACAAAGCAAACGAGAATTGGCTCAGTCTTTTGCATAATATTTCTATGTGTAATTTCCATGTCAGTTTATTATCTAAATGTAAACCTAAAAATTTTGTAGTATCAACTTCATTAATGTTTTTTCCTAAGTAATTAATATTCAAATCTAACTTGCCATGTCTCTGTTTAAAATTCATTATTTTAGTTTTATTTAAATTAATATTTAAGTTATTAGATTTAAGCCAATCAATTACGGATAATATAGTAACATTTATGTCATTTTCAAAATTCATATTATCTTTATTAATAAATAAAATAGTACTGTCATCAGCAAACAGAGTCATAGGATATTTAGTTACTTCTGGTAAATCATTAATGTAAATTAAAAATAACAACGGACCTAAAACGCTTCCTTGCGGAACCCCATTGAGAACTTTTCTTCTGTCTGATGAGTATGTTTTTTCAATCTTTGTTTTAGGACAGATTCTATTTATATGTGTTGTCTGCTCCCTATCTCTGAGATAAGATTCTATTAGTTTTAATGCATTTCCTCGTACTCCATAGGCATACAACTTTTTCAATAATATTTCATGGCTGACGTAATCAAATGCCCTAGTCATATCCATAAAGAGTGCTACTGTTGCTGTCCTTTTATCCATATTGCTAGTAACTTTATGCAAGAAATCATATAGAGCCATATTTATCGTTTTATTTTTTCTAAATCCATATTGAGTATTTGTGAAAATATTGTTCATCTCAAAATATGAATACATTTTTTGGTAAATAACTTTTTCGATAATTTTAGAAAAAATTGGAATTAAAGCTACTGGTCTATAATTATCGAGTAAAAACGTATCTTCTTTTTTGTGTAATGGTTTAATAATACTTATTTTTAATACATTAGGGAATTCACCGAGTTCTATACACATATTTACAATGTAAGCCACGATAGGAGCAACGATGTCAGCCACATCTTTTATTATTTTTGTCATGATACCATCAGATCCTACACTGTACGTATTCTTTAAGGCACATATTATATTGAAAATGTCAAATGGAGTGGTTGGAGTCATAAATATCGAGTTCTGTTTACTATAATTAATACTATATGAATTTTGCTGGTATCGTTCAGGCTGAATACTGTCAATGAAATAATTGTTAAATGCTTTTGCAATCTCTTTTGGGTCTGTTATAGACTTCCCATTGACATTAATTTTTGTAATATTCTCCTTCGGGTTGTTTTTATTATTATTATGGATAATGTTCCATGTTGCTTTAGATTTGTTAGTAGCGTTTTTGATACAATAGTTATTTTGTGCCTTCTGTGTAAGTTTTATTATTTTTTTTTATACCTTTTTGCGTAAATCTTGAAAGCAATTTTATTGTTAAGATTTGGTTGCAATCGGTATTTCCATAGTAAATCCCTTTTTTTCTTAGAACACCTTACTATACCCTTTGATATCCATCTAGGTCTTTTTACTGTGGGTATTTTTAATTTGATAACAAAGTTTACAAGATTTAAACTATAAAGTATTTTCAACATATTATTGTCACGTTTCATATGATTTTTTAAAGTATTTTAGCCATTTTCCTGATGGATACGATAATTTTGATCCATATACGAGCATATACGATAATTTTACGGCTCTGGTACGATAGCTGCCTGGCTTCAGGTTGTGAACCAGTGTTCGCAACCGTACGATAATTATCGTACATGTACGATAATTTCATAACTACGTACGATGTACGATGGTAGACGACTATCGTACGCAGATTGTACGATAATTTCCATTCTGATGAAAAATTTTATGATTACTCAGATAGCCAATAGCCCATAACAATTACAGTTGTTTTTTTGTGTCAGCACCATCTATTGGCTCATTTCTTTCTTAGGAACATATTAGGAACACATGCTGTTGCTTCATGGCGCAAATTTGCTACTGTCTTCCAATCAGTGATCGATATCGTCGTTTGATGTGGTGGAGTGTTGGCAGTTATTGTCTTTTCGAATTTGTATATAAAATATTAAGTTTCATTAATATTTGTGTAGTCTGTTCTCGCAAATATAGAATCTATTCAGTTAAACTTTTAAAAAATATGCTTCTTTTCATGTGTCTTTATCCTTTAACATTTTTATCTTCTTTATAAATTCGTGATGTTGGCGCGAACTATTATTTTTTTCCATTTAAAAAACCAGTTTACAAGACTTAAACTATAAAGTATTTGCAACATATTATTGTCACGTTTCATATGATTTACTTAAAGTATTTTAGCCATTTTCCTGATGGATACGATAATTTTGATCCATATACGAGCATATACGATAATTTTACGGCCCTGGTACGATAGCTGCCTGGCTTCAGGTTGTGAACACTGCTGTCAAGTTCTATGTGTCAAGTGTTGAATGAGGGGCTGAATTAGAAATTTTCTATATTTATTAGAAAATAGTACAAGTTATCTTATATCAAATGGCCGCTGCCTCAAGGCGATCGCTTGGTCAACTCCTCCAGCAGGGATGGAATGAGATCCCCGAGATTATCGCGTCAACTGGCATCGCGCTCGTGGGAGTCGGCCTAGCCACCGTAGGGTGTTACAATTATGCGAAGAACGATGGAGACAACAAGAGATACAAGATGACCTACGTTATAATGAGGCCAGATGACCCCAAGGCGAAATTAATAAAAAGGGAATAGTTTTAAGAGTAACTAAATTATGGATGATCAGTGAAAATTAGTTTCAATTATTATGTAATAAAGTTCTGTTATCATGTTGATTGTTATTTATTTATAGCTTTCTTGTTTATTTCCTGAATTTATATCATGAACTCTTCACGGCTCCACTCTCAGCTATGTACAATCTTAATTGTTTTTCTCTTCCTCCGAGTCCCAGAGTATCAAGTAAATGCTTTTTCAACACACTCACTTGTAAAGTGACAATTATTATTTAAAATATCTGCCTCTGTCTGTGTTTTTCCTCGCAAGTGTGTTGAAAAATGTTATATGACACTTGTGTGCATTGATTTATTATAGTAGGGGAGCCCAAGCGGGGATTTCGGGATTTACTAAAGCGCGGCAGATTAATATACAGGGGGATACCTTGTACCCGGTTAAGTACCTCCACCAAATATGAGCCCCCTATATAGGGCAGTATATTAAAAAAATAAAAAATCAGATTAGGCAAATCTCTCTATATAATCGTCAGATTATGAGACAGCATGTCTTGGACATAAAGATGGACCATATGCACAATTTAAATCTTAATCTAACGCGCTTGAGTATTTCAAAAGGGCGAATTTTTATTTACACA
This sequence comes from Polyploca ridens, assembly GCA_951394255.1. NCBI lineage: Eukaryota > Metazoa > Arthropoda > Insecta > Lepidoptera > Drepanidae > Polyploca > Polyploca ridens. The sequence goes on from OX596248.1 coordinate 15,880,982, forward strand.
TTATAATTATGGCCGCGAGTTTGCGTCACATCGAAAATCTGACACGCTCGATAATTTTTTTTTTTATTTTCAAATTTTCATTTGGAAGTCTATAGCTGCTCCCCCCACCGATGAAAAGGTATACATTATATAACATTTTTTTCTTCTTTTCATCTAAGCTTTGCAACCCAATAGGTGTCTATGACGCTTGAGTAAATCCCCATTTAGCATCGTGGGCTCCCCTACTATTACACTCGGCTCTCTTATCTGCTTAATACCGGTGCTAATAATCAAATTTGCACACATGTATCATAATGTACTATTATGATTGCCCTCAACAATTATAATTTAAGCATACCCTTAATATTAACTGGTTGGTTCGCAGTTAAAAATATAACAATCAACATCAATTGTTATAATAGGATGTGTGTCCCTCACGAGAACCAACAGGTTAATTAAGTATTAGGATTTTAGATTGAGTAATATTCATTTAAATTGTTCTTGTGAGAAGTAGTTGTCTCCAACTAATCTTTCCTGGAACTCTTGCATGCAATAACAGACATAGCATTTTTTTTGGGATGAGTTTATTATGTCAATGAACAGCTTTGTGATTGCTAAAATACTATAATTGGATCAATAGTGAAATAATTTTGAGGAATAAACAGAATTTCAATAACCATTTTAATCAAAGAACATACAGACACAATTTATAGTCATACATAATTTTTATAAAACAAGGTATTGTGGAATGGGAGAGAAATACCAAATACAAAACATTATTTTGAGATTCATTCAAATAAGTGTTGTATAGCTGCTTTTAGTCAATTAATTGTTTGATACTATTCTTCGACTATAACTATAAAATTAAACTTAGACAAAAAAGCTCATAATTTTGATAAAAAACAAGTGTGGAATTAGTCTGTGGTTTATGCCAGCATTTCGAAATCCCATCAGACTGAAGTTCAGAATTCTATTATAAAATTTAATTGTATAGTCCTACAGACTTCAAAATGTCAATCGCCACTGGTCAAAGAGAATATAAACACTATGTGCATTGGTTGTTTACTCCACCAAATGCGATAACAGCGTCTCTCACACTGGGCCAGATAAACTTATGGCACTCAATGTCACATAATTTAAAATCACAGACAAATCTTTCATGTTCTTAGGGTCAGCTTACACAGAAATGTGACGAACCGCGACGGGGCGCGTCTTTTTAAAATTACTATAGAATAGAGAACTTTATTTAGTAAACATAAAGGTACACATTTCAGGGAGAGAATGCGGTTACGCCTCACGGCGGCGCGAGTCACTTGTCACGAATTCTCTCAATGAAATGTGCACCTTTTTGTGTAGTAAATAAAGTTGTATATTCTATTGCTATCTAAACATGCCGCATCGCGTCTCGGTGTGAACTGATCCTTATTCATTCAGCTGCTTTTTAGAGATAATCTAATTATTGAAACCAGTCCTATTATTTACTTTTCTTAGATTTTTCTTTGCTGGCTGCAGATTTCTTACTGGTACTGGGTTGTTCTTTTTTCTCTTTACTGGAACTTGGTTTATCGGTTTCTTTACTTTTCTTTTTCTGTAAATAATACAAAAAGTAAGTAAACAGATTAAATCCAAGGAATACAAATGTTTATGTACATTTATATTGCAAGCAAAAAACCTTCACTGCTGAGAGCAGGGTCTGTTTTTAGGTTTTGATGCATTACACTTTTTTGCATGCCTCCGACAAACAGGACCGTTCTGCAGTTGCAATCTAATATTAGTAATACTAAAGTCATAACTTCAATACAAAGCGTGTAAAAATCAAAGGTGCGTGACCTTCTTTTTACCGGCTTCTTCACAATTTCACCCGAAAATTTTCAGAGTACCTTTATAAGCGCGTCATTCTCCGGATCGCTGTCATCACCATCATCATCGGGCGCGTCATCATCATCGCCCAACTCGTCATCATTGCGAGTGGTTCCACGTTTAACCGCACCGGGTGCGTACGGGAGTGCACTCGCTGTCTTGTTGTATGTTCGGGTCATCGCTGCTTTCACCTGTTGATTGATATTAACTTGGGAATGTAATTTGTCGATAAGCACGTAATATATAGGTGGATGAAGTCTAGATTTAACAAAAGACCGGACAGAATCCAATATGGGTTTGCACTAAAATGTATTAAATAACGATGTTGGAACTCTTACTGTAATAGGCTAGATCAGGGGTCGGCAACCTTTTGAGACAGAAGAGCCAAATGTTACAATTTACAAAATTTCCCAGTTTTCAAAAAGCCACAGTTTCTTTTGGGGCTTTTTCAAAACTGCGTTTTATTATTTTATTCATGCAAGAGAACGCTTGCTCGCACGAATATGTCGACTCGAAGATCGTCAGCACTGCAAATGGATCAATGAGGAATGTTAATAGGTATGCAAAATGGCTTGAAAGTTTGTAACAGTAGAGCAATTATGTATACAAATAGATTAGTTTTTGTTTCGTTCAAAAAAACCAAGTAGTTATGATTTTACAGACATTTAAAATTCCCCTAAATATCGAGGCCCGCTAACGGTCACGTGACCGCGGGTGACGTCATGTTTCAACTCTCCGTTCACTCATATTAGTCGCTAGCGGTGGTACGCAGGTATCTTACGCTATTAGTGGAAAGTATTTTGGATTCGATTTATGGATTTGAAAAAAGGCAACCGTAAAATCTACATACAATAGGTTGAAATGAAATGAAATTGTTTATTTCGCCAGAAATGTCGTACAATTTAGGTGGAATCTTCTATAAGGTCTACACATTTCGCTACAGAATAGCATGCAAAATTATAAATTTAAATTGAATCTAATAATTCATGTAATATAATAAAGCAATATAATTAAATAAGATGTCCAAATCATATAATTATTTTACAAGTTTTATTATTTATCGACGAATAGTTATTATTCTGTTGCCGCCGAAAAGCGAGAAGAAAGAATGCAAATGCTTACTCTCCTGCCTGTCTAATATACCTAAAATAATGATTTTATAGCTGCAACGCAAGTAGGTACTTATTGAACCATTTAAGTTTCATGTTATAGACAATAAATTTGTAATGTTTGTCTATACCTATATATACTCTTCAAAAAAATTACTTAATTATATTGCAAATGCAGCGAGTTGAATAGATGTATTTAACCTTTTTTATGTCTTATCTTTTTTTTATACAACTAAGTCGGTAAACAAGCATACGGCCCACCTGATGGTAAGCGGTTACCGTAGCCATATAGACGCTTGCAACACACGAAGCATCGCTCACGCGTTACCGACCTTTCCCCCCTCCTCAATGAGCTCTGTCTACCTTACTAATACGCGCAGGAACTCAATCTACTTTATTTATGCAAATAAATAAAATTGAAGTGTCTGTTATGTAATATCAAAATAACAGCTTTTTATTAAACGCACATGAAAGTACCTACCTATATACGGTTGGCGACACTCGATAGTGTTTTAGCCGCTAAAAGTACGGCATAATCTGGTCGCTCCCCCCAAGATGGTCGGGTATCCTACGAGGATTTTCCCAAGCAAATATTTTTTTTTTTTAATTAATTTTCCGGCTAATCTCCGAAAGGCTGGAACGATTTTGATTGGATTTTTACTCTCAGTTAGCTTCATCATATCAGCCTATGAATGTCCACTGCTGAACATAGGCCTCCCCCCCCCCCCCCCCTCAGTTAGCTTATGGTACTTATAAGAAGTAACATACGTTACATTTATTTTAGAATAAATATTTTTCCCCGCAAAAAAACGGCTGGACCGATGTAGACGAGACTTTCACTGATAGATAGCGGATGTTATAAGGAATAACTTAAGCTACTTTTATTTCAGATAATTTATAAGGAGTTCCTTGCAAAATAATTAAAACGCTATGCGCGGGTAAAACCGCGGCTGCGCTGGGGTATCAAATAACTGCACACTACAAAAAATATTTAGGTTCATAGTAGACTGTCACTATTCTTACGTCAAAACGATCTTCACAGCATTAAACTTTGCTTTTATTTCTAAATAGATCCCCTTCACAGTTTTTATCCATTTCTCTCGCATTTGGACATCCATTGGAACGAGTAAAATCAACTTTTCCGTTGGACTGGTGGTTGTATTTTTACATTTTGGTATAAACACATGATTTTCTAGTATTTGTATTGGATATTTAAAAACCAAAAAGTCATAATCTTCTAGGGAAACGTACCGAAGAGCGCGACCCGTCAGGGTATTTTGTTCTGTGAGCGCGATTGACTGAGCGAGCGGTGTAACATGACGTCATCGCATCGAGTACCGGGCCGGTGAAATCCCGCGTCGCGCGCTCATTTTAAAATTCCATATCTCAGAAACTAATTGACTTATCAAAATAATTCTTTCACACGTATTTTTTATTTTCTACAGTTAATGCGGAGAGCTAAACTTCTAAATTAGTGAACATTCTTCATTGTATGATTTTAAAGGGTGTTGATAAAATTATTATTTTTGCGTATGGAACTGAAGAGCCGCAACTTTGCATCGAAAGAGCCGCTGGTTGTCGACCCCTGGGTTAGATGACTAAATATTCTATTTAGTCCGTCTTTAACTTTATCAAAAAATATTAGACACGTATTTTTTCTTCTGTCAATTAATCAAAAAATTACGAAAGTATCGTGCATTGAAGTTCCGCGTGACGTTACGTTAGAGTGCATTTTTTACTCTAAAGTGACGTCACAAGCCCCCACTCCCAAACTTCGACTCGCTTTATCTTTGTCAATTTTTAAATGATTTGGTAAAGCATAAAAAAAACGTATCTATTATTTTTTGATTATGTAACTGACGGACTAATTAGAATTATTTCTTTTTTACTTAGGAATCATCCCTATTACCAACTAATTTGAAGTCATATGAATGATGATAGCTCAGTAGTAATGACGCTGAATGCCGTACTTTTCCTTCGGCCCATTTTAACCGAAGAAAAAATATTTTTTTGGCCGAAGGTGGTTGAACACAATTGGTTAGGTGTAAGACATAAAATATAGGTAAGTAAAAGCCCCATGTAAAGTTTAAAGTTACCTTAGAATCTATCAATACTGTAGGATTCCTCTGGCCTGGCCACACTGACAGCTCTGTCAAGGATTCCAGGTCTTCCCTCAGGAGATGATAAGACTCTAGTATCTCCAATGACCTGCTCACACCGTCAGCTCTGTCCTTGATCAGTGGATTTATAATAGCGTCGCGCAAGTGTGTGCAGTAGTCGAGGAATATTGACGATTTTGAGCCTGATGTGCTAGAAGATAAAGTACATTTTAGAATTACACTGATAATCTTGTGTTTTTTCGTTATAATTGGACTGTTTTACAAAAACCTTAAACCGACTTCAAAGTACACTAAGAAGTAATCAAATCCTGATCTGATGACAATGGGACCAAACGGGAAGCGTACCCTTTCAAATAGAAAAAGAATTTTCCAAATCGGTTAATAAATGACGGAGTTATGAGGTAACAAACATAAAAAAAAAAAAAAAAAAAAATACATTCGAATTGAGAACCTCCTCCTTTTTTTGAAGTCGGTTAAAAATAGGTGTCTAACAGCCAAACTCAGAAAGGACTTTCATTCAAAGGGCTTTGGAGATTTTGGCATACTTTTCGCCCGCTATATTGCTTTTATTTTAAAATGGCGGTGCACGATATAACCTGTATAAATCGATTGGGAAAACTCATACAATAGGGTGTCTATGTCCTAAAACGTTACGTTACAGAGATATATGCAAAAAAGATCGATGTTTGACAACTTCAATAACCATGAAAAAGTTTTATATGCATTATACGGTGCAAGAATAGCTATATTCATTTATAATAAAAACAATCGATGTATAGAGGTATAATCGTGAGCTGCCATTAAAAAAAAAATACAAAATCGCACCAGATGAATATGCCAGGGTCTTTTTGGCGGGAACTTGCAGTGACGTTGCGTTTTCGTGTTTATTTTCATAAATTCGTGTATTTTGAGTTTTATTGCATATTATCTGTGGTATTTTATCCAATAAAGATCAATCCATGTGCACAAGTGAAGTGAAATGAAATGAATTATGTGTATCGTGAATTTTCAAGTTGTCTCAAAAATTCCGTAAAGAGTTTTAGTACAATGACCACCATTGTAGTAAAACATGATTTTTATGGACGGTGACTGACTGAGGAGTGAGATCTGTGAAATAATATACCTCGGCACTAGCAGAAATAAGTTCTAATTTGCATTTGGTTGCCAAACTTAAAATTAAGAAGAAGAATATGCCAGGCTCCAAACAAAAATCTTCCGAGCCCCTTTATAAATTGACATTTTGATGCATTATTATTATTACAGTAGTACACAACTAATAAGGCGCGTCGTGAATCTTCGTTCGCACAGAAAAGAAAGTATGGCCCCGAAGATTAACGAAAGAATGCTTACGGTGGCCCTCTGTGGCTGGCGCAACTTCAACGCAAGCATAGTCTAAAAGCTTGTTGTTTCATCCAACGTAATGTTTGACTGCGAAAAAAGAGAGACAGCATCAGAGCCGTGGTTTATCAGTCGGTAAATTCCGCTGATCACTCGCGGCCGCTTCGCTAGGTCTCATGATTTCGCATTCATAAAACTTGTTCCAGGAGTATACTTCTTGTGAAAAAAAAGTTAGTTATTTAGAATCTCCAATACATTTGCAAGCCTGGTATCTAAATGTTTTCTTTACTTTTACAATTTATAGGTACATTAGATATGGCCAAAGTTCAGGCAAAAACGCTGTTTTTCGGAGTCTTTTACTGAATTTGTTTCACACTTTTTTTTAATTACGCCTAGATACACGGCTAGATATAGTGTACAAGATACTAATTTGTTCAAAACATTAACGAAAAATGTTTAACAACGCCATAATAAGTACAGAGGTTTTGTATAAAAAGTATGACGAATTGAGTCCTCTTAAAACTTACAATCAACCTTAGATCACTACTATAAGGTTCATAATACACTGCAGCTGTTATTTCCGTCTCACTCCCAAGTGACGCCATGGCGGCAGCTGCTGAAAAATAGCGTTTCCCGCGCTTTGAAAATGTATCTTCTGCGCAGTTACATCGGTAAGCCATATCAGTTGGGTACTACTGTAATTTACTATAGGATAGTTTAACATAGATACCTAAGTCTGGTGTGTGCGTGTATCTCCTGACAGAGTCGATGCAGCTTGCTAGCTCTGGAGTTCTTGCCGAGCCAGCCCGGGAACTGGATCTGGCCGGTCATGTGGCCGGACATCGCGTGTCCTGGCAACACCGAGCTGTACATCGCCTGCACACGCACAGTGTTACCACATATTACTTACTAATTACAATGCAAATGGAACCGTTATAGAATCACTTTGTTATCCTCAGTTTGTCCATGTATTAAGGCCTTTTTTCTCAGAAACTACTTGAGGTAGTTAAAATTTTTATTAGTTACTTCCACCCCGCTGTTCTCCAGGGATCTTATATTATCCTCAGATGAAAAGTATCCTATTGTATGTTATTCCAGGGTATGATCTACATCTGTGCTAAGTTTCATCCAAAACAATTCACCCACTACGGAGTCGTGTGGTAGAAACATACAAACATACATTCTCATTTTGCTGTTGCATTTATAATTATAAGGATTTGTTTTGACATTAAGTTTAAAACAAAATTGTCAGTTTAAATACCTGCAAGGGTAGTAGACTCCATGCTTGACTGCCTCGTATCCTTGCTCCAACTAAGTCACCTATGCTTATACTGTCCGCCGCCATGCTGACGCGATGTAGGACTTCATTCCTGTTCAATAAAGTTCCAAATTGAATAGCATACTGAAACACTTTTACTAGCAATCAAGAGCAACTGCCTACTTACGGAGGTACTTGGCAATAGATTGTCAACTTAAAGGTGGTATGGTAATGAACCACATAAGATGGTTTTAGGTGGTGTGATGATGCCGTAATCAACCACCGCATATGGTGGTGTGGTAATGAACCACTGCATTGTATAAGGCGGTGTGGTAATGAACCACTGCATTGCATAAAGTGGTGTGGTAATGAACCACTGCATTGCATAAAGTGGTGTGGTAATGAACCACTGCATTGCATAAGACGGTGTGGTAATGAACAACTGCATTGCTAAGGTGGTGTGATAATGAACCACTGCATAAGGTGGTGTGGTAATGAACCACTGCATTGTATAATGTGGTGTGGTAATGAACCACTGCATTGCATAAGACGGTGTGGTAGTGAACCACTGCATTGCATAAGGTGGTGTGGTAATGAACCACTGCATTGCATCAATTGGTGTGGCAATGAACCACTGCATAAGATGGTGTGGCAATGAACCATTGCATAAGGTGGTGTGGTAATGAACCACTGCATAATGTGGTGTGGTAATGAACCACTGCAAAGGTGGTGTGGTAATGTTCCACTGCATAAGATGGTATGGCAATGAATTGATTATTTGACCAAAAAAAACTATACCATATTGCATTAAACCTCACGAAAGGACCATTTGCCTCGCTAAGCTGATTTATGAGGATACTCGAACCTCTTTAAGTCGGTTACTACGAAAGTGTACTTACTTTGGACAGTGCGGCGCGACCTGCAGGTAGTTCTCCTGAACGAAGAGCGGCGAGAGGCTGTAGTCGTAGAAGAACAGGTCGCTCTTGTCGTGGATGCTCATACTCTTGTGGTCTTCCGCTGAAAACACTTTCCGTACCGCATCCCATGGGCCCTGCGCATACAGACCTACTGTTTTTATTACTCTGTATAGGCCTGTGTTTGACCACAATCTCGCCATGGTAAGTGATGATGTGGCCGAAGGTGTTAAGCACACACAGCCTAGAAGGAACTGGCAGGAAAGTGCAGCTGTCGGAAAACATCAATAGGTGCTTGACTTTCAACAAAGTACCCTACTACCATGCTATAGTTTCCTCACGATGTTTTCCTTCACCGAAAGCTCAAGCTTATTGTAGGATTCGAACCTTGAACCTTCGTCTCGGCCCGTTTATTGAGGATGGTTATAAGTTTTATAAAATCACGGGTGAATCCACGGGGCGCAGCAAGCTAACAATAAACTTACCAGCTTAACATCCTTCCTGATAGTATTGGCATCCTTCCTGAGTGTATCAGCGTCAACCCTGGTCGGGTCGATGGCCCACATCGAGAGCAGGTTGAGGGTCTGCCGGACATCTTGTCCAGCAGACACTATCAACTGGGATATCACGTCCGGAGGTATCTTGATGCCTTCTTTGAAGCATATTGATAACATTGCTGACTGAAATATAACAGAACATAATACATGTTTCAAGCAAAAATCGCTATTTCAGTCACATTTCTCTACGTTACAGGCTGGCACGTTCAACACATTTACACGTTCCGCTTGTGTAGTGTCTGTGAATAAGCGCGCGGCGTCACGTCGCACTGCATGCGCATTATGACAAGTCTGTCCGTCTCTGTCACGCGCGGGCAAGCTTATAAGTATGAAGGAGACAGTTATTGTGTTGTTTTTGCTACTGCTCACAAACAAAGAGTGGTATTTTTTGCATTCGTCAGTTACATTAGAAGCAATAATGTAATCAAACAGCCTGTATCGTGAAATTGCCTAAGTGTGAGTACTATGAACGTGCCAGATTTAGTTAACCGACCTGAACAGAATATTGCAACCAATTAATTTAATGTTGTGTTTCTGCGCATGAGTAAGGTCGCCAGAGCTCATTGGAGGGGGGAAAGGTCGATAACGCGTGAGTGATGCCTCGTGTGTTGCAAGAGTTCATAGAGCTACGACAACCGCTTACCATCAACGGGCATTTACAGACTGCCGCCAAGATTTTGTTTAAATTATTTAAAACTAGCTGTCACCCGCTGTGTTACCCGCGTTCAGGGGATAAAAAGTAGCCTATGTCCTTCTCCATACCATAGACTATCTGCATGCCGAATTTCAACGCGATCGGTTTAGCGGCTTAGGCGTGAAAGCGTAACAAACAAACAGAGTTACTTTCGCATTTATAATATTAGTTATGGATGGATGCAGAAGCTTGCGATATGGTCTTTTTTTTATTTTTTTTTATTTATATTTAATGGGTTTACGCTTGACCGCAATCCCGCCTGATGGTAAGCGAAGATGTAGTCTAGGGTGGACCGCGCGTACTCATAAGATGCCTGTTCACTCTGGCCTTGAATATACCCATGTTATAAGTGTCTGGAAACACGTTGTCCGGGAGAGCATTCCACAGCTTGGCCGTGCGTATAAGGTAAGAGGAAGCGAAACGCTTGGTACGGCAAGACGGAATGTCGACGACGAAGCGGTGGAGACCCTCCCGACGCCTAGTGGTCCGATAGAAGAACGGGGATGGGGGACAAGATTATGGAGTTCCTTATCGCATTCTCCGTGGAACAATCTGTAGAATACCGTCAAACTTGCAACCTGACGCCGCCGCGCCGATGATCCAGGTTTTGCAGTTTCTTGCTCGTTAGGTCGCTATCGTCGATTATCCTTCGAGCGCGTCTATCTAAGGAGTCCAAAGTTGCAAGTAAAAAGCCAAAAAAAAAAAAAACTTGCACTTTGTCATTTAAAACATGAAATAAATACCAAAGTTCTGTTTTTTACCTTGATCTGATCTACCCTCGGTCGGCTGAATCGTAAGTCGTAGCAGTAGTTGACTAGGGAGCGCATCTTCTGACTGTTTCTGTCGTTGCACATGCATATTATAGGTACCGATGTTGACTTTATTAACCCGATCAGTTCTTGGAGACCACCTGTTATCGAAATAAACTTTTACCAGCTGGGATTTGAATGAATTTGAATATTATTATTTAACGTGTAAATGCAAAAGTCGTTATGTATTAATCTCATAGCAATTTGTATATTGGAACAAATATATGCTTAATTTCATATAGAGTAACGATGTATTTAATTTTAATAACATACTAGATATAGTAATAAATAATATTTTTTTTTATATAAAGCAGCAAAATTCAACAAACCTCTATCTTCGTTGCCAGCCATTCCATCGACTTCATCCATAACTAGGACGTGTTTTTTGGAGACCGCCTGCTTTCCTGTGTTACCTGAAGGACAACAACATGAAATAAATAATAAGCAAAGATGTCTCGACCAAAGAGGTTCGAAATTTTTAGTTCGGTGCCTGGCATTCCCTGGAGTGTCTCCAATCGATATATGTAGGTTATAAAGTGCGCCGCCATTTAAAAAATAAACAAGATGGCGACCGAAAAGTATGCCAAAATCTTCAAACTCCTTTTTTGTCAGAAAAAAGTTACATGTGTCAAAACGAACTGCACTATCCATATCCATACTATCCTAACTAATATTATAAATGCGAAAGTGAGTTTTTTTTTTGTTGCGCCTTCACGCCTCAACTACACAACGGATCATCATGAAATTTGGCATGCAGATAGCCTATGGTATGGAAAAGGACATAGGATTCTTATCCCAGGAACGCTGGTGAAATCGCGGGGGACAGCTAGTGATTGATATATGGTTCGGTACCTTTAGCATACCCAGACAATGATGTGGTCGTCAAGAGTTCACCAATTTGCTCTTTGATAAGTGTCTTGTTTCTGGTATCAGATGCGTTGAACTCCACAGCGTCGAAGCCGAGCTCCTTGCACACTAGCGCCACTGTCGTTGTCTTACCTATAAATGGGAAACAATCGGTATACGGTAATTAAGAGAAGTAGAGCATACATATAGATTCAGTCTACTTTGTAGTGTTGCCGCCGCGCCGGGGTACGCAATTGTTGCCAGTGCGATTAGAATGTAAATATTATGTAATGAATCTAAGCTTGTTTTGAAAAGAGTAATTGCTGATTTTATTGCCGGCTCTTCTCAGCAAATGCAACCTTCCGAACCGGTATTAGAGTCAGACTTTTCATAAGTGCCTGCGAAGGTCTATTTGAATAAATGATTTTGAATTTGAATAGTGTTATTTCGCTCAAAGAGCAGCTCGACTGCGGAAGTACCTCCACCTTACAGAATACCGCAGCCAAATAACTTTATGTTGTGTTCCTGCGCGTGAGTAACGTTGTCAGACCTCATCGGGAAGGGGGGAAGGGTCGGTAACGCGTGAGTAATGCCTCGTGTGTTGCAAGCGGGCCGTATGCTTGTTTGCCAAATTAGTTGTATACAAATATATAATGAAAATTGTTTTGACAATATGTTATTTAACTGCCAATAAATCAAACTGAGTTCTGATGTCAGAAAAACCAAGGCTATTCTAAATAGCAATTTATTGATGTTGGAGTAATAATTACTCTCGTTCTGGCAGATGAACTTGAGTCCCAGTTCTCATGAAGACAAACTTTTTTTTCTGCTGTTATCTGCGATTAGGAGCAGACGTGTTAAGAGGTTGGTCTCATTTAAGGGGTATTTCCCAGTGGGAAGCCCCTTTTCATTTTATCACCGTGCTTCCAAGTCTAGGATAACATGGCGCTTAAGGCGTTTGGAGTATGTCACTTGAGTGAGCTCGTTGGCTTGGCTTAACCATGTAGTGATGTGACCATGTATTCAAATTCAAATATTTATTGCATCTTTCATGTGTAACAAGAAGATGACATGTTATAATAAGGCACAACATGAAACCCTCACAACAATCACAAGCACAAGCTATCCAAAGTACAGACAAAAACACCGTAAAGCTGTCATAACTTCTACTCACCAACTCCCGGAGGCCCTGAAAGTAAGGCTGCCTTGAAATAGCCCCCGTCATCGGACTTTGCCCACGGACTGGGTTTGGGCAACTTGGCCTTTCTGTTCACGTACCACTTCGTCAGCCAGTTCGTGAGCCTGCATTATGAAAACAGTTTTTTGTTAACGGTTGATTTTGACTTGATATTGTGTTTATTCTCAGGTTTTAGTTTAAATCTATAGAGCGATTATACTGGAGTATGTGCCGTGAGTCGGGTATGACAGCCAACGCTGCCTAGAAACTGCGACTGACTAAATGCATATTATGAATGCCAATTTCTCGATTTTTATCGATACTTTTATCGGTATTTTTTTCTGACAGTAAATTATGTTTTCATGCGACATACAATAACGGCAACAAAAATTAGGCACTGCCACAGAATAAATAATAGTAAAAGTACAGAAGGCGCACTGCTTTGATGTCGTGGACTCGAGCGCAATCTAAACGGAACGCTATGGCTGTGTAAAAACGTTGTAAATGCATAATAGTCTAAGCGTTATGACCTCGAAAGTGAGGGCAATCCAAACGGATTTTATGGCTGTAATTGCATTGAAATAGACCACACCGGAATGGCGGAGTAAGCCATGCCTGGCACTGTAATAAAAATTAACGTTAGTTTATCCAGGCAAGTAGTTCCCTGATCGAACTCACTTTTTAACATTACTGGCATCACCATGCTGTCCAATGATTTGCTTCAAATTTTGCGGTTTATATTTCTCCACCCACATTGAGAAAACTGCAGGATTCGCCGGTTTATCAATGCCATTTTGTTTCAAGTCCATTTTGATATCTGTAAAAATAATCATTTATTACGTCTTTGAGAATCTGAGGTTCATAATAACTTAAGATTAAAACTGACCTTCCTTTGGTGGTTCTAATGCAACCTTTGTTTCTGTTTTTATATTAATTTTAGCCTCTTCTTTTACTTCAGATTTTATTCTAACTGGACTTTTAGATTTATCCCGATTCTTTGTATCTAGTTTAATACCATTTTTTTTATCTTCAGTTTTTATTTCTTTTGGTTTACTTTTTGATGAACCTTCTACTTTAATGTCTTTTGATTTCCTATCATTATTAAAATGTTTTTCATCTTTATTCTTTCTACTTGGAGTCCTCTCTCTTTTTACTTCCTTAATTTCTAATTTATCTTTTCCCTTTTTTGTTCCACATCTTATCATATTAAGGAATTCATCTTCATCTATAATTTTGATGCCTAACTCTTCTGCTTTGGCCATCTTAGCTGGACCCGCGTCTTCGCCAGCTAATACATGTGTGACCTTTAACAGAACTTACATTAAAGACCATGATATATTGGTGGGAGTTGCCAAGAAACTCTAGTACTGAAAATCTCAAAATTACCATAATCGGTAACAGCTACTACTAACTAGCAATTCAAATAGGTTCAATAGTTTTATTTAACATGATGCTTGAACCAAGCAGACTTAAAAGTGATAGATTGCTACAAAGTTCATAAATACTCTTTTGACGAACAAATAAATTAATTTACAAGGTAGTAAAGAGCCATTAAAAAATTATCACATATTTTTAATGTTTTTATGGATGTGGATCTTACCTTTTTACTCATCGTATTTTTGATACTTCCACCATATTTATTAATAGCCTCGACTATTTCATCCCTCTCAAAAGAATCCAATACTCCAGTTAACAAAAAAGCGCAATCTTTAAGACAATTTGGTGAACCCTGAAATTAAATCAAAGATCTATAGGCATAACCAAATATGTAATTATTCATTAAACATATAACCCACAAAACAACATCTCTTGTGAAAGCTGGTAAAACAGCCGGTTAAAAGCTTCTTTTAGATAAATAGCATTTCTGTAAGAATGAAACATACCTCAGGAATTTCTTTAGCTCCTAAATGTTTGGGGCCTGTTCTATTCAGATATTTCTGGTACAATTGTGCTGAATGCCTTTTCCTTTCGTATCTTTCTTCATCTGTTAGTACTGTAAGTTATATCAAGTTATTGATAATCTGTACAATGATTGGCAAAGCCATTATGGCAGTATCTAATCTATGGCTAATAAAGCTGGAAATCATAGTAAAATTCCTGTCCTAATTTAATTGATAAATCAGTTTTAGATTTCTTATCTTAACTCTAATTGTTTACATAGACTTAAAACTAGCAGGTCAAAACACAGGACAGAGTTGGTAAAAACATACCTGATTCATTTAGGCTTTTATTATTTTTCTTATGTTTCTTGTCACTATCAATCAAAGATGAATCATTGTCATGGTCATCATGATTAGCTTTCTTCATGCTGCTTTTAACTTCTTCATGATTGCTGTGCAATTCTTCATCGAGTTTTCTTTTTTTTTTCTCTTTATGTTCATTGCTTTCTTTCGTGTCAATAGCTGTTTCATCTTCAATGAATTCAGAAAATTTCCTCTTTTGATCTTTATTTGGTCCATTTTCAATTTTATTTGTCACTCTATCCTTTTTTGTTTCAGAATGTTTCGATTTTAATTTTGTCTCTGATTTAATTGCGTTTGTTTCTTTGCTTTTGTTTTCAGAGGATTCTGTTTCTGTTATTTTATTTTTCTCAACTTCATCACTAATTTTATTGTCAGTGATTAGAACTGTATCTAAATTATCAGTGCAATCAATTTCTAAGAGACTCTTATCAAATTCATCATCAGAATGTATGCCTGTTTCAGTTTTCTTTTTTTCTTTTTTAACTAAGGGTTCTGTTCTTTTAATAGGTCCACTGCCAAAAATATCAACTGCTTTCACTTCCTTCAAACTAGGTTTGGGTGACTTGATGTTGTTTTTATTTGATGTGATGGCTTTGTTGCTTGTTTTAGTCTTCTTTTTGTCAAATATTTCTTCATCAGAGTCATCTATTACACGCCGTTTATTTGCAACCTTTTTCTACAATACATGAAATATGGATAAGTATGTAACATTCAGGCTGATACAATTTGGGATCTAAAAATGCATTACCAAGGAATTAAATTAATGTCACATACATTGGTGCCGATTCTGTTGTAAATCATACTAAACTAATTTTAGTCACATCACATCTCTTTCTTTCGAACATTATTGAAAAAGGATAGAACATATTTAAAGCTGTCAAGTTAGTCTTTGCCGTCTTAATTTGCGGGTATTTAGACATAGCCACGATAGATGGCGACTAAATTTATATTGAAAACAAGCATTGGACTAATTTGACAGGACTAAATTTCTTACATCCTTTTCTTATGTTCTTTGTTAGAAAGAGTGACATTAAAATTAGTTTAGTTGTGAACAACAGAATCAGGGCCATTGTCTTCAAAAATGTTTGATTTTTGAGAAATTTATAAACTGTTTATTAATATTTAGAAGAACTACCTTATTTTTAATTTGTACATCTGGTGACTCAGGTATTACATCATCGTCATCTTCAACTTTTGGTTTTGGTGCCTTTTTCAACTGGAAAAAAGATCTGATGTCCTGAAAGCATTATCAAAATAGGTGCATCTTGTAGAAAGAATTAGCTACAACAAGTTTTGAAACTAAATAGTTTGCTAATCTTATACTACTTTCTACTATTACTCAAAATGATGAAATGATCAAAACAACACCTTGGAATGAATCAGATTAGTCTGTTGGCTTGCTGATGAGATGCACATCCTATAACTACATATGAAAAATCTTAATCTATAAATCAATTTTAAAACCAATTTGGACATATGGTATCCAACTGTGGGGCTCCGCCAGTGACTCCAATATAATGATAGTACAAAGGGTGCAAAACTACATTCTAAAACAAATATCAAATGCACCATGGTTTATTAGAACAACAGAGGTCCATGACATTCTTAACATACCAACGGTTAAGGAGGAAATAAATGAACATGGTTCCAAATACAAAAGCCGATTGCAAAAGCACCCGAACCAACTTGCGGGACAGCTTACTATCCCTGAAACTATACGCCGGCTTAAAAAGCGACGGGATATATTTGATGAACCCAGTCAGTAAGAGGACTGACTAAATAAAAGAAAGGGTTGCCTCCACTGGGAGTAGCACTCTACCTGTCACTAGCCTACATCTCATCTGCTCATAGTCTTCATGACTGATCGCAAGACACATTTGGAAAAAAAAAAAAAAAAACATGAAAAATAGAATCCCAGAAATTCCGAGTTAACTGATTAAAAGCAAAAGATTGATCACAAGACATTGTAATTATATACCTATATTCTTATCAATCATTCATAGTAAACAAGTTGATTAGTGATACTAAAATAAATATCATAAAATGCAATCAGGCTGTGGTTAGTTATATTTTTAAGGTTTTTGCAAGTAAAATTTCAACATCATTGTTTTTTTACCCTGGGAATGTGGATGAAACCGCCTGGGACAGCTAGCAAAGCGAGCTGGATAAAGCGAGTCTTACTGAAACTATTTGAAGCATGAACAAGATAGCATTATCCACATCAATAAAATTGGTGTAGAACAATCTGGCGTACTTATTTTAGTTTTTTCTATGGTACATGATGTTATAGGAAGGCTTCAAGAAACAAATAGCAAAGTTTAAGCCTCCCTTCCCTCTTGAATAAACAAACTGATAAGGGCTTAGAATGTGGAAGAATGAAACTTATTTCTCTAGCTAAAACATCATAGTCCGCGGTTTGTCAATTTCTTGAACTATAGTTGTTAACCGTTCATTAAAAATATAGTTGAGCGAATAGTTTGGTTGCTTCAAAATGTAGGTAGATGCCATCCATCACAGTGGACCTTACATTTTATTAAAAGTATGTTTTTGTGTAATGAAAAAGGTAACTGAAAAACTTACTCGAGACATTTTGTAACAAGATTTGCAGTTGACCGGTTAATTGTGTAACATAATTAACTATTTAACATTTATTATTATCAGTTTTATAACTAAGCAGAGCGAATAAACAATTAATTATTGAAAACTTTTAGGTAACTGGTAGAAGACAATAAAATTCGCGCATTGCCGTTCGTTAAATATTTGGCTGACAGTGACAGACAGACAACTGACACCTGACAGCAGTAATACCAGATCAGATTTTAAAAAATACGTAAACCTGCGTTAAAATGTTAAAATATCCGTAGATTACCTCAACAAAAATCCGTAGATCTACAGATATTTTTTGAAGCTAAATATGACTTTCTAATAGAGCTGTAATTGAATTTGTGATGTAAAAGAAATCAGCTGAAATATCTACAAAACAAAGGAAAAAGCTATAAAAGATTCATCTTTTTTAAATATTTAATCGAATTTAAAAAAAAAAATTATCAATTCGACACGTATGTAATATTAATGGATTTTATGATAATATATTAGACCTTCCAAACACATTGGCAAACCCCGATGATGATTATGATCTACCCGAATGCTAAATCCCATCATTATTAATTGTACTGTTCCACCTAGATGCAATTTTCAGAATATAGATTCTACTCCACTTATCTACAACTCCAAGGAGAATTACCTAACCACATGGTATAATAAAACCATGATCCAATATATTATTATACCATGAATAAAACCATGATCCAAGAAAAATAAAACAATCATCTGTGACTCTATAATGTCAATGACGGTGGAGACAAGCGGATCGAATGATCGAATTGTTATGAACCTTCCATAAAATTCAATGTTATTTCTTATTATTTTATTTATGTTCACTAAAACAGCATGTGCATCGAATAAAAATGCAGGCACCGTGTTATTCAAATATAACCCGGCCTTGTCAGAATGCTGGAGTGAAAATGACTTGGCAAGATTGCGGGCTCGCAAAACTTTTGAAGAGTTGGTTCCACCAGAATTAGCTCCAGATAAAATCGATGACAGATATATTAAGAACACGTTGAAATATTTTAGAAGGGCGTTGCGTTCTGTTGACAAAGATTTGGATCGCTACAGTGGTCAAATACTAAAAGATGCTTTATTAGATACCATAGGAGCACACTTAAGTAGTGAAATTCTCCCTAACATTAGATTTGCCTACTACGCCGGCTATGTACACTACAGGAGCGCAAGAGAAATACATGATTTCCTAGATGTGATAAAAACAAAATTGAATACTCAAGGATTAGGATGGCAAAGACCAGAAAGGGTTCCTCAATGGTCGAATTTGACTGTAGCTAAAATCCTAATAGGCGTCGGGAAATTTTTCGACCCTTGCGCATGTTTGGTCACAAAAAGAGATTCTAACTCCTGCATTCACTTGCCTTTACCCAAATTAGACGATTACGCGACGCCTTCCGCCTTAGCACTTCCTTTTCAAACTGGAGGCTTGATCAATTTAGTGTCGCCGAATTCAGAGAATATTTTACTTAAGTATTATACGACCGCGGCGAGATGCATCCTACATAGTTCTCCTGAAAATTGTCGTCATTCAGATTTCGTTAATTTCAATAATGAGATGTGGCACTGGATGAAACGGGACGTGGCTCCGCATCTTGTCGACGAACACCTATACGCAGCTTACGGAGGAGTGTTGAGAATAGCGGCAGCAGTTCAAAACTACGGGAAAGGTTTATCACGACGTAATCTCTTCGATTATAAGAGTTCTGAAGGATCAAAATGGCATCCCTGGAAAGTTCTCACTCAATCTTATATTTATGTTAATGCTGACTGGACGCCTAAACTTTATATAGGCCTCGTTCTATTGGCTGCATTGGCGATATTTCTTCTGCAAATGTGCTACAATTATATGTTTGGGGACTCAAAACCATGTCGTTGTAAGGATCGATCAGCCAAACCATCCATGTCTAAAGAAGTAGAATACGCAAACGTCGATACAAACTTTCCGGCAATGTTGCCGCAAGAAAGCGCGGTTTACTTCAGCGACAAGAATCCTACCAAGCGTTCATCCAAAACTAAGACGTCACTCGGCTCCTTGAAGACGCAGAAGGTTTACGACTTGAACGAGAATACGGAGAAAGTAATGGCGGTTATAATGAGTGATAAGGAGGAACGCGATGTGGATTCTTCTCCGTCCAAACCTGAGAGTGATGATGACTTTAGTGATAAAAATATATGTGACCTCGGTCAAGCCAGCCGGTCTAGGAGTCCACCTAAGTTGGAAACATCTAGTTCCCAGTTGAGAATCAAAAGGTCGCAGTCACGAAAGCCAAAGTACTCGACGAGTACTGTCACGCAGTCTGACGTCACGTATTGTCAACGGCAAGCGAGCGAGTTCGCATCTTCGGAAACGGGCAGTTCTATTTCGGACCGATCTGTAAGCTCAACGAGTTCAAAATCGATAACTCCTCAAACACGAAGCTCCCGCGACTTGGCTTGGGCTCGGCGCGTGATCTCTCAGCATACTTCACGAAGTCTCACCAAGACTACATCTGGAACTGAATTAGATTTGAATTCATTCACGACACCGCCGTCGCACAGATAAGTTCTTAGCTATTTTTAATTTGGTAAGTTGTTTAATTTTTTTTAAACATTTAAGTTATTGTAAGTTAAGTATTTGTGATTTATAAGAAATATAATTATAATGGGTGGTTAATTCTTTCATTTTAGTATTATAATTCAAGATAAATAAATTAATATCCTGGAACATTTCTCACACACGGTCATCTGATCCCAAACTAAGCAGAGCTTGTACTATGGAAACCAGATACAGACTGAGTCAAAGTTATTGGCAGCTGTGATATTAGGCGCGGAACGCTGCGCAGTAGCGAAAACGATAACGACGAAAAAGATATGCGGTACATTCGAGATGACTGTACCTGCGCTAAGCCGGCTCGCAGCGCACTTCACAGCCGCCATCAAGTTTGGTTCGGATTCTAACTGATATACTCCATATGTATACAACTTTTTTGTTTGTAACATAGGTTCTTAATATACATAATTACACCCAGACTCAGGACATACAGACATGTTCATGCACACAAATGCATGTCCTGTGTGGTAATCGAACTCACGACCTGGTGGTGGAATCGTAACCAACTGCGCCTACTGGCCTGTCCGGCCCAAGATGCTGTATTTTATCTCAAAGTTTTTCAATGACAGGTCCATTTTTAGTCTGAGCGTAAAAGTGGGCATCCACATGACGAGACGCACCCGCGCCCAACTGCCGCTTATGAAATAGTTTTTCTCGGAAATATATTCTGTGATGAATCAAATTCAGGATAGAATATAACAGATGTCAGACAGAGTCAATGGTATGCAATCAAATAAATTAAAGGCGTCCCCAAACAAGAAACGTCTTTACGGAACCCTTAGTGTGCGAGTCCGACTCGCACTTGGCTGTTCTTTTTTATTATTTGTTGTTATAGCGGCAATAGAAATACACATTCTGTGAAAATTTCAACAGTCTACTATTACAGTTAATGAGATACAGCCCACAGATAGGCAGACGGATGGACTGACAGCGGAGGCTTAGTTATGAGCCCTAAAAAAATAAGGAGTAAATAAAAGATTCTTTAGGAACGATTATTTTATTTACATTAAACAATTAATCACGGCAGCGACACATAATTAAATACACAAACTATAATTAAAATAAATATAAGGAATATCACATCGTAATTAACTCATTTTGTACCTTGTATATCTGAAGAATTTTAATTATTTTGAAAACACGCTTCCGTGTCGAAATAAAGTCAATAACACATACATAAGAATTTGCCCCAATTAATGAGCAGGCCCGCATTTGGTAATGGTGTATTCCCACCGTCCCCATTGGCCGCACGCATCCCCATTAATGGGGACGTTGGGAATTGAATAAAATATTTAAAACTTGTTTCCGTTAATACACCAATGGTAACTAGCGCGCTACGTGGTACTAAAAATTAAGCACTTCAAAATGTGTATTCATAATCTTTTATTGTACAGTTTTTTTTCCATGATAAAATACGACAAAATATTTCAAATATAGGCGAGGTTCACAGTTTAAAAACTCAGCGCGGTGACGTCATAGTCGCGTTGTAGTACAAAAGGGCGTCATCGGAGATAGAGCAATGGGGATATCGGGAACATTTTTTTAATATTTTATTCAATTCCTAACGTCCCCATCAATGGGGATAGAGCAATGGGGATATCGGTATTTTTTTTATTATTTTATTCAATTCCCACTATCCCCATTAATGGGGATACGGGCAATGTGGACAGTGGGAATACCCACTTTGGTGATTGGCGGGTAACTTTTACAATGTGGGCAAAATTGAATTTGACCTTTGCAATTTGGTACGAAGGCAGTTATCTGATGCCCTGCCCTTTTTTTTAAATGTTAATATTATATCCGGATCTTGTTTTTACTACACAGTTTTGATTCGCTCATTGAATAAATATAAACACGTATCTATGGAATTATTAACTCTTAAAGTCTAAAATATAGCTATAATATTATTAACAATAATTGAAATCACAGTAACATTTCATTTAATATCTCATTTGTAAAATATTTGAGTGTTTTTTTTAACGTAAGGAGCATCTGCTAAATGATGCAACTCCATTATGCACACGTTCCCACTACCACGGCCCGTAAATTCACAATTAACGCCGACAAAGAAAAGCTATCGACTAGCGGCGGATCACCTATTCTGTGATTGACAAATTTCTATGCGAGTCTCGTAAAATTCATAGTGCCGTGGCGCAACACTTTGGCGTAGACATGCGACGAGTCAAATGATTTTATTCAAATTAGTCAATGGCCCAAACCAAACGCCATCCCTGTAATTTTTATATAGCTCAAACATATTTCACTAACGTATTTGGAACATTTTCTAAGTCAAAAAACGAAGATGATTGTAGAACAGTACCGTTAAAATAATATCAAAAAATAATAAACAGACTTTTGTGACATGGAATGGAATTCAAATAATTCAAGCAAAATTATATAGGATCGAATCATGTTGATTGAGTAGAAACAATCGTCAATGCGACTAACGACCACACTCAGAGATGTAAATTATTAACAATTATTGTTTATACCTATTGAATAGCTTTAGACATGACAGGCAATTCAATAAACAAGGATGGAGATATATAGTTCAATCTATCTTTAAATTCTAATAGATGTCTCTGAGTACGGCAGTAAAATCACCTAATTACGTAACAATAGTATATGTAAAAATAAATCGAGAGCAGTGTATTGTAAGAATGTATGTTTAATTATATTTATTGACATATATTTAGTTTCACAGATTTCAAAGATACGGGGACATTGAAATTTACACTGCATCCTTCGATAATTTACGTCTATTTTGGTTTGTCAATAAAATTTACCATGGCGTGCCATCTGTGTGTTCCGGGCCACTTAAGTTCTCTCCTTATATGTATACCAAGCTTCCATATAAAATATAATATTATGTATGTTTACCTATAATTTTTCGAATACTCATTCTAACTATAAATTATTTTAAAACATAATAGTATAAGTGATGAATACATTGCTAAAATCTAAAAAAAAGTTATATAAAATACTGTAACAATATGCATGCATAAATTATGTGCAGTAAGACATAAATATTAAAGTATAATAAAGTCAAGTAAATCACATTTGATTATGAACCTTATCAATCTATGTTGTAAAGATCATTGTCTTATATTTTTGTACTGGCGTGCGCTCCACTTTCTGTGCATGTATTTGACGATGTAAAGCGGCAGACACGAGACAAGTGTTATTGTTATCACTTTCCACCAAAAGTCCCAGTGTCTTATGAAGTCAGCGTCTGTCGTAGTTCAAATGAGTTCAATTAGGAATGTGTAGAAATATAGGGTGGTTTTAGAAATCTTCATAATGAATAGTTTTTGTGTACAGGTGGATTTGAAAATGTGGATCTGTTCAGCTACTTATGTTACTGACCGTACATCCGTCAATAAGGCGAGAAAAGAAAACTGCTTATACAACTGATCATAAGCATTTTAATTTCTTAAATACCTTAATATTGAGTATTGTAGATAGATACAGTAGTACCCAACTAATATGGCTTACCGATGTACCTGCGCAGAAGATACCTTTTCAAAACGCGGCAACTGCCGCCATGTTAGCGCGCGCCGTGCGGAGGGGCGTGACTTGCGAGTGAGACGGAACTAACAGCTGCAGTGTATTATGAACCTTATAGTAGTGAGTGACCTAGTGACCTAGACATAGTAGTGATCTTCGGGGCCATACTTTTTTTTTGTGCGAACGAAGATTTATGCCGCGCCATATCAGTTGGGTAATACTGTACCTAGTGAAAGAATTTTAAGTAGGTAGGTATTGTGACACTCACCGAAGTATGTTGTGAATATGAGGAGTGTGGCTATATACATGAGGAGGCTGACAAGTTCCGCAGCGACCATGAGCCAGTGCCACGTGACTATCGTGAGCGCAACCATTATCAGCTCGGTGAGGATCAGCGCCGTGTAGCTGATCTCCACTATGTGGATCAGCTGGTCCTCGAACAATACCAGTGCGCCGTACATTATCACACCGCCTGCAATTGTTACCTACTATTAACCAAAAGCCACCCGCTTAATTGGTTCCCAGTAAGCGTTAAGGTTAGCGGGTGGATCAACATAAGGTCGAATATTCTTTAAGACGAGACGAAGTATTTGATAAAAAAAAATGGATAACTACAAGTACACACACAACTCAACTACTTTTTTTTACAGACGCAATTACAATCGCATAATTTAGAATAATACCATACTAACAATATAAGTGTCAAAAATTAAAATCTTATGAAACTTTGCTAGAGATTTAAAAAACGTATAATACGTACCACTAAAGATAAGACTTCACACGCCGTGGTTTCTCTTAAGCAGTAAACGATTTATATAGAGACCTATAAATCGTCTACTGCGCAAGTCAAACAACGTGGTTTGCCAAGTCTTATCTTTAGTGGCCGATATTGTAGTAGTTACGTAAATTGGTACCTTGATAAATAGAAATTCCAGTCCATATGTAGAATGTCTTGTAAGAGAGCTGCCTTCCCTTAGTGAGTTGCTTGTAAAGCTGCGGATGTCTGAGCGCAGTTGAGCTCGGTATGTCTTTATCCAGCACCTTTGAAAATTATATAAATATGCTTAAGGCCCGATATCATTTTTACTAAAATCTTGCGTGACTAAATAACTATTAATAAATTAGCAATTGAGAAAGAATCAGCTTAGTTATATTCTGCTTACCAAAGAGAAGACGGGCAGCAACGTGTAGACGGTTCCGTAGCCAACCATCAGGAAACCAGGGTACAGTGATACAGATGAGAAGTAGAATACCACAGAGAAGACAGCCTGTGTGATAAAATCATAGAAAACAAGATTGTTGTCTGTACTTGCATTGTCATCCAATATATGTATACCAAATTTCAGCTCAATCGGACACTGGGAAGTGGGTCAAATTTAACTTGCAAGATTCGATTACACACACCGGTCAGGTGAAACTAAATAAAAGCTTGTAACAATTATGTCCATGAACTTCCCGTTTGTCTTGCATTCATTAACACATGTCAACTCAATTTAATGCATATGTGTATTTCAAATTTAAGCGGCATCGTTTTTCCGGTGTATTCCCGTTGTCCTCATTGCTTTGTCCTCGTTAATGGGGCCAACGGGACTTGAATAAAATAATAAAAAATTGTTCCTGATGTCCCCATTGCTTATTCCCCATTTATTCCCGTTGTACCCGGACTTGAATAAAATAATTAAAACTTGTTCCATCCCGTTGTCCTCATTGATGCAGTGGAAATAATTTTTGGTAGAATTTTCGTTGTCTTTTTTCATGAAAATATACATACAGCACCATACATTATACGTAAACTACAGTAAACTTGGCCCCGCTGATGGTTCGCAGGACGCGGGGCGGGTTCTTTTTTTTTGTTTCAAATAACCAATCTAGTATCTCTTTTTATCTCACTTATTTTGAATAAAAAGCTACACCGTTTTATTTTTTCTATTTTTATTGTACATAATTATTGGTTTTCTTGAGTTTGCCAAGTTTATAATTTTTGTATTTTATTTTAGAAATGAAATTATTATTGGACAAATATTTTTTATTTATTTAATAATTTCATTTAATATAAGGTTGATATAGGAACTATTTGAAACAAATAATAATAAATTCCCATTGTCCCCATTACACGTTGCGACTCACATTTTCTCTTGAGTACCAGGGGCGAGTACTCTGGCGGCGTGACCTACCGCAGATGGTCCCAGATGGCCTCGTAAGGGGTTGCCTGGTATAGTGTGCCGTCTTTTTATACCGAAAGGTGGGTAGAGGTGGCCACTATATAAAATCTAAGTAGTTTAAAGAGGGTCTGTCCCCATTACACGTATGGCAGTGGGGACACCGGGAATAAAATTACCGAGTTTTCGTCATCCCCATCATTATGTTAATGGGGATAACAGGAAAAATTCCCCATCAATGAGAACAGCGGGAATACTCCGTTTTCCCAACACTGGTCAAGAGATATTTAAAATTTGAATAAAACAAATTTGTTAATATCTAAATTTTAATACAGGGGTAAGTTGAGATAGACTATAGTTACCTGCATGGTCGAAACGATGAGTCCACGATGCACGATGAACAGACAGAGAGCTGCAGAGCGCATGACCGCGCGTCGTCCATGCACGAGCAGCAACCTCGCGAGACACGCGAACTGACGCACGCTCACGTCGCCCGCCAGCGACGCCGCGCGACCCTCCGCGCCCTCTATACCCACGCCTGTACCACACACATAGACACACACTTAGCTAGCTCGTCAACAACACGACTGCGGAGCGCATGACCGCGCGTCGGCCGTGCACGAGCAGCAGCCTCGCGAGGCACGACAACTGACGCACGCTCACGTCGCCCGCCAGCGACGCCGCGCGACCCTCCGCGCCCTCTATACCCACGCCTGTACCACACACATAGACACACACTTAGCTAGCTCGTCAACAACACGACTGCGGAGCGCATGACCGCGCGTCGGCCGTGCACGAGCAGCAGCCTCGCGAGGCACGACAACTGACGCACGCTCACGTCGCCCGCCAGCGACGCCGCGCGACCCTCCGCGCCCTCTATACCCACGCCTGTACCACACACATAGACACACACTTAGCTAGCTCGTCAACAACACGACTGCGGAGCGCATGACCGGGACCGCGCGTCGGCCGTGCACGAGCAGCAGCCTCGCGAGGCACGACAACTGACGCACGCTCACGTCGCCCGCCAGCGACGCCGCGCGACCCTCCGCGCCCTCTATACCCACGCCTGTACCACACACATAGACACACACTTAGCTAGCTCGTCAACAACACGACTGCGGAGCGCATGACCGGGACCGCGCGTCGGCCGTGCACGAGCAGCAGCCTCGCGAGGCACGACAACTGACGCACGCTCACGTCGCCCGCCAGCGACGCCGCGCGACCCTCCGCGCCCTCTATACCCACGCCTGTACCACACACATAGACACACACTTAGCTAGCTCGTCAACAACACGACTGCGGAGCGCATGACCGCGCGTCGGCCGTGCACGAGCAGCAGCCTCGCGAGGCACGACAACTGACGCACGCTCACGTCGCCCGCCAGCGACGCCGCGCGACCCTCCGCGCCCTCTATACCCACGCCTGTACCACACACATAGACACACACTTAGCTAGCTCGTCAACAACACGACTGCGGAGCGCATGACCGGGACCGCGCGTCGGCCGTGCACGAGCAGCAGCCTCGCGAGGCACGACAACTTAGAGCGGGGACTTTGATCACCTTGAAGCGACCCCAAGGAGGACGATGGACAATATGGTCACGCACGAATCAACGTCGATTGCACAGCGAGGGTATGGGGCGGTATCTCATTTCTCCCGGGACGAAAAGAGTTATCAAAGCGCCACGCATGGAGGGGCTGTGTGTGTTCTGTTAAGTTTAGCAATCCATAAGAATTTAATTTCATATGAGAATTTAGAGTGGCGAAGTGCAGCAGAAGATATCTGGGTAACGGTTTCCCTACCTAAAACGGTTAATCAGTCATCCAAAAAAATACACATTTGTACATTATATTTATGTAATCAAAATAAAGGTAACTCGGCCTCTGTTCAATTAGGTTTCTTCACAAGTGTCCTAAATGAAATAATCTTAAACCATCCTACGGATACTTTCATTATACTGGGTGATTTTAATTTCCCACACTTACATTGGAGGTATGATAATGTTGGTCTTTTGCCAAGCAATGTACAGGGTGATAACATGATCGAATTTTTTGATACAATTAGTCTCGGCAATTTAAATCAATTTAATTATGTGCAAAACAGTAACAAAAGAATTTTAGACCTAGTTTTTTCTAATGTGATGGTATCAGTATCGATCTGTGACGAACCGCTTGTTAGAGAAGACCCTCACCATAAGGCATTAATTTTATATTTCAATGCCGACTTTGAAAAAGTAACATCAACTAAATCTAGATTAAAATATTTTTACGATTCAGGCGATTATAATAGTATCAGAGAAAAATTAAGCGGAATGAACTGGTATAGTTTATTGCAGGGATGTTCAGTGGATCAGGCTCTGGATACATTTTATTTGGTGATAAATGATTTAAAAGACAAATTTATTCCGCACAAGGCTGTCAGGGGTGATAGATTTCCACCATGGTATAGCTCGAGTCTTATTAAAATACTAAGAGAAAAAAGCAAATTTCACCGGAAGTTTAAAACTTACGGAAATGTTGCTGACTATAATATATTCTCTTTGCTTAGGGACTGTGCTAAAATTGTCGAGGTTAAGTGTTTTAACGATTATGTCCAAAGAATAGAAGCTCATATTGTTACCAATCCAAAGTTATTCTGGTCTTATGTGGGTAATAAAAACAAAAACAACTCTCTACCCGCCTGTATGAGTTTTAATAATCAAACTGCGACAGACGCAGTTTCAATATGCCAATTGATGTCTGATTATTTTTATTCCTCTTTCTTGCAACCAACAACTAATTCTAGAGACACAACAGTATTTGAGCTTGATGGCCTATCACCAACTACTATTGGTAGCATTGCAATCTCAATAGAAAGCGTTAAAAATCAACTTAAAATTCTGGACGTAAATAAATCAGCGGGCCCTGATCAACTCTCACCTGTGCTTTTAATTAACTGTGCTCATAGTCTAGCAATTCCATTGAGTATTATATTTGAGCGATCCTTGACTGAAGGAGTAGTACCAAAAATTTGGAAATCTGCGTTTGTCACCCCTATTCATAAGAAAGGACCTAAAACCAAAGTGGAAAATTACCGGCCCATTTCAAAGCTTTGTGTGCTTGCTAAAGTCTTTGAAAGAATAGTTTATGCACAAGTATATAACGCATTAAAACCATTTTTTACGGAAATCCAGCATGGTTTCCTACAGAGAAGGTCAACCACATCCAATTTGTTGTTGACTGGTGACTTCATCACTAATGCTATGTCTGTGGGTTATCAAGTTGACGCGATCTTTACTGATTATAGCAAAGCCTTCGACCGAATAGACCACATAATTCTTTTGAGAAAGCTGTATCAGGCAGGTATCCATGGTAGTTTATTGAGATGGTTTACATCGTACATTGAAAATAGAAGTCAAGCAGTTGTGCTTAATGGATATATGTCATCATGGGTTGGCATACCATCCGGTATACCTCAGGGTTCGTTGCTAGGCCCTCTTCTTTTCACAATATTTATTAACAATATCGGAACATGCTTTAAGCACTCACAAATTTATTTATATGCTGACGACATGAAAATCTTAAAACCTATAAATAATCCCATTCATGTATCGGAACTCCAGGAAGATTTAACACGCTTTGATGTTTATTGTAATGAACACAAATTAGTCTTAAATATTTCAAAATGTTATGTCATTACTTTCACGCGCAAGCATCAACCCCTACAAACATCATATATGCTGAAAGGATCGTCATTAACTAGGGTATTTAACATCAGGGACTTGGGGATCATACAGGACAGTAAACTACTATATGATATGCATATTGATTCTATCGTTTCAAAAGCTTATAAGGCATTAGGTTTTATTATAAGAACATCATATTGCTTTAGCAATATTAAAACACTCAAAGTGCTATACTGTTCGTTTGTCCGCAGTATCCTAGAATATTGCTCACAAGTTTGGAGTCCTATGTATGAGTGTTATATCTCAAGGATTGAACAAATTCAAAAGAAGTTCCTGAGATACCTCCAATTCAGAACCGGTATTGTGGATGATAACTATAGTGTGCGATGTCGTCGTCACCATCTCCTTCCGTTAGACACTAGACGAAACATTGCAGATATTACGTATTTTTTGAATATTCTACATGGTGCAATAGATAGTACGGAGCTAGTAAGCGAAATATTTGTTAGAACACCGTTATCAATGCGAAGGAAAAACCTGTTATTCCATGCCCCCTTTGCTAACACAAATTATAGAAAGAACTCATTCTTTTGTAAGGTCCCCAGCGTTATCAATAATCTTCTTTCCGACATGGACTTCGACCCGTTTTTTGATAGCTCAAATTCAATAAAGCTAAGACTAGTATCGGAATTCTTTGGTTCTCAAACGTAAAGTAGGTAATTAAATTAAAGTAGGTATATCCTAAAAACTGTAATTTAGTGATTTTTAGTGATTGTAACTATGTATTTTTTCTTTTCTTCTTAAAAATATGATTGTCTTGTGTATCAGCTAGTATTTAATCATTTTATAAGCTACTCTGTCCAACTATATATTTTGTTAAATATTGGCGAAAACTTGTTATTGGCCTAATTACTATCTATTTAAGCAGTTTGATGTATTATAGCCGTAAGTTTTCCAATAAAAAAAAAAAAAAAAAAAAAAAAAAAAAAAAAAAAAAAAGTGTCCGAACCCATTCGTACAAGAAACCGTCCCCATTTGAAACGCTAATTACCCACAGTGGGTAATTCTGCTTGGATACGCCCCGAGAGGATCGGCTGGGGTGGAAGGGTATTCAAGCAGGATTACTTCATATAACAGTACATTATGATACATGTGTGCAAAGTTAGTCATTAATGACGAGGCGGTTTTAAGCGATAAGAGAGCTAATAGTGTAATGATCCATGCACATGCATGTCATACGACGTTTTTCAACACGTTTGCGAGGCACAAACAGACTTGTATTTCTTGGACTAGATTTTTGATAATAATCAACCACACAATGAGAGAACGTTAACAAATTATATGGCGCACAGGTTTTTTTTTTTTGACAGCTATATAAATATAAGCCGTTTAAATTAAGAATGCTTCGTTTACACACATATCACTTACAGTGAGATACAAACTTCACATAAATGGGATGATATCATAAAACACTAGTGCGGTAATATAAGC
Organism: Polyploca ridens; assembly: GCA_951394255.1. Taxonomy (NCBI): domain Eukaryota; kingdom Metazoa; phylum Arthropoda; class Insecta; order Lepidoptera; family Drepanidae; genus Polyploca; species Polyploca ridens. Next base: position 15,911,925 of record OX596248.1, read on the forward strand.
AAAGTAAAAAGCACCAGTTCGTAATAAGCTGTCTTATGATAATCGGTGCAATAAGAGCCACTTTACGAGCGAGTGTTGAAAAAAGTTAACATACCGATGTCAGCCTCCTGTATCATGGCGACGTCGTTCCCCCCGTCGCCGACGGCGGCGACCACGTGACCGCGGTCGCGCAACAGTCGCGCCACGTGCGCCTTCTGTGTGGGCGAGCACCGCGCCACCACCACGCCGCCGCACGCGCGCAGCACCTCCACGAACTCCTCCTCATAGGAACGCAGACACACCTGCCACACGTACGGCGTTTCACAGATACATCAACCGCTAAACCTCATATACACGGTGGACGTTTTAGACGGGTCAGTGTCGGTGAACTATCTTAAGTGTTGAAACGCGGAGGAGACTAATCCAAGCTTTTTCCCCCTTATTAATAAATAAATAAATATCCTGGGACATTCCTCACACACGGTCATCTGATCCCAAACTAAGCAAAGCTTGTACTATGGAAACCAGATAACTGATATAATACATATACTACTTTTTGGTAAGGTTTAGGTCAGTATTATAAACCCAGGTATTAAGATAGCCCCAGCCCTTTTTGTTTATATGGCATTAGAAAGTGACGGATACATTTGAAACCTAGGTATTACTTGACCTTATTTATTATTAATAAGGGGGTTTCAGTTATTGGTGTCCGTATTTACAGAATTTCAAAAATAGTTCTCACATTCATTTTCCTAACAAAATGTATGGGAAAAGTTTTTTCGATTTGTGACGTTTTTAGTAGCAAATTTGGCCTCATAAAGGTTTTTGATCCTTTAACTGTCTGTAAAAAAATTTTTTTACGCCGTATTCTCTCTGACTGTAATTTGTTTTTCGAAATCTATAATACCGATAGCAATAACTCAAAAACTAAGGGATAGTCTCCTAAGAACATATTCGCATGGCTTTAACTCTTATGATAGCTGCCCTCACTGACCCATCTAATTTGTTTCGCTGACTGCAAACGGCCGCATTTACTTATTACTTCATTTTTATTCCACAAATAGAAGATGTTCTATTGCAAATCTTTATGAATGGCTAAAAACTGAATAAATAATAGTAAGAAATCAATTCCTATTCTTACCTCAAGCGTTTCTCCCTCGATGATAAGATTCATGTTCTCATCGGCTTGTCCCAGCGACTCCAACAGTTGGTACGCATCTCGTCGCGTAGTACATTCTCGCGCTATATCCCATCCCGTGCCGCCGCCCAGGTGCAACGAACGAGCTATACATAGAGCTGTTTCTAACTTGTCCCCTGTCAGCATCCAAATCTATAAACACAAAGCTCTCATACTCTATACTTAAACGCAGTAACGGCATTAATATAAATATATGGACCTAAGATTGACCCTTGAGGTACTCTTTATTCAATGCAATATAATCTCTGTTTTTTCTTTACAGATTTCGTGTTACATATGAGAAAAACAAACAGATAAAAGATATATATTGTACCAATTTAACGAAGGTCATCATGTTATCGATTTATTATAATATTAGCTGTCCCCGCGGTTTCACCCGCATTCCCGGGATGAAAAGTTTTTCATTTTTTCATTCATTTCATTTCATTTCATGATGATCCGTTGTGTAGTTGAAACGTGAAGGCGTAACAAACAAACTTACTTTCGCATTTATAATATTAGTAAGGATTATAAAGGCTAATATTGTCAAAGCCTTTGTGAAAATCCAAAACCATACTGATTGCAAGTTAACGCAAGTGATTAAAGACAAATAGAAGATAAATACAGAGAAAACATCAAACACTTTTATTTTCATAAATACAGAATGTTACCTTAATTCCGGCCGTCCTAAGCATAGATAATGTTCTGGGCACATCATCAGCCAGTCTATCTTCTACACCGGTCAATCCCAGCAACGTAAGACCTTGTTGCAATTTGGCTATCACGGCCGCTGTTTTTTCACTGCGGTTCGTCACACTAAGTCGGGCTTCTTTGTATTCTGTCTATAATTAAAACTTCACATAAAAAAATATGGAGCCATTGTTTGTAAGCTCATTGAAATGTTGCAAAAACATTTTTAGATAAGGAAATACAAATAGGAATCATCTGAGAGGAGAGCACTGAGGTGTAAAATAATTTGTGCTGGTACGAAGGACTTTGTGAGAGAACTTCATAGGAACATCCACCCGGTATAAATAGCAGATTTATAAAAAAGGCCACATTTATAGCCGATAGCAGATTTTGGTGACATACCTCAAATGCTAGATAGTCAGCCTTGGTAATGTTCTTGTAAGCGAGCACGAGCGTCCTTAGCCCGTCTGCGGCGAGCGTACGACACTCGGTGGCGAGCCACTGCGCCTGCACCAGCGCGCCCACCGACACGTCCGCGCCCTTCACGTAGTACCAGATCTGTTCCGATGACTCCTCCTGACAAGTTATTAATATTGTTGTAAGCGACCACGACACTTCTAAGGCCATCAGCCGCGAGCGTGCGACACTCGGTGGCGAGCCACTGCGCCTGCACCAGCGCGCCCACCGACACGTCCGCGCCCTTCACGTAGTACCAGATCTGTTCCGATGACTCCTCCTGACAAGTTATTAATATTGTTGTAAGCGACCACGACACTTCTAAGGCCATCAGCCGCGAGCGAGCGACACTCGGTGGCGAGCCACTGCGCCTGCACCAGCGCGCCCACCGACACGTCCGCGCCCTTCACGTAGTACCAGATCTGTTCCGATGACTCCTCCTGACAAGTTATTAATATTGTTGTAAGCGACCACGACACTTCTAAGGCCATCAGCCGCGAGCGTGCGACACTCGGTGGCGAGCCACTGCGCCTGCACCAGCGCGCCCACCGACACGTCCGCGCCCTTCACGTAGTACCAGATCTGTTCCGATGACTCCTCCTGACAAGTTATTAATATTGTTGTAAGCGACCACGACACTTCTAAGGCCATCAGCCGCGAGCGTGCGACACTCGGTGGCGAGCCACTGCGCCTGCACCAGCGCGCCCACCGACACGTCCGCGCCCTTCACGTAGTACCAGATCTGTTCCGATGACTCCTCCTGACAAGTTATTAATATTGTTGTAAGCGACCACGACACTTCTAAGGCCATCAGCCGCGAGCGTGCGACACTCGGTGGCGAGCCACTGCGCCTGCACCAGCGCGCCCACCGACACGTCCGCGCCCTTCACGTAGTACCAGATCTGTTCCGATGACTCCTCCTGACAAGTTATTAATATTGTTGTAAGCGACCACGACACTTCTAAGGCCATCAGCCGCGAGCGTGCGACACTCGGTGGCGAGCCACTGCGCCTGCACCAGCGCGCCCACCGACACGTCCGCGCCCTTCACGTAGTACCAGATCTGTTCCGATGACTCCTCCTGACAAGTTATTAATATTGTTGTAAGCGACCACGACACTTCTAAGGCCATCAGCCGCGAGCGTGCGACACTCGGTGGCGAGCCACTGCGCCTGCACCAGCGCGCCCACCGACACGTCCGCGCCCTTCACGTAGTACCAGATCTGTTCCGATGACTCCTCCTGACAAGTTATTAATATTGTTGTAAGCGACCACGACACTTCTAAGGCCATCAGCCGCGAGCGTGCGACACTCGGTGGCGAGCCACTGCGCCTGCACCAGCGCGCCCACCGACACGTTCGCGCCCTTCACTTAGTACCAGATCTGTTCCGATGACTCCTCCTGACAAGTTATTAATATTGTTGTAAGCGACCACGACACTTCTAAGGCCATCAGCCGCGAGCGTGCGACACTCGGTGGCGAGCCACTGTTTTCTACAGATTGTTTCGCGGATAATGTGATCATGAACTTCATAATTTTGTCCCTCCAGCCCAGTCTTCTAATGGACCACTAGGCGTCGCGCCGGAGGGTCTCCATCGCTTTGTCTTCGTCATTCCTTCTTGCAGTACCAAGCGTTTTGCTTCCACTTACACTACACGCACGGCCAAGCTGTGGAATTCTCTCTCGGACAACGTGTTTCCAGACACTTACAACATGGGTTTATTCAAGGCCAGAGTGAACAGGCATCTTATGGGCACGCGCAGTCCACCCTAGACTTCATCTTCGCTTACCTTCAAGCGGGATTATGGTCAAGGAAAACTCATTTGTTACAAGTCGACTTAGAGGGCGATTGTTATTAGATGACTGCGCATTATATAAATCAACGAAGCATTAACGTCTCCAGATATTTAATATTTATGATAATTTTGGAACCAAACGAATATCGTAATAAGAAGCATGTTCACGACATTTTATGTCTCTTTGATTTATGTAAGATAGAGATATAATATTAAGAGAGTGACTGTACTAGAGTAAGTGCCGTGAGCACTGGTATGTGCAATGGTGCCTTGAAACGAACTGCGCGTTCACAGTTTGCACGACTAAATATATACTATAATGAATGCCAATTTTTTAGTTTTTTTATCGATACTTTTACCGAGAACAAATAACAAGGAACTCATATCGATATTTTTTCTGACAGCAAATCAACTATTACGATATACCTATGAATGCATCTATATGCAATGCAAACTGCTATTGTAATATTCTTGCTGTGTGGGTGGGGCCATCTGCATAAAAGGGTTCAAACGTTTACAAACCGAGAGGTACAGTAGTACCCAACTGATAAGGTGCGTCGTGAATCTTCGTTCGCACAAAAAAGAAAGTATGGCCCCGAAGATTAACAAAAGAATGCTTAAAACATACAATCAACCTTAGATCACTACTATAAGATTCATAATACAGTGCAGCTGTTAGTTCCGTCTCACTCGCAAGTGACGCCCCTCCGCACGGCGCGTACTAACATGGCAGCAGCTGCCGACCAATAGCGGTTATAATATAAACAAACCTGCACGATAATGCCCATCATTTTGCTCTCGCTGGTAAAAGGGAATATCTGAAGTATGTTGAACTGTACTATTTCGTTAGCCGCGCGCATTTTCAACGATATGTTGTGCAGGTCCCTCCTGTACAAAGATATACCCATCTGTAACAAGTTTGTGTCATTGTGATTCTTATGTGTGTCGCTTTAGGTCATGTTATTGAATGGCAGTCATATGAGAAAACAGAGGTGGAGTCGCGTTTTAGCATATACGTCATATGGTTATATTTTTCTATGTATAGGCATGTGTTTGACCACAACCTCACCATGGTAAGTGATATGGCTGAAGGTGGTAAGTATACAAAGCTTAAAACGAACTAGCTCTCAAGTGCAGCTGTCGGAACACACCTGTAGATGCTTGGAAACAGATTTTCACCTTGAGGGTTTATATAGCTAGCAAAATTTGTGCTATAAAGTACCCTACCACCGTGTTATGGTTTGCTGTTGTTGAGGCACCGACCCGCCGCAGCTCTCCGATATCACTGAACTGCCCTGCCCATGTGTGACTGAACAGAGCTAGGTGTATAGTAAGTAGTTACCATGTCGGTCCACTTGACGAGCGCCACCTCGTCGGGACTGGAGGCCTGGTAGTCGCATAGCTGTTGTTGAGGCACCGACCCGCCGCAGCTCTCCGATATCACTGAACTGCCCATGTCTTGAAAGCATCATAAACAATGTTCTATATTTTGTATTGAGTATAGTATTTTGAAATTGCTTCTTTATTATAGTTGACTACTTTATCATAAAATCTGTGTTCCTTAACGTCCAGTTATAAAACGTAATTTACATTTTCTGATATTTTTATAAGCTTGTTTTTGTGTATTTTTGCCTTCTTTAGAGCCACCAGTATGAGGTCGCCAGGCCGTCATAAAGGTGGCCGGGCTAGGCTGAATGCAAGGTAGCGGAAGGAGTGGCGCGCAGTGTCTGAAAAACGATGACAATGATGAAGAACAGGTAGTTACCAGATTGCCCCTCATCAGTCTGATCCTGAACATCATAGACAGGTGTGACGTTGTGACAGAGCGCGATGGCGAGCACGGCGCGCCACACTTGCCGCGGCGTCGGCGCCATTACGTCATCACCACCCCCTCCCCCTGCCCCTGCCCCTCGCGGCCCCGTCGGTGACGTCACCCCACTGCCCCCCTCGTTCGTCACGTACTGCGTCACTAGCGCCTCCACCTGGATAACAATCAAATGGGATGTGTAAAGGGGCTTTATGTGAGTGACGTTGCGATTTCGTTTTATTTTCATAAACGTGTAATTTAAGTTTTGGCGTATTGGTGGTTTTTTATCCAATAAAAATCAATCCATGTGCAATAGTGAAGTGAAATGTATCGTGACTTTACAAGTTGTCTCAAAAAGTTAGGCGATTATCACACTGCCACGCACCTACGCGCGTACTTGCGGGAGTGCAGATCTGCATCATCATGCGGGTTATTACGCACTCTCGCGCGTAGTTGCGTTCTGTGGATTCACGGCGGCTCTAATTCATTCCATACAAAATCACGCACGGCACTACGAGACTCGGTGTGCCATACCTTGCGTGTGCATGTAGGCGCGTGATCTGTATGAACACGCGTAGATGCATTTTCTGTGTGTTTTTTCTATACAAACGGAGATACTTACAAGCAATGTTAAAAGACGCATTCACGCACTACGCTGCGTGGCGCATACTTTTTTTACTTGCATTGTCCAATATACTCATGTACACCAAATATCAAGTCAATCCGACCACTGGAAGTGGGTGAAATTCGACATGCAAGATTCCACTTGAATGAACAAACATACATTGCAAGTTAAATAAAAACTTGTAAAAAGGATTTGGTTGCCATACAAAGAACACAACAATCAAATATCCAATTTAATATGCTTCTTTTTGGCATGTCATATGGTAAAATTACCATCATTCTTAACTTTGCAGATCTGAAACTGTGTGCCGGCAAATGTGTGTTTTTTTTCTAGTTTATACCACGGTTAAAATGTTATGTACGGTTAAGGCGGCCCTCTGTGGCCGGTGCAACTTCAACGCAAGTATAGTCTAAAAGCTTGTTGTTTCATCCAACGTAATGTTTGACTGCGAAAAAGAGAGACAGCATCAGAGCCGTCGGTTATCAGTCGGTAAATTCATGATATCGCATTCATAAAACTTGTTCCAGGAGTATACTTCTTGTGAAAAAATCTTACAAGTTTGTGAAAAAAAAGTTAGTTATTTAGAATCTCCAATACATTTGCAAGCCTGGTAACTAAATGTTTTCTTTAATTTTACAATTTATAGGTACATTAGATATGGCCAAAGTTCAGGTAAAATTTGTGCAAAAACGCTGTTTTTCGGAGGCTTTGACTGAATTTGTTTCACACTTTTTTTTAATTACGCCTAGATACACGGCTAGATATAGTGCACAAGATACTAATTTGTTCAAAACATCTAACGAAACATGTTTAACAACGCCATTATAAGTACAGAGGTTTTGTATGAAAAGTATGACGAATTGAGTGCTCTTAAATGTTACAAGTCACAACTCTATAAATATTTACATAACCAACCTCATAAAAATTACTCCGGTCATAAAGTGCATTCCCCAAATGCAGTTTCTGGAAGACCATTTCGTTCTTGGTGAGGGTGCCAGTCTTGTCCGCTAAGAGGTACTGGATCCTGCCCAACTCCTCGGGGATGGTGGTGGAACGCATCACGGTACCTTCTATTTGCTTATCCTTTTGTATCGTCCACGAGTAGAATGCCTTCCCCATGTCTAGGTTTACTCTTAAGCTGTTGGGTAAAATGTATATAAATTAATAATTGCTTCTTTTTAAGCTTTCGCGAACTAAATTCATTGTAATATTAATGTATCAGGTCTATTCGCGCACAGATTATTATCAAAATTTAATTTTGACTAACCTCTACGTTTCGATCAAGTTGCATTGATCGTGGTCACGAGTGAACTGGAAACAGCGGGTATCAGCGTCTCGATGAACGGGAGTTGTTTCAACTACCCGCATTCGGTATTGTAAATTAAATTTTCATAATAATCTATGCGCGAATAGACCCGGTACATTAATATTACAATAATATTTGGTTGTTAATAATAAATATCCTGCAAGCTAGTGAAGATAAGAATATTTTATATGAGACTAGTTGCGCCCCGCGGTTTCACCCGCGTACCTGAGGGATATCCTACCCTACCGTTAAGTTTTCTTAAATTTTCTAATACGCAACTTCTTAATTTTACCTCCACTACCACCATCGGCTACCACCCTCAAGTTGAAAATCTGTCGCCAAGCACCTATCGGTGTGTTACTTCAGACAGAGCCAGTTCCTTCTAGGCTTTGTGTGCTTACCACCTTCGGCCACATCATCATTTACTATGGTGAGATTGCGGTCAAAACACATGCCTATACAAAGTAAAAAAAAAAACTTACCTAATAGGAATGATATAGGAGAACAGCAGCACAAATCTGACGAGGAACCCGAACCAGGGCCCCGTGAAGCCCTTGAGCAAGATGAGCAGGAACGATATGAGCATAGTGGCCACGAACAGCAACTTGGTGAGGTTGTTGATCTGCAGGTCCAGCCGACCCACCTTCGAGCGGGGCGTCGCGTTGTTCATCACGCTGCGGGTTTCACTGCCTGATGGATAAAGCTTTAGTTTTATATGTCTTAGAAAATAGAGTAAAAATCAAGAAGTAAAGCCCGTGGAGTGCGCGTAGACACGATTTTATTTCAAACACAAGTCACCGATTGCTATGGGGGAACTGATTTTGATTGGCAGGCGCAAAGAAGACTGGTGGTCATTTATAATTTGTTTGAGTTTTGTAGTCGGTTTTGATTATTATTTGTATTAGAAATAACAGCAAACGTAAAAGAGGACTGGTCTGCGATGCTGAGATTATGGGTTCAATTTTGAAAAAGAAAGAGGTAATATGATTTTAAAAGGTAATTTTATAAATATTTACTGGATTTTGAAATTAACAAAGATTTGGTTACGTTTCTTCTATATTCTTTTTTGGAATTTCATTGTTTTTTGTCTAAATCTCAGTCTGTTATCAATAGAATTAACGAAAATTAACATATGCGTAAAATATCATACGTTTGGTGAGTGCGTTATCTCCGCACGCGCTCTCCACGGGCTTTATACTTCTTGGTAAAAATAGTTAGGATCATCGAAATAAGGTTTATTTTTACATTTCACTTCTTTTGATAGCGCATTAAGACGCTTCTCCACCATTCAATGTAAAAATAAACCTAATATAAATGATCCTAAACTACGACCTGTGTGAACAGACCCTAATGGCCAGCTCACATCGAGACGCGACGTGTGTGTGACAAAGTGTTAAAGCTTACACTTTTGATACCCCTTTATTATTCCTAATCAAAATATTTTAGAAGTTACCACCGGGTAAGTATATAGGGTGACTGTAAGTAGTAAAACGATACTAAGACACATGATAACAATCAACTTTCCTAAAGAATTTCCTATTTAGTACCTTAGGGTCCATTAATCACGTGAGGTTTTTCCCCCCTCTGGTGATATATGGTGAAGTTTTAAGCTACCCCTCCCCCCTTACTAAAACCACGTGTATTTTTTAACCGGCCTCAAAAACAAGTAAAGATACTCAAAAATGTTTTTATTTTTTGAGAGGCGACGTGCGTTATTATCATTAACGTTTCGTAAAACAGTAGTGAGTCATCAATTGAGTGTAGACCATATTTATTAATTAATTAATTCTATAGACACAGAAACCGCCTGAGAACCTAATACTTAAAGATCATGACAATATAAATTGATACATACATATGACATTATAGTCAAACATCGACTTTCTGCTGTAGGGCGTAAAGTTCAATTTCGGTAACTGTAAAGTAAATGGTATATTACCAGTATAAATGACAAGTCCAGTGGCCTGTCCAGAAGCGACGACGCACCCACTCCACAGCGTGTTCTCTATATCGAGCGAGTCGCTCTCCTCCTCGTCGAGGCGAGTGCAAGTGCCGATGAACGAGTGAATGTCCTTCTCGGGCTTCTCCACGAATATCTGTGCGTTTATGTCCAGCAGGTGCGCGTCTGTGGGCAGCTTTTGTGTTGATGCTATCGGTATTCTGTACAAATTGTAAAAATTGTTCAATCTTATTCCACCATCCCCATTTTTACACCGAACCACAAGACGCCGGGAAAATTTTCACCCGTACGTTGTTGACATACCGAAAATACGGGCACAACATCCACATTTATAATGCGGACAGCAAGGGAGTGGAACTTGCTTCCGGCGTCTGTGTTTCCTGACGCCTACAATCTAGGTACTTTCAAGGCCAGACTGAATAAGTTTCTTCTGGGTAAGCGTGTTTCATATTAGGCTTCGTCATCGCCCCTTATGGGCGGGTCAGTGGCCAAACGCAAGCCTATTTGATTTAAAAAAACAGACAACTCGTGTTTAGGGTATGTGGTATACATGCTGGGAAGTAAACAATGCAATGGTATGAAATAGACAAGCTGGAAAATTTTGGACATTGGATAGTTCACGGTTGGGAAAAAAGACCTGCCTGCTGGGGAATATCTTAATCCCACCAAAAACATTTTCATGTAAAATGTTGCCGCCAAGACATATGGCTCGTACTGTCAAAAAGTTATCAGATCTCATGTAGAGCCAAGCTTATAACTACATGCAATTACTCTATAAGCCCTAACTTCACAACCTCTACACACCGTAGTCAAAATTTGTGGCTTGGCCGTTTCGCTACCGTCACATGGGAGTAAGGTGAAAAATGTATTCACTGTTCATTGCTTTTTTGTTATTCAATAGTTCTTATAGTATTGAAACGGCCAAGCCACAAATTTTGACTACGGTGTGTAGAGGTTGTGAAGTTAGGGCTTATAGAGTAATTGCATGTAGTTATAAGCTTGGCTCTACATGAGATCTGATAACTTTTTGACAGTACGAGCCATATGTCTTGGCGGCAACATTTTACATGAAAATGTTTTTGGTGGGATTTCACTTCTTTTTTTTTTGTTTGAAATTTCCAAGTTTTATAATTTTTTTATTGTTTGTGTACTAATACAAGCTTACATACCAAATTTCAGCTTTCTAGGACTTCAGGAAGTACCCTATGAGTTTTGATGATCATCAGTGTTTGTTTTTTATATTGTATTAACATTCAGACATAACGTAAGTTGTTAATGAATAAATGATTTTGAATTTGAATTTGAAGTGAGTCAGTGACGAAATCGGGGTTTTTTAGATATCAATAAAATCTAAAGTATAAAAGCTATGTTATTGAAACTTAATATGCTTAATAAGTTCACTATTGACATCATGTTCCGAGAATTTTGTTTATCTGGTATAATCCAAACCCAAGTTATGAGGGTTCAAAAAAACGACGAAGCGCTTCGAGAAAAGGTAGGTAGTGCCCTTTCGCTTCGCTTGGCTGTCTTGGCGGGGGGCACTCCCGTGCCCCCAGATGAGCTTAGAAAAACCTATTCTAAGGCTTCCCAGAAATAAAATGAATAGATACAAATTTATAGAATTTCTAACTAGGATGTTTTCCATCTAGAGCGCCTTGACTAAATTATTTTAATAGAGTTACAAAACACGCGTTTTATAAAGAATGTAGAACTACAACTTGTGGTATAAATATAACACAATAATGAACCATTAGTCATCTTACTTCTCAGTAGAGCGTGAACCGATAGTAACAACACGGTAATAGTATCTATAGCAATAATATTTATAGAACGAACATGAAAGATAGCAAGTGATCTATGCTAATAAGAATTTATTATTATTGCTGATAAAAGAGTGGCAGAGAACGGCAAATATAAGTCTAACAGGTTCTTGAATGATACCTCAACTTCCAGTCGATCTCTCCGTCGAGCTGGTCGGTGCGTATGAAGACAGTGCCCATGGTCTCGTTGGCGCGCAGCAGGATCATGTCGGCGGGCACGCGCTGCCCCTTGTGCAGCACCACCATGTCCCCCACGCGGAGCGCACACGCAGCCACGTGCTCCATCACTAGCTCACCCTCAACATCCTCACCACTATCATCGCATCGCCTACTCATACCTCAACTTCCAGTCGATCTCTCCGTCGAGCTGGTCGGTGCGTATGAAGACAGTGCCCATGGTCTCGTTGGTGCGCAGCAGGATCATGTCGGCGGGCACGCGCTGCCCCTTGTGCAGCACCACCATGTCCCCCACGCGGAGCGCACACGCAGCCACGTGCTCCATCACTAGCTCACCCTCAACATCCTCACCACTATCATCGCATCGCCTACTCATACCTCAACTTCCAGTCGATCTCTCCGTCGAGCTGGTCGGTGCGTATGAAGACAGTGCCCATGGTCTCGTTGGTGCGCAGCAGGATCATGTCGGCGGGCACGCGCTGCCCCTTGTGCAGCACCACCATGTCCCCCACGCGGAGCGCAGACGCAGCCACGTGCTCCATCACTAGCTCACCCTCAACATCCTCACCACTATCATCGCATCGCCTACTCATACCTCAACTTCCAGTCGATCTCTCCGTCGAGCTGGTCGGTGCGTATGAAGACAGTGCCCATGGTCTCGTTGGTGCGCAGCAGGATCATGTCGGCGGGCACGCGCTGCCCCTTGTGCAGCACCACCATGTCCCCCACGCGGAGCGCACACGCAGCCACGTGCTCCATCACTAGCTCACCCTCAACATCCTCACCACTATCATCGCATCGCCTACTCATACCTCAACTTCCAGTCGATCTCTCCGTCGAGCTGGTCGGTGCGTATGAAGACAGTGCCCATGGTCTCGTTGGTGCGCAGCAGGATCATGTCGGCGGGCACGCGCTGCCCCTTGTGCAGCACCACCATGTCCCCCACGCGGAGCGCAGACGCAGCCACATGTTCCATCACAAAAGGTCGGTAGTCTTCTACAGTGGAGTCAAGGACTATGCGCTCGTATCGCTGTCTATTGACCTCCCTGTCTCTTCTGTGGGTTGCAAATTTGAAGGTAGGATATGAATAATTATTCAAACATAACTCAACCCTGGGATAATTGGACCTAGACAATTAAATCCTGATAACTCTAATCCATCTCAATAGTTATTATTACAAAATCACAACATAAAAAAAAAATACGGATTCATTGATAACCAACCTATATCTCCTGAAGTCATCAATGGCTTCTCTGAACAATGTAACGGCCAGCACAAAACACAGTGGCCCCCAGTATGTGTACAGGTAGCCGATTCTGATACTTGATATGAACTGAGTAAGGGCCATCACTAGGAAGTACAGGTTGAGGAAGAATCTGAACTGCTCAAATAGAACCAATGGTAGGAATGTAATGATGTTGTATTTCTGAAATAAAAAACATAACTCATTTTCATCCATGTATGCTGCACCCTACAGATAATCATGGTAATGTATTACGTCATGAAATAACAGCAAACATTGTTCAATCAAAGCAATCTCTTTTGTTGCACTTAAACAATATTAATTTATTTCACACATACGCTACACACCTGAGAACTCACACAACGGCAACTTTGTCCTACCTACATATTCAATATTAATAATATTTTATGTAATTTTCTGTTTTTTGATAGGATTACTTTATGTTAAATTAATTAAATTTATGTTAATTATAAATACATAGCGTTCCTACTCTTTTAAAATTAGTATTATGTTTTTGGCTTATATAATGAGATTCATTTTGGCTATGCTGTGAATCTATGAAATAAATAAATAATTATCATTATAAATAATCTAGTATGGCATTCAAAGTCAAAGCCATTTATTCAATTTAGGCCCCAGAAGGGCTCTTGTGAAGGTCACATTTACTGAAGTTACCACCGGTTTGGAACTCTGCCTTCAACTGAGAAGAATCTGGCATTTATGATATATTTATCTTTATAAAAGCACTTCTCAGAAGCACTAAATGTTTATAATCTTATTAAAACCTCCTTATTAGCATGCATGAAACCAAGCCAATTAATTTACATGATTCAATCCATGATTTTTAAATTGATTTTCTATGATTATAATGTCTGGGACCTATGCTAAGTACTCTATTCTTATGATGATTATTTATGCATAATTATTACAATATTCTTCATATACTAAACACTTATTTTAACTAACTAACAATTTTAATTACCTTAGTACAAGATATTGGGAGCCAGAAAGCATCTAGTTTTTATAGGCTTACCATTTTTTGCCACATCATATTATTCATAAATAATTGAGTAAAGTAGTGACTAATGCAAATCAAAACAGTATACCAACTCATTTGTTTTCCATAGTTATTTTTGGTACTTTTATTGTCTGGTTTCATTAAACAAAATTACAGCTTTTTTGACCTCTTTAGTTCTTGTTAATAATGATCAACAACAACTAAAGAGGTCATAAAAAGCTAGATAGAGATAAAATTATCAATCAATTGATAGAGAAATAGGCAAGGTGTATACTTCCTGTTGATGGTAAATAAAATAAATTAATCATGATTGTCATAATAATATATGCTATCGCTAACGACATCATTGATGTTAAGATAAGAAAGCCTGATCGCTAAGATAATGAGAAAAGTTAAATTCTTGCCCTACTTAGGCTTACCTGGTTACAGACATAATTAGGCGGATAGTCCTCTTCGGGCAACTGTCCTATATAAATAACACGTGAACTCAACTCCTTCTTGCGAAATCCAAAAATATTGAATCTATAAACAAACAAACTATTGTTGTAATTTGTTTAGACAAAGAACACGAAACGTAACATACCCAGCCAGATTTTACCTTGACCACAGAGATCTCTTCTTAGGTCTCGTTAATAATGGTGTAGATTCCATGATTCAAACCGTATGTATAATAATTGGATTATAACATTATATAGTATAAATCTAGCACATAAACCAGGACTTGATTTTTTTTAATAAAACGTTATCGAAATAATGTGTACAAACAAACACGACTGCTGCGGACTAGTTTTATTTGACAGCTTCTGCCAGGTTGTTTTTTTTTTTTGTTAGGCTGCATTCCGAATTACCGCTGTAATCGCTGTAATCGATTTGAGCGTGCTTAAACCCGTACCGAATTGAATAATGACAGTTCACGATGTCCCGTGAAACGTCATAGATGACGTCATGACATCCGCCATCTTGCGCTCACACCGACCATGCCCTAAACTGATATCACCGTGAGCGCTGTCAAAAGTGACGGCAAAAATCTAATAAGATTCTTGGTTTTCTATTTGGCAAAGATACTTTTTATGATTTTATGAGAGAAAAATAATAAAAAAAGCAGATATTCCTTTTTGCAAGTCAACTTATAAAAGATATAAGGAGTCCTAGTGCACTGATAATTCAGATTTTAATTAAATTCTCAAATGTTCTGTTTTGAATACTGTGAGCGCGATAACGGGCGTTCCGAATTGTTGATAGTTCTCAGCTGTCATAAGCGTGATATCTAATTCGGTACGCAAATTATTGCTGTGATCGCTGTGATCGATATTATCCATTTCGGAATGAACCCTTAATTTGTTCATGACCATCAGGGTTGGATTTCGTAGTATAATTATACTATTTGTACCATAATTTTGTGATGTGTAGTATGTAGTATCGTAATGCCATTATACTACGCGAAAATACCATAATTTTACCTTTAGGTCGATTGCTACTGTTACTGGTAGAAATAAATTAAAAAATATTACTTTAATTACGAAATAAAGCTGTAATCGTTGTTGTAGTTGTAATAAATCGCTCTAATGACTCCTGAATACTCCTGATACTTTCATGCGATGCTGTGAAAGAAAGTAAATGTACCTAATGTGTATTGAATTTATTCCATCTGACGACATGCTATGTCGTGTCAATGCCAAAGACGTAGTTCCGATTGACGAATTGGCTGAAATAAACATCTACTTGCCTAAATTTGGTTGATTTGTACAATAATAATAAAACCAAAATTTCCTTCCAAATGTATTTTTATTTAAATTCATAACAAACTGGACGAAAAACGTGAAACGTAGTATAATTTTCGACAAGTAGTATAATTTTATTTTCCATAGACAATAATTTTTTGGGGGTCTGAATCCAACCCTGCTGTGCTGTCAATTTACTCCAAAGATATTTACCTACTCAGTGAAAGTATTTAATTGAAGAGTACCTATCCTATACCCATGATCCATTAACATTATTATTGTACCATTCATATTCTGTCCGTGACAATACAGTATGTTGATTGCTCAGAATAAATACTAAAGCAGCTGATCGGTATTAATTTAATCGACAGTCTGTTTGGTGTCATCATCCGCATCGAGCCAGACTTCAATCATAACGTGACATGTAACAGTGCTGATTTTATAAAATGCCATCCTGTGTCGTGAAATCATGCAGAAATAACACTTTAAGAAGCAAAAAATCTCAAGGAATCACCTTTCATAGGTAAGAAAGTAGGTACAAAGTACCTAATAAATTTGACGTTTATTATGTTTGGTTTTTGTTGTTTATGAAATTCTCGAAAAGGCAGGCAAAGGTTTGAGCCATACAGCCTAGGCTTATTTTCATTTGTCAAAACAAAACATATTCTCAAACGTAGACAGAGAAAGGTATAGACCGCTGGACGTGTTCTATTTCACTTACACAAGAATGAGAAAATTATATACAAGATGCTCATAAAGAAAAGAGACGGAGCCTAATATTTTTCTGTTCTCGCAAATATAGAATCTATTCAGTTAAACTTTTAAAAAATATGCTTGTTTTCATGTGTCTCTCTCTATCCTATAACATTATTTTCTTCTTTATAAATTCGAGATGTTGGCGCGAACTATTTTTTTTTTCCATTTAAAAAACAGGTTAACAAGATTTAAAATATATTATTGTCACCTTTCATATGAATTTTTAAAGTATTTTAGCCATTTTCCTGATGGATACGATAATTTTGATCCATATACGAGCATATACGATAATTTTACGGCCCTACGCGAATGAAAAAGGTTGTTGAAATTTTGATTTAATTCATTTATTATTTCGAAATATAAGATCTATTTGTGCTCAAAGCGTTGAGGATTGGTCTAGCTAGTAATGCAAAATGGTACAGTAGTGCAGTATTCTAGGTTGCAAAAGCGACAGTGAATGGAAAATTGCCGGATTGTCTTGTCATTCGTAAGTAGCAAAATATTTTGATTTATTTGTGTTATTTGGTCATACTTTTGCACTAGTATGGCTTACAAACTGTTTAAATATACATTTTATGTGTTTCAAGATAAAATTTGTGCCGCAATAAGTATTTATTGGATTTGTTTTTTACATAACCTCAAACACGGTGTTGCCAACTTTTTACGCAGATTTCACCCTATTTTGGGGGCAAATAGTACGCTGGTAAAGTACACTGGATTATGTTACCTATATACGAATATACTGCAGAACGCTTGAGTAGCGTGCTCGCAGGATACATTTGACCCTAGATATAGCGCTAGTAGTAAGGTAAATGTCCCACACTTCGGCATCGTAAGGCTCTTACAGCTTTAAGATTATTTTTTTATGTCTATCAATGATATCAGTTTCAAAGCTTTTGTCTGATGAATATTGGTATTTTGCCAACAATTTAATGCATTCAACATTTATGTATTTTTAGGTCGAATTTTATTTTTTATGTTTTTTTTTGTATAGCTCTTGTTTGAACGCTAGTTCGTGATAGAATTTGGCTCGTGCTTCTAAGTTCGGGAGCTCTTGGCCCCTATTTCGGGTACAGTTTTTAATGTGATTTATGAGAATTAGGGTGCCGTATCCAAAGGGTGCCAACGGGACCCTATTACTAAGCCTCCGCTGTCCATCCATGCGTCCGTACGTCCGTCCGTCCGTTCGTCTGTCTGTCAGAGGGCTGTATCTCATGAACCGTAATACTGGCTGCCAAAAATAAAAATGATTAATAATATTTAATTTAAAAAAATACTAATAATAATATTACGCACAAGTATGCTCAAATTCTAAAATATTCGATTATCATCATTTTTATTCACAATTAGGGTTGGATTTCGTAGTATAATTATACTATTTGTACCATAATTTTGTGATGTGTAGTATGTAGTATCATAATGCCATCATACTACGCGAAAATACCATAATTTTACCTTTAGGTCGATTGACTACTGTTATTAGTTGAAATAAATTAAAAAATAATACTTTAATTACCAAATAAAGTTGCAATAAGTAGTTGTTGTAGTTGTAGTTAGGGCATCGGAACCGGTTCTTCCCGGTTCCGAAAGATCTGGGAATTTTCGGTTCTGAGGGTTGCAATAAGAACCGGTTCTCAAATATAAAGAACCGGTTCTTTCGGTTCTTTCGATTAATTTCAACAAGTCGTTTAGGTTGGATCAGTAAATTAAGTAGAACGATCAAAACACACTATATGAAGCTACTTGTGGCGATTAAATAATATTAAGAAAGCAAAACGGCAGCTTGTGACGCGCATGTATGTGTGTAGCGACACTAAACTCCAGCCATTTAACTATTTTAAATTGATTTTGTGTATAATTATTAACTATTATTAATTGATTATGTGAATTATAGTGTTTTGCAATCTTTAAAATTCCTATTATTTTCCCAAAATCTAATAATACCTAGAAGTAATTAATTGTCCATCATCTACATGTATTGTTCTCAACTATTTGTAATCTACGCAATATGTTTGCTTCTTCCATTCTGCCTTTCTATTCATCATAACAGCGTTCACTCCTTTCTTATTTACATCATCTTTCTTACGATCTATTCATCTCTTTTTCGATCTTCCTCTTCCCGTATATCCACCCACTTCCATATTAATAACTCTTTTACTCACGCACGTGACTTTCATTCATCCACAACATGTTCATACCGCTACTTTCAAGCTTCTTCTTATGTACTCATTATTTATCATATCCATTCTTGTCACTCCATACATTCATCTCAACATTATGATGCCAGCTGCATGTCTTTTATCATCTTCTTTACCTAATGCCTAAAATTCTGAACCATATATTAAGACAGGTCTTATCACGGACTATATATTTTCCCCTTTAGCTTCAGTGGTATCCGTGGATCACATGTTTATCTTGAGACCTGTCGCCATTTCATCTAACCTGAGATGATACTCTGCTTTATATCACAGTTATTATTACTATCGTTCTGTATTTGTGAACCGAAGTACGAGAAGTCGTAGAAGACTGGTACTGTCAAGTGAAATAAACGCGAAAGTAGAGAGTCCACCAGAATCGCAGAACATGTGTTCAGTTTTAGTTCAGCTAATTTTCAATTTCTGTCCAGCTCTTGTTGCCATTTCACCATCCTGCTCTGCGCATCAAATCCATTTTCACGGACGAGAACAATGTTATCGGCAAATAGTTTAGTTAGGTTTGAACTTTGATAACACCACAAGATAAAAAATTATGCACTATAAAAACTCTTTCCTCCCCACGACAAAATAAATAAAAACGTATCAAAAAAAAGGGGGGGTGCGCAACTTTTCCTTCACAGGAATTCTACGCCTACACTCCTCCCTATTCCCCACCCTCCCGCCACTTAAATCGATGGACGTCAAAGTACATTCCTACCTGGATATTCATAATACTTTGAAAATATTTCATAATTCATAGTATTTCAAAACATTTGAACAAAAAATCCTCAAGCAAGGAAAAATAAATTAATATTACCGTCAAGCAATCTTAGTCTTTTCCAAAAGAATGTGTACTTTATGGCAATAGAATTATATAATGTTTACCATCTTTTATAAGTAGGGTTACCATCCGTCTGCGTTTCCGGGCGGGGTTTTATTTTTTGTCTGAGTTTAAAAGTTTTCAAGTGACAACTATCAAAACTATTTCTTATTTTACTGAGTAATTAACACAGTTTTTATTCAATAAATGAATACAAAAAGCTTAAAATCTAGTATCGTTTGGCAGGAGGAGGGGAGGGGGAGGGGGAGGGGAAGGATGCCCCCTCTCACCTAGCACCACTCCCATGACAAGGTAACGCACCGTTCTTGAAATGTTGTTCTAATTATTGTAACCTAACCTCAAAACACTATAAAGTTGCTTCTGCAACGGCTCCGGCGCTGCGGGAAATGCAACCCCTTCGCCCTTACGTAACAAAGGATATTTTCACCCATGCTCCCCTCCGCAGCTTCGGCTCGCACAGGTGCCTAAGCTTTGTTACAGTGGGCGGGGGCTGCCCTCCCTTCGCGCCTCCAATTTTTTATATACACTCTAGGGGTCGTAGCGAAAAGACTGCGTGGAGTCGGGGTGCCCCGATTCGGTTTTGGAACGGATTCAACCTAATTTAACCATTAATAAAACACATTAACTTCAGAACAGAATTCACGTAACTCGGGAAGAAACGGAATGAACGAAAACCAATGACACTGACACACAACACTTTTTTTTTACGTTTCGTTTCTTAGTTTTTGCATGACATTTTACACCACAGACAATATTCTGGTACAGGTTTGGTTCTCAATCACCCATCTTAACGTTTCGTTTTCCCTTTCAATCTGATTTGAGGTTAGAAACAATTTTTATTAATTTCTCGAAAAATATGCATTACCTTGTAATAAGAGTGGTATCGTTATAATCAGGGACCCAAACCCTACCAACTACCACCATTTTTACCCCCATACAACTGCCAAACGATACTAGATCCGAACCGATGTTTAACCTTAAATGATTTTTTTATACCACTATCGTGGCAAACAAGCATAAGGCCCGCCTGATGGTAAGTTGTTACCGTAGCCTATGGACGCTTGCAACACCAGGGGTATCACACGCGCGTTGCCGACCCTAAAATAACTGAAAAGAGAAAAACAAGCTCTTAAATCTATAGAATTTCGAATATCACTTGAATTTTATGTCGGGGATAAACAAATATTACAAAAAAAACATACCTATGTAGGTAAGATATTGGTTTGTCCCCGACTGCAATACGCCGTTTTTTTGCGGTTTATTTTTTTTGTTAAAAAGTATTTTGTTTCTTCTAATCACTTGGCTCGCGGTTAAAAATATAACAATGACATCAATTGTTATAATAGGATGCACGTCACTCGCGAGAACCAACGGATTAATTTACTACTGTGTAAGCTAACGAAAAATAATAAACTGAAACATTCATTTTTAGGTTTTCTAAACAGAACAAAAGTGATTGGGTTGAAATTATAAGGCATAGTAGAGGTGAAAATGAATGGAACCCATCCAGCTCCAGTGTCATCTGCAGTTCACATTTTGATGAACAGGATATGTTAACCACTAAAAATGGTCTTCGGCGCATCGTTGCTTCTGCAGTCCCAAAAAAGGTATTTATAACTAACTTCCATTCTACGAGATCATGCGTGTGCCAGAGTGATTTAATGTTGTTCCAGATTTAAACTTGCCCTTTATCCTTTTCCAAGACCTAAAGTATACCTACCTAATTTCATAAAAACCTATGTAATGCCCAAACAAAGAAAATATGATTCCAGAAATAAGGGCACTACTCAATTTTCCATTGCTCATAGTTAAGTCAAAGATAGTTTTAGTTCCTAAGTTTGCCGCATAATGGCGAATTTATTTAATTTTTCTGGTTTGACTATCATGATAACTCATAAAGTCTCGATTGCGAACTCTTTCTAATTTGTCAACTTTAAAATAAAAAAATATATATTTTCTTTTAGTTATTGTTTAATATACCAAACTCACACGAAGAAAGACCCGCTGAACCAAATATTTCTAGTGGCTTACAATGGGTATGTAAACTATTAATGTTTTTCCTTACTTCAAGATATCAAGCAATGCTTCCAATAATATACTGAATATTTATAGAAACTGTAGCGACATCTATCAGCCATCTATCAATTACAATAAAATAGTTCACACGCAAAAAGATAGGTGGCGCCACAACACCCTGCATCGCGCTTACGTAGTTTGTTCGGTGATCAATATATTTTATATACAACTATCCAACATCTACAGTTGGACCGTGGTCCCAAGGCATGGTGATCCAGCCTGGCGGAAGATCTTCCCTTTTAAATGGAGGTGTCATCCACCTTTTACCTCAATAACACCAACAATAAAAAAAAAAATATAGACTTCATTATCCATTGAAATGACAACGACCAATGATTATTATAAGGAAACTGAGGTAAATAGGTTGTAAGCGCTCCACGAGTGGTTAGCTCACTTGAGCTCAAAATTGCGTCGGCTTTAACAGAAGTGTGTTGTTTCCCGAGTGTTCGCACGCAACATTATAATTGTCTCTTTTTCGCTCCCGTAATTAAGACATACTGTCCTACTACCACGTGTCATTTGATATTGTGTGACATTACAATATCACGTTATTTATGTGTAAACTTCACAACGGCAGCCTGTTATTTGTGAAGCTCAATCTTGTGTAGGTAAACTACCTCCTTTTACTTATAATAAATGATATTATAAGTAAAAGGAGGTAGTTTACAACTAATAATTTTGAACAATCTAGGTCTCTGAAGTACTCTGAACTCCATTTTATTACGGAATGAATTTAATTAATGTTGCTTTTTTTTCATTTAAGACACAACTAATTGAAATAGTAGAAACTAACATTAAAAAGGATTCCTCCCTAGAAAGGTCAGAGTCACCTAACACTACGATTGAATTACTGCAAGTACGTATAATATACCATATATGTTGCTTCTTGACAATAATTTTCACCTCACAACTTAATTAATAAAACTTGCATTAAAACTGTTTTTAATGCAAGTTTTATTATTAGACACAACCGATGGAAATAGAAGTCACTAACTTTAAAAAGGAGTCATTACTAGAAGGGTCCGAATCACCTAGCACTACCATTGGATTACTGCAAGTACGTAAAATATACCATATCTGTTACTTCTTGTTAATAATTTACAACTCACTTATTTTTTTTAATCCAAGTTTTATTATTTTAGACAGATCCAATCAAAATAGAAGTTACTAACTTTGAAAAGGAGTCATTTCTGGAAAGGTCCGAGTCACCTAGCAGTACCATTGGATTACGGCAAGTACGTAAAATATACGATATCTGTTGCTTCTTGATAATAATTTACAATTCACATAACAATGAGGAGTATTCTTATGATAGTTTCCTCTATGGGCAAAATACCTGTCAAACTGTTGATATTTCGAATCAATTTGAACCGTGTGTACACGATTTTACAGGTATTTTGACCATAGAGGTATCATAGAAAAACTCCTCATTGTAATGCAACTTTTATTATTTTAGACACAACCAATTGAAATAGTAGTCACTAACATTAAGAAGGACTCATCACTAGAATGGCCCGAGTCACCTAGCACTACGCTTGGATTACTGCAAGTACGTATATTATACCATATCTGTTACTTTATGACAATAATTTACATCTCACATAACAATTGTAATGCAAGTTTAATTATTTTAGACAGAACCAATTGAAATAGCAGAAACATATGGCGAACAGTTGTCATCGCTAGAACTACCTGAGTCACCAAGCATCACAATTCCACTATCACAAGTATGTGCAAATATTGATTATTTTCTTATCGTTGGTTCGTTGGGTGAAAGGGGTTTTGTCGAGAGAAACAAATTCTTGGTAAACACCGCATTTTAATAATGCCCCAACTTTTAAATTATCTTTTTGAGTCTTTGAATCTTTTGTGGCGCGAAACGATGTCGTCCAATAGTAGGGCCAGAGTTCTGGTTTTGCCAGATATAAATACACGGCCCCCACACCGCGTATTATAAATAATTATATAAAGACTACCTGTCACCCGCGGTTTCACCAGCGTTCCCCGCTATCCATAGGATATCTACTACGTGCCAAATTTCATCGCGATCGGTTTGTGGTTTAGGCGTGGAAGCCTAATAATAAACAGACTCACATAATAATATTATAGTTGTTATTTCTAATGTTTTTTTTCTTCTTTTTAGATACCACCTTATACTGAAGCAGTACCGACAACGTTTAAGCAAACAGACTTATTTGATAGTTATGTAATTAACAAACAAAAATTATCAATTAAAAAATACAAAAGTAAAATAAAAGTATTGAACCAAAAAATAAGGCGTCTCCAAAATAAAAATAAATCTTTAAAGGATATGGTAAAAAAACTAAAAAAGCAAAATTATGTCGACACAGATCTATTTAATACATTAAATGAAAATATTGGTGTTGCAGACGTATTTCACAATCAAAATATTAAAAAACAAAAAAAAATCATTACATACTCACCAGCTATTAAAAAATTTTGTCTAACATTGAACAGTTATTCTCCAAAAGCATTTGAATATGTAAGGCAAACATTTAATACTTATCTACCTCATCCAAAAACACTCGCAAAATGGAATGGGCAAGAAGCAACCCAGGAAGCTAAGGACCTAAAGGAGCCTTTCAAGGACTAAAATCTAAAGCACAAGTTAACCAACATCAGTAATTGTGCTCTTTAGTATTTGAAGAAGTTGCTATAAGATCTTTTTCATTAAGAAAATTTTCATTTATGTACATCGACATTTAACACGGACATGAACCTTTTTTTGAAAAAGAAGTGAATTGTAATTTACGAAACTCATCAACTTTTATCATACGACCATTCCCCCCTAAAAAGGAAGCTAAAGCAATATTGCTAACGCAATTCATTTTTTCGAATTTACGGCAGATCTTATGCAGTTCAAGAATTCAAGCTTTTCATTCAAACAATCGACCTTGCTGGATCCTAATAATGAAGCAGGCGAACTCTATGTAAAAAATACGTAATTGGAATTTAACCGTGTATTTTTAACAGACTTAAAAAAAAGGAGGAGGTTCTCAATTCGAATGTTTTTTTTTATGTTTGTTACCTCATAACTCCGTCATTTATTAACCGATTTGGAAAATTCTTTTTTTATTTGAAAGGGTACACTTCCCGTTTGGTCCCATTGTCATCAGGATTTGATTACTTCTTAGTGTACTTTGAAGTCGGTTTTAAGTTTTTTGTAAAACAGTCCAATTATTTCGACACCTGCAAGGAAAAACATTGTAACTCAATACCATGTTACACATACAATAAGTTTTAATTTGTATAATTATTTTTATGATAAAAAAACAAGTTGTATTTTGATATTTTTATTTGTATCATCAAACGATGAGACAGATTAAAAAGTGTGTATTTCACGAGACATGTCTTAAACAAAAAGTATTATATTGAGTGTAGGTACTTACTCTCAATATTATTGATACTTGTTTTGCAAGTTTGTCGTCTACACTACACCTTATTCCTGGAAGACGGGAAAATAGGCGAAGTACTAGTGTTTTTTTTTTTGGGGAAAATCTATTTCATATTATGATGATACTCAGTATGTGGATTACGTAACTTTGTAGAAATATTATAAAATTGGAAATGGTTCCATTTCTAATGAACCACTGTTTGTATTTGCAGTTACCAGAACTTAATAAAATTGACAAAAAACCGCTATATTGCTGAACCGATTTCAATTCGAAAATGATTGAAACTTATGTCAACAAAGTTACGTAATCGCCCCACTGTTCACTCCACTGGCCATTATACAATAATGGAGGTCAGTGGGTCACTCAAGTATACGAAATATTGTGCTTTCTTATGTTACATAACCATGGGGCGTCTTCTGTCTAGATTTTTCTTATATGTTAATAATAAATATGATTTAAGATTTGTTTGTTAGGAGTATTTTTTTAAATGCTAGTAACCTTTGTTATCTGTCAGGCTGCCCTTTACTTGACAGTAGGAACGCGCGATTCATTCGAAAGAGATCGAATTGATTGATTTATATCAAGAATCGATTTGACGCAAATACCTATGTGGATTACGTTACGTACCTAACTAGCAAAGAACATGGCGAGATTTATGGCGGTGGCTTATTCGAAAATAAAGGTGAAAAACATTTCCGACATGAGAATAACAGAAATAGAATCAGGTAAATAAGTTATATATATTATAATTATGTTTGTTACAAAAAAAGATTTTTACGTTTTATTTACCCACTGGCATCTAAGGCCACATAACTTAGCAGAATTATTGATTTGGTTCATAATAAAATTATCAGAGAATCTATAATTATGTATAATTTAATAAATAAATTACATCACTACTTTCGTACCGATATAAAATTATGCCATCAAGAAGCTTGTACTCCGGATTTGATTCTCTAAAAAAATACCTAACGCAGATACATCCCTAACTGTCAATCACCGACAACACCACGTCTGTTTTTCATTTGGCATATTGTGGAATTGATACTATTTTTGTAAATTCATTAAAATAGTTTTACGATTTTTAGAGGAAGTTTCTAATATGGCTCATATTTTATACTAAAAACATTCATAACACAATGTGCCAAATGAACTAGAGTCGCGAATCACTGAAATATTTACCCATGTTGTTCTACTTAGAGAATGTTCTAAATTCTCAAAGCTGTTCTACGACGGTAAAAACAATAAAAACTTTCAAATTTCCCGCCTCATGCTGAGCATTCACCTTAAAAAAATCTTTATGGATTCGTCTAATAAACTGAAAAACGTTCACTATGCCAATGTTTGTGCAGTTATAGTCTGGCATACGAAAGTAGAACCCGAAAAAGCGCGGCAAATTTAAAAAAACTAGATGTGGTATCACTACGTATAGTAGGAATAAATTGTTTTGATACTTTACAAAAAAAAAATATAAATATTAAGTTATGTTATGTTTGATTTTCCTAAATAATATTTGCATGTAAATGAGTTAAAATTGTACATAAACTCGTTATATTCTATTTTTATATAGAATGCTATTAAATAAATAAGTATCCTGGGATATTCCTCACAAACGGTTATTTGATCCCAAACTAAACGTATACTGTATATATTCAAATTCAAAAATTGTGGAAATATTTTTTTTTGTAGTTTATATTTTTTTTTACCTTCGTAGAACAATATGGTTATTATATATGTTTCAGTGATTAGCAACCGTAGAAGTTCATTTAGCATATTGTAGAACATTAAGGTGATCGAAATAATGAAAAGGTAGACACTATAACACTGATTTAGCTATAAAGCCATTATGAATAAAGGGTTAGTATCAAAACCGATCAAAACTGTTTCTGGTAAAGTAGTTGACACTTTTTATGCCGGGTGACGAAATAGAATGTTGCCATGTAAAGAGTTTCAATTACAGCCAGGCTCAACTTTCGTTTGCCAGACTCTACATATTTTACAACACATAAAATCTGTTCTAGCTTTTAATGCGATGAATTATTGTTTTAACTCGATTTTATTTTCGATTTTGATTACGATTAATCAAAATCGAAAATAAAATTGAGTTCGAACAACCATTAATTTATGATTCAAAGTCAAAGTCAAAGCCATTTATTCAATTTAGGCCCTGGTAGGGCACTTATGAAGGTCAAAGCTACTGAACTTACCACCAGTTCGTAAGTCGGCCTTCAACTGAGAAGAACAGGCAAGAAACTCAGCAAGGTTACATTTTTTAAATATTTTTTTTAAACAATTGTCTATTGGCTATTTTTTTCCAAAACATTATACATACATACTTTTTATTTTACAAAATTAAATACACAATCATAAAAACGAATAAACATAAAAAAAACAAAACACCAACATACAAAATAAATAAAAAATAATAACCTGCACTGGTTAATAATTATAGGTAATATATATAGGTAATCTACTGGATTTTGTACAATGTGTACTTGTGCAGAGTGAAGCTATTTCCAGACATCTTTATCTTCAATATAATGGGCTACCTTGTAATAAGCTCGTGCTTTCAAGACTTTCTTTACGTGAGATTTGAACTTAAAATCAGTCATTTTGGTTACCGAAGGTGGGATTTTGTTATAAAAACGTACACTATTTCCAAGAAATGACTTTTGAACTTTCGCTAATCTAAAATACGGAACAACTAATTTGTCTTTTTGTCTAGTATTGATATTGTGAACTTCACTTTTCGTTTTAAACGTGTCTAAGCTTTTACGTACCAACATTATATTTTCATAAATGTAAAGTGAAGGTAAAGTCATGACATTTATTTCCTTAAACAATTCCTTCAATGATTCACGAGGTCCCATACTATAAATTGCACGAATGGCCCTTTTTTGTAATATAAAAATAGTCTCAATATCTGCTGCAGCTCCCCATAGTAATACGTCATACGATAAAAGGCTATGAAAGTATGCAAAATAAACGAATTTGGCCGTCTCGACATTCGTCAATTGTTTGATTTTTCTAACAGCAAATGCAGCAGAACTTAATTTACCAGATAAAGATTCTATCTGAGGACCCCATTGCAATTTATTATCTAATGTTATACCTTAAAATACAATTTTGTTCACTAGTTCCAAACTGCTACCATCTATTAATATCTGACTGTCTACTTGCACTACAACTGGGAGAGAGAATCTTAAACATTTACTTTTCTTCGAGTTTAGTAACAGATTGTTAACAGCAAACCATTTGGAAACTATTGACATGATGTCATTTACTTTATTGAGTTCTTTGTCTTTTCTATCTACTTTGAAAATGAACGAAGTATCGTCAGCAAACAAGACTATATCTGAGAGACCATTTACAACAGATGGTAAATCATTAATATATATTAGAAACAAAAATGGCCCTAGTATTGAACCCTGGGGTACCCCCATTTTGACTAAAGAGCCCTTGGATGTTGTACCACTAATTCCTACCCTTTGTTGACGATTACTAAGATAAGATAAAACAAGATCATGAGCAATACCATAAAATCCAAGCTTACGGAGTAGAGTACGGTGGTCAACGCAGTCAAAGGCCTTAGATAGATCACAAAAAATGCCGATTGCATCTTGTGAATTCTCCCAGGATTCATAGATGTGCTTTAATAATTTTGGTGCTGCATCTGATGTAGATCTCCCCTTCGTGAAGCCAAACTGATGACTATGCAGTATCTCATATTTATTAAAGTGACCTAACATTTGATTAAGCAACAGTTTCTCAAATATTTTACTAAGTGCTGGAAGTACGGAAATCGGTCTATAATCAGAAGGATTATCCTTACAACCAGACTTAAAAATTGGCACTATTTTACTATACTTCATTAAATCGGGAAAAGAGCCCTGATCAATGCATTCATTAAATATATCTGACAAAATAGGTGCAATCACTGTTATAATTGATTTTAATATAGTTACTGACAGTCCCCATAGGTCTTCAGTATTTTTTAGATTGAGTGCATTAAATGATTTTGTGACATCACTAGCAGTGACATAACTAAATTTAAAATTTGGAAATAATTCCTTAACATGTTGCTTAAGTAATGTTTCAGCCACAGTAGACCAGGGTCAAAGCCTACAAAAATAGTAAAAAATGAAAAAAAATTACAGTAGGATGAAACCCATTAGAAAAGCAGGGGAATATGATCAAAATGAGAGGAAAAATAAATTACGGTCGATCCGAGTTCGGGAAGTGGGAGGGGGTGAGTTTTTAAGGGTGAAAAATGGTTTATCTTGATTTCCGGCAAAACTACAAGTCCTATGGAAAAAAGTTAAATGGCAAAGTTGTAGGCAATAAAAAGATCTACAACTTTTGTATTTGCAGATTTTTCACATAACCTCAAAATTTATGTGAAAAATTCAAAAAACCAAGTTTTTGGTTTTTTATTTATATCTTTTTCAAAAAAAAATTTTTTTCTACGAAATTTGGTGAAAACTTACCTTATTATGTCCCAAATACACTATAATTTATTTGATTAAAAATATTTATTTTTTCGCTTCATTTTAATTTAATATCAAAAAAGCACCCTAATTTTCAATCGAAAATTCTGACGTCAAAATATCAGCTTTTTTCAAAAAGTTTGGGGGCTTTTTGTTCGTTGAAATATCTACTTTCTGATGGTGTAAAGAAAAATATACATTACTATAGGAAATATTCTTAGAAAATGCAAAAAATTGAAAAAACCTCAAATTCGAAAAATTTTTTTTAATCATTATGTACAATTTTGAGGTATTTATTAAAATTTACACTTTAATTACTCAAAAAACGTAAGATTTCATGTTTTATTGATAAACGAAAAAATTACAAATTAAAATATACTTCTATAATTAACAAACAAATAAGTTAATAAAGTTAATATTTAATAAGACATCTACAATATTTTGAAAAAGTTGTAGAATCTTCTTTAAATAATATTTGTAGATGCCTATTTATTGCTGTTTTAAGATAATTTATATACCTGAGTGACCTTCGGTGAATTTAAGCCCATTGTAAGTTATTTCATTGAGAAGTGGGGACGGACCTAGGAGGGTCTAGGCCTTACTACATACCTGCTATTTCGTAGCAGCTGTAAAGACCGTTAGCCAGTATTCGAGATACAGAGTAGTGTACAACATCGTTTTTAAAAATACACGTGCAGGCTGAGTTACTCTAAGTGATTTGTGAGAAATTTACTTTATTCAAAGAATCGTTTGGAATCTACATAGCAAGGTAAATACTATCTGTATTTTAATCTATATTAATCAGCTTCAAAATAAAAATAGTAATATTTTTTTTTATGAATAGTATGTTTAACGTAACATAACCTAGAAAATTGAAATTGAATGATATTTTAGTACAAGAATAAAAAAATAGTAATTTCGTTTATTTTATACAAACAGATTTAGTTATACTCATGATAAAACTTTGAAGGCATTATTAATTTGATTTTGTCCTTTCAGATTACCAGTATGGAAGAATCTGTTTGTATAATCTGCAATAAGTCAGACGACAAGCAAGTGTATGAAATAAAAAAAACAGCTTTGAATCGTTTAGTGGCGTCTAGCAAGAAGAGAATCGACAATAAATACAAAAAATTTGAAACTTTAACATCATGAGTATAACTAAATCTGTTTGTATAAAATAAACGAAATTACTATTTTTTTATTCTTGTACTAAAATATCATTCAATTTCAATTTTTTAGGTTATGTTACGTTAAACATACTATTCATAAAAAAAAATATTTCTATTTTTATTTTGAAGCTGATTAATATAGATTAAAATACAGATAGTATTTACCTTGCTATGTAGATTCCAAACGATTCTTTGAATAAAGTAAATTTCTCACAAATCACTTAGAGTAACTCAGCCTGCACGTGTATTTTTAAAAACGATGTTGTACACTACTCTGTATCTCGAATACTGGCTAACGGTCTTTACAGCTGCTACGAAATAGCAGGTATGTAGTAAGGCCCAGACCCTCCTAGGTCCGTCCCCACTTCTC
Organism: Polyploca ridens; assembly: GCA_951394255.1. Taxonomy (NCBI): domain Eukaryota; kingdom Metazoa; phylum Arthropoda; class Insecta; order Lepidoptera; family Drepanidae; genus Polyploca; species Polyploca ridens. The sequence goes on from OX596248.1 coordinate 15,943,012, forward strand.
AATGAAATAACTTACAATGGGCTTAAATTCACCGAAGGTCACTCAGGTATATAAATTATCTTAAAACAGCAATAAATAGGCATCTTTTTTTTTTTTTTTTTTATTTTATTTATTTACTTAATAAAAAATACACTTTTACATTTAAAATATCTGCCAAACTGCATTGCAGTTTGTCGGCAAGTGTGTTCTCATGTTACATTTATCTATATAAGTGTATGTTAGAGATAATCTAAGTACATAATAATATAAATCCCAGAGATATCCCTATATATGATACATTTTAATGGCAATCTATCATTTAAGGACATAGTGACAGGTAGTGTTTTCTGAGGACCTTTTTTAATTGAGTCTTTGTAATTACATTATTTGTTAAGTTTTTCGGCAACTCATTAATGAGTGTTGGTGTTATCCATTTCCTTGCGCGTTTACCAAAATAGTTATGAATTCTAGGTACACATAGTTTCTTTTGTTTTGACAGTCGGGTTGGATACTTATGTTCTCTTTCTTTTTTGTTTTCATACACCTCAAATTGTTCCAATATTATCATCATTTTTACTTTTAAATCCACGGGTAATATGTTACATGTTTTGAATAACTTTTCATAGTCTCCATTTAGCGACTTCTTTTTATTTTGACTAATTAATAATTTTAAAATTCTTATTTGCAATGTTTTAATTTTGTTTAGGTATGTAGTGAACGTGAGACCATACGTAGCCAACCCGTAATTAATCGTTGAATCGACAAGTGCATAGTACAATATATACATTAATCCTCTACTAAGTGCTGGTTTTAGAGTATATAATCTACCCAACATCGAGCGTAGTTTTTTACATACTGTATCTATATGTGTGATCCATGAAAATTTGGTATCAACCGTAAGCCCTAGGTACTTATACGATGTTACTTGTTCTAGGTTGTTACATTTACAATTATTTTTATTAGTGTGGAGACATTCGTAGTTATGGCCCTTTAGGGTTAGGTTCAAAACTTTGGTGTGTTTATATGGTGAAGAAATTGTCATACATTTTGTTTTGCTTATGTTAATTATTATTCCATTATCATGGGCCCATTGTATAATATTGTCGAGATCATCTTGCATTTTTTCCTGTATCACTTTTTGGTCTTTGCCACTATATAAAAGACAAGTGTCATCAGCGTACATATATGTTTGGCAATTTCTTATTACATTACACATACTATTCACATGGATAATATATCCCACAGGACCGAATATAGAACCAGTTGGCACACCGTATTTGATTTCACCGTACTTACTGGTGACTCCGCCTATGCAAACTTTGAGAGTTCTTTTGTTTAGATATTGTTGAAACCATTTCTGTATTGGTCCCCGAATTCCACATTCACTCATTGACTGCAATAAGCCGTCATGGTCCAGGGTATCAAAGGCCTTCTTAAAGTCAATAAATATCGCAACTACGAATTTTTGATCATTTAGATAGTTATTAACGTCGTCTGTAAATTTCCCCAGTACCGAAGCTGTATTTCTTTTTGGCCTAAATCCATGCTGTGCGTCCGAAAGTATGCTATTATTTTCTAAAAATTGTACTATCTTTGTCACTATTATTTTTTCTACGATTTTGTTTATTGTGTTTAGTATGGCTATTGGCCTATAGTTTGTGTAGTCAGTGTGCGAACCCTGTTTGTAGATAGGCCTTATTACTGCTACTTTTAGTTCTTGTGGGTACAGGCCTTGTTGCACGCATAGATTTATGAAATGGGCTATGATCTGACTTATTTGCATTTTAATATATTTTAAATCCCTTACCCTGATCCCATCAGACCCTGGCGACTTACTGCAAGCCATGTTATCAATTACCTTTGTTACTTCTGACGGAGTAACTTTTCTAAATCTAAAACTAATGTCACAATTCTTAACGTAATTATTCCTGTCTAAGAACTGCTGATCACATTTGTGCTTTATGTTATCAATTTCTTGAGTAAAGGTTTCACAAAAATTATTGCAAATTGTACTAAGTGGTTCTTTTCTTTGTAAATGTTTTTCTATTACTCTATCCACATCCATTTTCTTCCTACCTAGCCATTTGTTTATAGTACCCCATATCTTACGCATGTCACCATTACATTGCTCAACTGTCTTACGTTTATTCCTATCCTTGGCCATATTTATTAATTTATTTGTTTTATTTCTTAGTTTTGTATATTTTAGTCTTAAACTGTTATTATTTGGATTTGTTTTCCATTCTCTAAATAAATTATCTCTTTTTTCCATCATATTTTTTAATTTATCACTGACCCAACTTTGGCTTTCTCTTTTTGCAATTGAATATTTTGATAGTTTTTCTGCGGATTTATAAATATTGCCAAAGATCTCACGGATAGTATCGTACAATTGAATAGGATCCTGAATATTTAAAAGTATTAACCAGTCTACATTTTTTATTTGGTTGCTTATTAGTTTGTTATCGAGTACTATTCTATCCATAAATTTACGTGCCTGGTTTACGCATTTACCTATATCAGCCGATAGTCCCGTTAGATAGTGATCTGCGATCTTACTTGTTAGTGTATACGCGTAGATTTCACTCGCCCGTTCAGTCCGGAAGAAGATGTGGTCGAGGCAGGTCGCTACTCTGCGTCCACCCATCACAACCTCTCGCGTTGTATCCTGTATTCCGCATTGTAAACCCATCTCCGATAATAAGTTTAAATATATCGTGGCAGTTGGACTTAATCCATCTTCTAGTATGTTTATATTGATATCCCCGATTAAAATTGTGTCATTCCTTCGAGGAATGCTTCTTAAAATTCTATCAATCTCTGTTATAAACTCTTGCTTGTTTGTGTGCGGTGGTCTATAGATAACGATTAAGTCAGTGGTGTAGTTACTCAAAGTTATCCTTCCGTGTATTAGCTCACATGTTGACGTTATGTGCCTACGCAATGGATTGAATTGTATATTATTCTTTATATATATAATAACACCTCCTCCCCTCTTCTCTTCTCTAGTTAAGGTATGTATATGAAATCCTTCTATTTTATAATTGTATACTTCTTCCTCCCTTATATTTATTTCCGTTAGGCATATAAGATCTATATTACACAGACACGACTTTAGCAATACCTGCAGCTCATTAAAATGTTTACGCAAAGAGCATACATTCATATGTATTACATGAAATAATGATTTTTGTTCATTTATGTAATCAGACCAGGAACTAATATCCGTGAACTTCGTATAATCTATGTCCAGTAAGTGTGGTTGGATATCGTTGTCTAGTGGCATAATCTTATTTGAACTAAACTAATTAAGTTTTTAGGTATATGATGTTGTTATGCTATGCAGTATTGAGAAACTACTCTTGGTTATTTTCTAGTAACGATTCAATGTCGCTCTCATAGCGAATATTATAGACTTTTTTAAGTTCATCATTTTTTCTTACCAATATCTTACTGCTTTGAATCCATATGTATTTATATGTTTCTTTAAGCTTAGTTTTTGTAATCCAAAAGAGCTGACGCATTTGGCGTGTAATGTGTTCGTTTATAAAGATACGTGTTTTATCTTCATTCCCAAATACTTCTTGATTAGTTAATGATGCAGTTTTCCTGCATTTTAACCAATCTGAACGAGCACTGCTCGAGCGTAATTTTATTATTACGGGGCGTGGACCTGTACTTTCACCTTTCACCCTCCACGCTTTTTCAATATCATCAGGATTTAATTTTAGTTTTTGGGCAATCTTTTGTACCTTTTCAATTATGTTTTCTTCTTCTTGTTTGTTCACGTTAACTATTTCAATATTTAATTCTAATTCTTTTTGTTCCAAAGCTCCAATCCTTTCTTCCAAAGACTTATTATATTTTTCTAAATATACATTCTTTTGTATTAACCCTTTTATTTTATTTTCTTGGTTTTTTGATGTCTCTGTAAAATTGCTTTGAGAAGTTTCTAGCTCTTCAAATTTTTGGTTCAGTTCGTTCATATATTTTTCAGTTTCCCTATTATTTTTCTTTATCTCCATAATTTCACTCTTTATATCAGATACATCTGCCTGCATGCGTATGAAGCGCGAGTCCTGTTCCTCCTTCATACAGCTAAGAAGACTATGGATCGCCTCCATTTGTTCTTTGAAAGCACTCATAGTTTGATTCAATGAATTTGGTGAATACGAAGACTTCATCCGTCTTTTCTCCTGGGAAATCGAAGAATCACTATCGGAATCAGCAGTTTCGCGCTTCTTTTTGAGTTGTCTGGCATTGCTTCGGTTTTTAGGCGATACCTCAGCCGTCTTCATCACGTCTATGTTTGAATCTGACCCGTATAGGGGTGATTTTGTAGGTGAAGGTGGCATATTCGGTTGTTCTAGGCCTAGATAAATAGGCCTACACAGAAGCCGTCGGGTTCGTAAGCTCAACAGTTCGTTGTCGCAGTGGCGGGAACTGGAGGGGGTTCTCCGTTGGCCCGCCAATGATGTGCAAGCGCGATTTTAAGTAACTTTGAGGCTAATTCACACATTCATAGCTATCTCGCTTTAATATATGGGTAACTCTCTTTCTAATACTCTAACGATCACTTAAGTACACGGTACACGTCCACGCACTAGCGCGATCCACGAGAATCTACAAATATTATTTAAAGAAGATTCTACAACTTTTTCAAAATATTGTAGATGTCTTATTAAATATTAACTTTATTAACTTATTTGTTTGTTAATTATCGAAGTATATTTTAATTTGTAATTTTTTCGTTTATCAATAAAACATGAAATCTTACGTTTTTTGAGTAATTAAAGTGTAAATTTTAATAAATACCTCAAAATTGTACATAATGATTAAAAAAAATTTTTCGAATTTGAGGTTTTTTCAATTTTTTGCATTTTCTAAGAATATTTCCTATAGTAATGTATATTTTTCTTTACACCATCAGAAAGTAGATATTTCAACGAACAAAAAGCCCCCAAACTTTTTGAAAAAAGCTGATATTTTGACGTCAGAATTTTCGATTGAAAATTAGGGTGCTTTTTTGATATTAAATTAAAATGAAGCGAAAAAATAAATATTTTTAATCAAATAAATTATAGTGTATTTGGGACATAATAAGGTAAGTTTTCACCAAATTTCGTAGAAAAAATTTTTTTTTTGAAAAAGATATAAATAAAAAACCAAAAACTTGGTTTTTTGAATTTTTCACATAAATTTTGAGGTTATGTGAAAAATCTGCAAATACAAAAGTTGTAGATCTTTTTATTGCCTACAACTTTGCCATTTAACTTTTTTCCATAGGACTTGTAGTTTTGCCGGAAATCAAGATAAACCATTTTTCACCCTTAAAAACTCACCCCCTCCCACTTCCCGAACTCGGATCGACCGTAATTTATTTTTCCTTTCATTTTGATCATATTCCCCTCCTTTTCTAATGGGTTTCATCCTACTGTAATTTTTTTTGGTTTCAAAAATTATCTACCCTGGTCTACAGCCACAATGTTTCAGTAATGATTAATAGTTTTGTGAACAGCGCTATTAAATGGGCGTAGTCTACGCCATTTTGTGTTTTGTTTCGGCACGCGCTTCGAGTGTAGCTCCAGCTCCATAGAATTCACAACTCAATGGTAGTGTGCAATAGTGTGCATAATGGTTGTACTGTTACTGCACTCAGGATCTCCAGATTGAGGGTTATCTTACAATGAAGAATGTTCACTAATTTAGAAGTTTAGCTCTCCGCATTAACTGTAGAAAATAAAAAATACGTGTGAAAGAATTATTTTGATAAGTCAATTAGTTTCTGAGATATGGAATTTTAAAATGAGCGCGCGACTCGGGATTTCACCGGCCCGGTACTCGATGCGATGACGTCATGTTACACCGCTCGCTCATTCAATCGCGCTCACAGAACAAAATACCCTGACGGGTCGCGCTCTTCGGTACGTTTCCCTAGAAGATTATGACTTTTTGGTTTTTAAATATCCAATACAAATACTAGAAAATCATGTGTTTATACATTATAAAATGTAAAAATACAACCACCAGTCCACCGGAAAAGTTGATTTTACTCGTTCCAATGGATGTCCAAATGCGAGAGAAATGGATAAAAACTGTGAAGGGGATCTATTTAGAAATAAAAGCAAAGTTTAATGCTGTGAAGATCGTTTTGACGTAAGAATAGTGACAGTCTACTATGAACCTAAATATTTTTGTAGTGTGCAGTTATTTGATACCCCAGCGCAGCCGCGGTTTTACCCGCGCGTAGCGTTTTAATTATTTTGCAAGGAACTCCTTATAAATTATCTGAAATAAAAGTAGCTTAAGTTATTCCTTATAACATCCGCTATCTATCAGTGAAAGTCTCGTCTACATCGGTCCAGCCGTTTTTTTGCGGGGAAAAATATTTATTCTAAAATAAATGTAACGTATGTTACTTCTTATAGGTACCATAAGCTAACTGAGGGGGGGGAGGCCTATGTTCAGCAGTGGACATTCATAGGCTGATATGATGTTCCAGCCTTTCGGAGATTAGCCGGAAAATTAATTAAAAAAAAAATTATTTGCGTGGGAAAATCCTCGTAGGATACCCGACCATCTTGGGGGGAGCGACCAGATTATGCCGTACTTTTAGCGGCTAAAACACTATCGAGTGTCGCCAACCGTATATAGGTACTTTCATGTGCGTTTAATAAAAAGCTGTTATTTTGATATTACATAACAGACACTTCAATTTTATTTATTTGGATAAATAAAGTAGATTGTGTTCCTGCGCGTATTAGTAAGGTAGACAGAGCTCATTGAGGAGGGGGGAAAGGTCGGTAACGCGTGAGCGATGCTTCGTGTGTTGCAAGCGTCTATATGGCTACGGTAACCGCTTACCATCAGGTGGGCCGTATGCTTGTTTACCGACTTAGTTGTATAAAAAAAAGATAAGACATAAAAAAGGTTAAATACATCTATTCAACTCGCTGCATTTGCAATATAATTAATTTATTTTTTTGAAGAGTATATATAGGTATAGACAAACATTACAAATTTACTGTCTATAACATGAAACTTAAATGGTTCAATAAGTACCTACTTGCGTTGCAGCTATAAAATCATTATTTTAGGTATATTAGACAGGCAGGAGAGTAAGCATTTGCATTCTTTCTTCTCGCTTTTCGGCGGCAACAGAATAATAACTATTCGTCGATAAATAATAAAACTTGTAAAATAATTATATGATTTGGACATCTTATTTAATTATATTGCTTTATTATATTACATTAATTATTAGATTCAATTTAAATTTATAATTTTGCATGCTATTCTGTAGCGAAATGTGTAGACCTTATAGAAGATTCCACCTAAATTGTACGACATTTCTGGCGAAATAAACAATTTCATTTCATTTCAACCTATTGTATGTAGATTTTACGGTTGCCTTTTTTCAAATCCATAAATCGAATCCAAAATACTTTCCACTAATAGCGTAAGATACCTACGTACCACCGCTAGCGACTAATATGAGTGAACGGAGAGTTGAAACATGACGTCACCCGCGGTCACGTGACCGTTAGCGGGCCTCGATATTTAGGGGAATTTTAAATGTCTGTAAAATCATAACTACTTGGTTTTTTTGAACGAAACAAAAACTAATCTATTTGTATACATAATTGCTCTACTGTTACAAACTTTCAAGCCATTTTGCATACCTATTAACATTCCTCATTTTAGAGAAAAATAAGTATTTTACGAATATTAGTAGGAACCAAAAGCTCGGGGAAAGAAATGTAGACTTTGGAGAAATTGTTATTTGTGATAGATTGAGGCAAAATTGATAATTTCCCAATTTCATAGTCTTGTTTCATAGTCTTATGGAGGTGCAAGGTGGATGACACCTCCATTTAAAAGGGAAGATCTTCCGCCAGGCTGGGACATCGTGCCTGGGGACCGCGGTCCAACTGTACTTGTCGGACAGTTGTATATATGCAGATCGCCGAGAAATCTTTGCAAGCGCGATGCAGGATGTAGTGGGCATGTATGCGCGATGTATGCACGATGCAGGATAATGTGGCGGCGCGCCATCTTTCTATCGGCGTGTGAACTTCGTTATGTAGTGGTTCGCTACATCACTCCCTTCCTAGACCAGAGGTCGATCTATAGTTGCGTCATTGCGTTAAGCTTGCAAGTGCCAGTGCTGCTCGGAAGTCTGCGGTGAGTCGAGACTGAGCGGGGTTGCTGCGACGGGTTGAGCCATGGGAGTCCACGTGGTGCAGAGACTGCCACGCCGGAGAGGGTGAGCCAGCCGAAGAGATCCGGACGTGTGCTGCGGTGGACTGTGCGGGCGATGAGTGCTGTCGCTGTGATGAGCCTTGCAGGACCAGGAAGCACGGTGAATCGGCTGCGTTGGAACTGGTTAAGGCGAAGCTGGCTTGCTGTGTGACTACTTGCCGGTGGAGAGTGATGAGCTTGGAAGCTGCTCAGAAGGATGCTACTGCATGTTCAGTGATTGGAAGGGTTGGAAATTATTCCCATTCCATCACGTCGGGGTCACCAATATGGAGGTGCAAGGTGGATGACACCTCCATTTAAAAGGGAAGATCTTCCGCCAGGCTGGGAAATCGTGCCTGGGGACCGCGGTCCAACTGTACTTGTCGGACAGTTGTATATATGCAGATCGCCGAGAAATCTTTGCAAGCGCGATGCAGGATGTAGTGGGCATGTATGCGCGATGTATGCACGATGCAGGATAATGTGGCGGCGCGCCATCTTTCTATCGGCGTGTGAACTTCGTTATGTAGTGGTTCGCTACAGTCTCTTGCACCATATAATATAAATCTTTGCTCAAAATTGCAAAAAGTGTCCGCCATATTGAACTATTTACTTACTGGTCCGATTGCTCTCAAAATTGATATTTGAGAGAACCTTGGACCATATAACATAAATTTTTACTCAAAATTGAAAAAAGTTGCCGCCATATTGAACTATTTAGTTACTGGTCCGATTGCTCTCAAAATTGATATTTGGGAGACCCTTGGGCCTTCAAAATGGCGGACACTTTTTTTCAATTTTGAGCAAAGATTTATGTTATATGGTCCAAGAGTGTCCCAAATATCAAATTTGAGAGCAATCGGACCAGTAAGTAAATAGTTCAAAATGGCGGCCACTTGTTTTAATTTTTAGCATAGATTCACGTTATACAGTCCAAGGGTCTCTCAAATATCAATTTTGAGAGCAATCGGATCAGTAACTAAATAGTTCAATATGGCGGCCATTTTTTTCAATTTTGAGTAAAAAATTATGTTATATGGTCCAAGGGTCTCCCAAATATCAATTTTGAGAGCAATCGGACCAATAACTAAATAGTTCAATATGGCGGACACTACTTTAAATTGTGAATATTTTGCAATTCCAATAATATTACATACACGCGTGTCGAATAACCTTAAAAAAAATAGGTCCGCCATCTTGAAATTCAAAATGATATTCGTAATTAGCTCGAGGAAAATTTTAAATTAATACCCATTTTGATTTTTTCATTACTGAAGCGAATACTTATCTTACATGACATAATAGTCTTAGTATTAAAAAAAAAAACATTCGACTTTCGACTCAAAAATTCGACTTGTCCACCGTCGCTTTTGATTTATATCAGTATCTACATACTCGTATTTAACTATTGACTGATATTACCATGGGAGTTTTGAGTTCATAAACTGGCAGCACGGGCAACACATAAAAAATGGCGCTTACTCAAAATATTTATTTTCGAAACATTTCAATGGCTTATATTGCAGGAACGAATAGGAAATATTGTTACTTACCGATGATAGGTGAGTTTTTTCGTTGGTCTAGATCGACCCATGTAGTTTATATAAACTTTTATCACACGAAACGACATTTTGAAACAATACAATTTTGGTGAATTTGGTTGTGTCCCAGTGACGTCTGGACTGACACTGAAGACGGGAAAATGATTTAGCCCCTAACAGTTAGGGGCTATTTTTATCGACGCGTAAACAGCTTCGTAGCTCCGTCTGGATATATCATTAGTCAAAGCTGACGACATGCTATGTCATGTCAATGCCAAAGACGAAGTTCCGATTGACGAATTGGCTGAAATAAACATCTACTTGCCTTAATTTGGTTGATTTGTACAATAACAATAAAACTAAAATTTTCATCCATATGCATTTTTATTTAAATTCATAATAAACTGGACGAAAAACGCGAAACGTAGTATTATTTTCGACAAGTAGTATAATTTTATTTTCCATAGTCAATAATTTTCTGGGGGTCTGAATCCAACCCTGCTACAAAGTCCTTCAGTCGCATACATTTTAATTATAATATAATTTTATATAGCCCGCACATTAACTTTCACATAGTCCGCATTATCAGTCACCGTCCAGTCATGTTTTTTTACTAAAACCAGTCTGTCGCGCCTTAGAAGAAAGAAAAAATCAATGAAACGCAGTAGAACTTTTATGGCACCCTCTCATTTCCGTAGTCTGTCTCGCTCTATGATTAAACGTCATCTGTCACTTGTTTTTTCCCTCCAGTTTTATATAAATGTTTGAGAAGTTCAGAATATTATATTATACTTATTACAGAATATTATACAGGATAGTAGTTAATTTTATTGCCGAGTAGAAGTGAGAAAGTAGAAAGTGTGTTTAAAAAGTAGAAAGAATGAAGTATAGAAAATGCGAAGTGTGAGGATTAAGATCGGAAAGGAAAGATGGTAAAAAACGTGATTTTATGGCCAAATTTCCCCTGGATGCAGTTCGGTCAGTAAAATATCATTCAGTCCTATAATTCCTTTAATAAAAACATCTTAATATTATCTTAATCTAGAAAATACCATAATAATATTTTAGAAAATAGTGTGGTGCAATATTTATTATCGAATTCGATATCGATATTTTTATATTTTTAGGTGCCGAAAATGGGTGAAAATGACAGGCAACGAGGACTTGGCTTACATTCCACTTACACCCACTTACCCATTTTAAGTGTATTCCGAACCAGTGGTAGTGTCAACTGTATCGTTCATAAGTGCCTTATCAGGGCCTAAACTTGATAATTTACTTTTTATTTTGATTTGCATTTCATAAAACGTCTAGTTGCAAATTTTATGTAGTTTTAATTAAACGCCAACCACAAACCTTACTGTATATTAATATATTATATGGTATATTTTTTTTTTAATCATAATCTGAACAAAGTACCACTGGTTTTGTTTTGGTAGTGCTAAAACAAAATCAGAGGATCTTAAATATCTATATTATTTACAACAGTATATATATATATATATATATCGATATTGATATCGATAGATTTAAATATCTACTAAGAGCGCATCTCTATTCCATTCTAAGGTTGGTAGTACTGATTGGTAGTACTCATTGTGGCTTTTTTTGGTTGCCACATTGATTTTTATTATTTTTATGATGCTCTATGGAGTCCCGTCTCTTCTTACGTAGTTATTGAATACTCTTTGACTAAAACTTTACACGGTCTTTTTGACAGCGTTGCCATTAGGGTACGCACTAGTACGCATTGAGTACTATTTAGTTAGGTAGCGTTCTCAGGTACTCTCCCGTCAATTTGCGTACATTTTACTGTCAAGCCAAAAACAAACAAATTTTCAAAATAAAAAAACTAAATAATTTTAATTTCTGTCAAGCAAGTTTCAGCATAAAATTAGCACTTGCGACCCCGGTTTGTTTTTTTTATTCCATGTTCCAATTCCAAGTTTTGTTTTATCATTCTTCTTAATTTTAATTTTAGCAAAAAAATCTAAATTAGGTCATATAATAATAATAATAATAATAATAATAATTCATTTATTTCAGGCTACTAGTGGCCCATAGATATATACCTTATAAACTAACATAAATATTATAGTACACTTAAGCCTATATTAATAAACACTAAACTAAAACACTATGTCTTTGTGCGATCGTGTGGCACTTGTCCACGAAAGCGACGGAACACCACGTCCTGCGGCCAAAAGTCCTCTTCCATGACGAGGTGCAGAAAACATGTTGGAACTCGCACCACGAACGCCTTAAAGTTGACGTTGCGGCTTGATTCCAGCAGCTGCACCCTCAGCGAGTACTTGGTTTTTTGGCGCACGTACTCCACGATATCCTCCGCCGTAGTGGTGTAGTGAAGGCGGGAGATGTACACCGGAGTGTTCGGCTTTGCGGCACGTATGGTTGAGTTGGACTCCACCGGTCGCGTGCCGCAACGGTTCTTGTTGGTTGACCGGCGCTTTCTTTGCACCTTCACGAAACCGTCATCATCAGCCCTTTCAGGCGTGGGCTTCACAGAAGGCGCCAATGCTGTAGATGGCGGCGGCGGTGGCGCCGATGGGACAGCGGATCGGGTAGGCGGTGCGGCGCGAGCGCGGGCGGTGCGTAGAGGAGCCGCAGGAGCGGGAGCGGTAGCGGGGCAGCGGGGCGCGCTCAGTGTGCGCTCTGCTGACTCAGCGATCGATGGTGACGGCGAAGCCAAAACTGCTGACGCGAAGCTTGCCCCCGATAAATCGAGGCCCGCTCCGCGACGCGTATTGCTATTCGATGCATTGGATGGTGACCCAGTTACCGATACTGTCTTACGCAACTCTATTACTTCATTGCGCAAATCAGCGACGGTAATTTGGGATGCATCCAACCTCTTCTGCACATCCACGAGGCTTGCCTTTAGAAAAACGATGTCTTTCAGCAGGCACGTTACGTCGACGTGGTCGAAAGTGACGGGAGGGAGCTTGTTCAGATCCTTCGCCACAAACGTAGGCACGTCGTCAGGATCGGTCTCCTTTAGCAGCGTGATGATGTCTTGGATGCTTTTCTTCGTCCCGTCACGCCGGCGGGACACCATCTTGTCTGTCTTGTTCAGCAGTTTGAACAAAAGTAGCTTAGAAGCTGCGATATCCTCTTCGCTGAAGTTCGTTGAACAGATCTGGATTGCGGAAACCTCGTCCATCACATCCAGCTTCTGCTGCAGGAACGCCAGTAACTCGTTCGCCACAAGTTGACTCATCGCGATTAAATATTACGAGCGACGGCTTGCGCCGCGCTACACGGTTTATAAGAGTCAGCAACACGTTCGCATCGAAACGCAGCCAATGCGAGACTGGACATATGTCTGCCAGGGTCGATTTATAATTTCTAGTCACAATAATTATCACTTTCACAGTCTTCACCGTCCATAAAAGACTAAAACGTACTAAAACTCTTCACGGATTTTTTGAGACAACTTGAAAAGTCATGTTACACATAATTCATTTCATTTCACTTCACTTGTGCATATGGATTGATCTTTTTGGATAAAATATCACAGATAATATGCAATACAACTCAAAATACACGAATTTATGAAAATAAAAATGAAAACGCAACGTCACTCTGCAAGTTCCCGCCAAAAACTCATGATTCTATGTTACTGTTTGTGGTTTCACTGTTGAAGTTTTGTTCTTTCGTGGTTCCTTCATGTTCAGGGCTGTGTTCAGTAACTACACACCGTGTGACCGGTGCGATCGTCCGACGTCGTCCAACGATCGCACCACATACTATTGAACTGTGAACGCTAGCATGATCGTCGGGCGATCACACGGCGTCGCATAGGGGCTCCTGTATAGGTCTATTATTTTACTCTTTGCACGCCGCAAAGAGTAAAATAATTACGTTACTGAACGCAGCCCAGTGCGCAAACGGCCATTGAAAAATACAGTGAAAAAATACTTTAAATTTGAAATTACTTGAATAATTTTTTATTCATACGTACTTAAAAGTTAAGTTTTGTACTATTTTTAGGTGCTGTGCCTATCTTATCGTGAATTCACTCTGGCAACGCTGCTTTTGAGACAACTTGTAAACAACTGAAGAACTTTATCCATGGTCATCAGGGTTGGATTCAGACCCCCAGAAAATTATTGTCTATGGAAAATAAAATTATACTACTTGTCGAAAATAATACTACGTTTCGCGTTTTTCGTCCAGTTTGTTATGAATTTAAATAAAAATGCATTTGGAAGGAAATTTTAGTTTTATTGTTATTGTACAAATCAACCAAATTTAGGCAAGTAGATGTTTATTTCAGCCAATTCGTCAATCGGAACTCCGTCTTTGGCATTGACACTACATAGCATGTCCTCAGATGGAATAAATTCAATACACATTAGGTACATTTACTTTCTTTCACAGCATCGCATGAAAGTATCAGGAGTCAATAGAGCGATTTACTACAACTACAACAACGATTACAACTTTATTTCGTAATTATAGTAATATTTTTTAATTTATTTCAACCAATAACAGTAGCTATCGACCTAAAGGTAAAATTATGGTATTTTCGCGTAGTATAATGGCATTACGATACTACATACTACACATCACAAAATTATGGTACAAATAGTATAATTATACTACGAAATCCAACCCTGCTCCCGCCGCCCCGTCTGCACTGAGCGGTTATATTAATCTTTTTTTATAGTTTGAGTATTACATGAAATAAATGCTTATTTGTCTGGTAGGCATGTACCTATAGTGATGTTGTTGGCGGCAACACGCCAACAATTATTTTTCATCTACCGTACGCAAAAAATAACTGCTGTTTGGAATTTTGAAATCAATTGAATTTTTTTCATGTATTTTTTATTTGTATTAATCGAAGTAATCACCCATGCAATCAATGCATCATTGCCAACGAAGTGGCAGTTTATTGATGCCCTTCAAGAAATCAGCTGGACGGGAGGCAACAAATTCATCAAAGGCATTTTGTACTGCCTCTCGGGTATTGAATTTTTTTCCCGCCAAGAAATTATCCAAATTCTGGAAAAAGTAGTAGTCTGTAGGCGCAAGGTCTGGTGAGTAGGGCGGATGACGGAGAACTTCCAACCCCAGTTCTTGCAACTTGCGAGATCGTCTGCTGTGCAGTATGAGGTCGCGCGTTATCGTGCAGGAGCAGCGGAGACGAGCGATTGACCAATGCTGGTTGGAGATGTGCCAGCTTCTCCATCATTGTGCTCAGTTCTTCACAGTACACATCTGCTGTATTGGGGAATAAATAAACGGGGTGAGCCCGTTTGGTAAGAAGCTATGATGAATCACGCCGGCGCTAGACCACCAAACAGTGACCATTACTTTTCTAGGGGTAAGTTTTCGTTTAGGGCATTGTTTAGGTGCTGAACCAGGATCCAACCAACTTGCTGAGCGCTTGCGGTTATCAAACAGAATCCATTTTTCATCGCAGGTAACAATGCGGTTCAAAATTCCTTCATTTGTGTGTGTGTCGAGCAGTGCAAGGCACGTTTCGACGCGTACTTCGCGCTGGCGTTCATTGAGTTCGTGGGGCACCCATTTGTCAAGCTTTTTTACCTTGCCAATTTGAAGCAAATGGACCAATATTGTTTTGACGCTAACGTCGAAAGCTGCTGCTAATTCAGCCGTCGATTGTGTATCATCAGCTTCCACAATCGCCTTTAATTCGTCATTGTCGACCAAAGTCTTCGGACGACCGCGAGGTTCATTTTTCAAGTCGAAATTCCCAGAACGGAAGCGAGCAAACCAATAATAGGTGGTGCGTTGGTTTGTAGTGTTAGCTCCGTAAACGTCGTTGATGTTGCGTGCCGCTTGTGCCGCGTTGCTGACACGACGGCACTCATATTCCATAATTACTCGAATTTTTAACGTATCCATGATGACGAAAAAGATTGAAATGCGATGAAAATGTAACACTAATCAATAAACAAATGACTACTTTTGGAATTCCATGTTTTTAAAATAAAATTAATTTGAAATTAGAATGCAGAACGGCAATTTCATAGGTAAAGACCTATTATTAGTTATTTAAGACGTATTTTTGTAGTAATTTTATGCGGACTTTCCGATAATATTTAGGAATTTAGATTTTTATTGTAACGTGTCGATAGTTTTACAATTATTATAGAATCAACAATAATTTACTTTAATTTATTGACTGGCGAAAGACTACTGGGAGTTTATCAACAGGCATTGCTCCATTTGTTCGATACATATCTTGCCCGTAATATCTGCTTATCCAATTATACTTTTGATGGTGGCATTGAAGAAGCATCGAAAATCATAAGACTTGTAAAATTTCTCATTTTCTTTATTAGGTTTGAATTTTTTTAAAGCATCTTATGGCGATCTTCGTTGACTGAAATGACATAGTTTTGCAGCCATACATGTTGCAAACAATCGGATTGCCAAGGCTCGAGCAACATTCGCGCATTTGCGCCCCTTATGGCAGTCTCGGAAGCTGACTCGAAGAGTTAAGCTCAAGATATTCGGGTCCAATGTGAAGTCTGTACTTCTGTACGGGTGCGAAACGTGGAAGGTAACCATCTCGCACCAGCTCCAGGTTTGCAACCGCAACCGATGCCTTCGCCAAATTCTCCTTATCCACTGGCCCGAAATCTAGAAAGTAGAGCTACGAGAACGCTGCCACGAAACACCGATCGACCAACAGATCAAGCGTCGCAAATGGAACTGGATTCGCCATACTCTCCGAGGAGACGCCTCCATATACCTAAGCAGTTAACGGACTGGAATCCGCAGGGGAAACGAAAGCGTGGCCGTCCTAAACAAACCTGGCGACGCACTGTGCTTGACGAAGCGAAGAAGATCGGGAAGTCTTAGAGTTTCCAGAGTTTCTATGGACACCCTCTGCCCCATCTAGGGGACACAGGATCATAATCCATGTCGTAAACAAATTGTTCTATTTTTAAACATGTTTTATTATTCAATGGCTCATCGTCATATAACTTTATTATTGCATCTTGATAATCTTTGTTTTTAGCAAGAATATTATATAATACTAGCTTTATAGCCCGCGACTTCGTCCGCGTAGATTATTTCTTTTTTCTAGATATTAATCATTGTAATAATATAGAGCTTTGTTCATGGCTATTGTCCGCCACTACGTGTGATATTGACAAAAGTTCAGGTAGATCATATGCGAGGATGCCACATAAAACTGAAACAGTCCTGCCGCAAATCAACTCTAGCAAATTTCAGAGTTTTTCCCTGTGACTACAAACCTTAATTAGGAACTGTTATCTTTTAAATTCAAACGGAAGGTGATTTGGGATCAATGGTATACGCGGCAAGAAGACTGTTTCTCCTCTGGCAGAACCAGTAAATATTTTGGCCTCAATAACATTGCGGCGGAGAGCTGTTACTTGTAGTCTAGTTCCACAGCACAATTTTGGAGGCCTTATCTCTCTTTCCCTCATGTCTGATCTATACCTATGATCAGATTTCCAAACTTTCATCGCCTTTGCGCACCATGTGGCCGAAAATACGTAGGTGGCATATGTTTAATTTTGAGCTGCGATAGGATTGATGCATTGTTGCGTTTAGCGGTCCAAGGTATTTCCAACATCCGTCTCCAGCACCACATCTCGAATGCATCAATCCTTCTTCTTTCTCGGGCCAGTATAGTCCATGCTTCCACTCCATACATGAAAATGAGGAATACCAATGCTCGTATTAACCGGATCTTTGTTTTAATACCGATTCCTCTCTTTTTTCTGATGTTGTTTAGGCGAGTCATTTCAATACGCCAATACCATAAGCCGAAATAATAAATTTTGAAATTTTCACTCCGAAAATAAAGAACTTCATATACTAAATTTAATCCCCCTTTTCATTCCTTAAGGGTTCAAATTCCAACAACAACCGATATTCGTTGCGTTAGTTTATAACCATAAGCTTAAATAATAAATTTAGTGTACTTCCATACACAAATTCATCCCCCTTTTTACCCTTTCGGGATCGGAATTATCAAAAACGTTGAGGCACATATAAATTAATTTTCAATTGTCAACCTAAACACAAAATTTGAAGGTCCTAACTTCGAAACTGATGGACTTTCATATAAACTTGCATCCCCTATTTTACCCCCTTAAGGATGGAATATCCAAAAATCCTTAGTGGTTGCCTACACTGTGTAATAAGTGACGTTTACTTTGAAACTGAATGACTTAAATACATCCCATACCTTTTCACCCTGTCGGAGGTGGAATTGTCAAAAAAGCTGAAACATGTATAAATTAATTTTCAATCGTTAGCCTAAATACAAAATTTGAAGATCCTAACTTCAAAACTGACGAACTTTCATACAAACTTTCATTCCCTATTTTACCCCCCTAGGAGTGGAATTTCCAAAAATCCTTCCTTACTGAATACCTACACTGTATATTATTAAATTTAGTGAAGTTTACTTTGAAATTGAAGGACTTGCATACACAACTTCATCCCCCTTTTCCTCCCTTCGGTGGTGGAATAATCATAAACGCTGAGATAACTATATATTAATTTTCAATCGTCAGCCTAAACACAAAATTTGAAGATCCTAACTTCCAAACTGACGGACTTGCATACAAACTTTCATCCCTTATTTTACCCTGTTAGGGGTGGAATTTCCAAAAATCCTTCCTTAGTGAATGCCTACACCGTATAATAATACATTTAGTGAAGTTCACTTTGAAATTGAAGGACTTGCATACCCAACTTCATCCCCCTTTTCCTCCCTTCCGTGGTGGAATTATCACAAACGCTGAGATAACTACACATTAATTTTCAATCGTCAGCCTAAACACAAAATTTGAAGATCCTAACTTCAAAACTGACGGACTTGCATACAAACTGTCATCCCCTATTTTACCCTCTTAGGGGTAGAATTTCCAAAAATCCTTTCTTAGTGGATGCCTACACTGTATAAGGTATCTTTGTGCAAAATTTCAAATCTCTAGGTCCAGCGGTTTGGGCTGTGGGCTGATATATCAACAATCAGTTTATCATTTTATATATTAAGATAAATATTTAGGTGCTCGGCATATTAGGCACTGTAAATAGAATTTCTTCAACTGTGTATCGGGTAATCAATTATGTGTATCTAGAAAATAGAAAATATTTATTTTCGGTAACTTATCATCTACAATAATAATATAGTTCATTGGGGTCTCCTTTTAAGTATAATAAATACCTGTGCTAGGAGGTCCCGCTCTTCCATATCTAGTACACACGGCAACAGATCAAGCTATACATTTCCAGTATATACTGACCGCTCATTGTACGGAAATCCCATATAGTGCGAGATCAGCTTATACTGGAAATGTATAGCTTGATGTGTAGCCGTGTGTACAATTTAATATAGTAGTATAAGGTTAACAATTTTAAATTAAGTTCCGAGTTTAATAACGAAATTATGAAAAGAAAAAAAATATAAAACTTATATGAATAAAAACATAACATATATTTTGTGTTTGTGTATATGTTTTGTTTCTCTATGCGTGTCTCTTAATGTGTGGGGTGTATGTTGTATGTATGTATGTTGCGTGTGTGTTTGTGTGTGTGTGTGTGTGTGTGCGTGTGCATTGCTACCCTGTAGCCCTACGTTAATAAACTTGGGATCAGTTGCCCAACAGCCAGGAGGCCATCAGGCAGCTACTACTCATGTGTTTTTCTACGTTACTGATTGCAAGGGAGCCTCAGTCTCATCATAGCTTTTATTTTTTAACCAGACTGTTATTTTTTAACCAGCTTTTTTACAGTCGTAATATGTCATGGGATAAATATTCAATTGCTTGTTAATTTGATTGTAGATATAAGCTGATTGTCTCACGTATTGTCTTTTAGCGTAGGTTGTGTTTACAGAGACCATCGGGGCGACACAATAGTTTCTTCTTTTGTTTAATATACTGGGGTCATAGGAAAGGGTTCTGTGAAGTTTTAAGGCAGTATTTAAAATATATAATTTTCTTACTGTAAGAAGATCACATAGTGAGTAAAGATTTTCCGTAGAGAATCTATACGGTCTGAAATACATCACCTTTAGCAGAGATCTCTGAGCTCTTTCAAGTTCAAGTAATTTGATTTTGGTGGTCCCACTCCATACCGGTATACAATATCCTAAAACTGACTGGACCAATGCGACATATATTTGGTTTAAGACAGCCTTAGAAGTAACATGTCTTAACGTCTTGAAAATCCAGATGAGCTTTCTAGTTCTAGTCATTACCATTTCTGTATGTGTATGCCACGATAGCCGTTGGTCAACCATAATACCTAGATACTTAGTGCCACTCACTTTATTTATTTGAAGACAAGAACAACTAGCGCCAAGAGTATCATGACAAGTATGGATTTTTAAACAAAAATCGGGCCCAGGTTGAGTATTATTGTAGTTTGAAAAAGCTATATAATTTGTTTTAGAGGTATTCAGTGTTAGTAAGTTAGAATTTAACCATTTAGCAATCCTAGTAAGACCGATTTCTGCAGTTTTGTGTACAGAATCCCACGTGTCACCACTGAAGACAACAGCTGTATCGTCACCGTAGGAGAAAACACGTCCTTCAGGACTAGATTCATCTAGTTCAATTTTACAAAGGCTATTTATATAAATTAAAAACAATGTCCTAACAAGGGCCTAGCACACTGCCTTGAAGGACTCCGAAGTCAATGTTAGTCTCCTCACTTACATGCTTACCGATTTTAACGCGTTGTTTTCGTTCTTGAAGATAATTTCTTAGAAGAGCCAAGGGGACGCCTCTTATGCCAATGTTCTCTAGCCGATGCACAAGGATGGAAAACGAGACGGTATCAAAGGCTTTTTTTAAATCTAAAAAGACAGTAAGACATTTTTTCCTTTTATCTACCAGTTCAACTATATTAGATGTTAGACCTGTTACAGCGCCTTCTGTTGATATTCCTTGTCTAAACCCATATTGACAGTGAGAGAGAATTTTAAATTTATTTAGGTAATTCATTAGACAACTGTTTATTAACTTTTCTATAATTTTGGAGATTGCAGGCAGAACAGAAATAGGTCTGTAGCTACTGGTATCATCCCTATTCCCACCCTTATACACAGGTGTGATGACAGCCTGCTTAAGAGTCGCTGGGAAAATGCCCTGTCTAAAACAGAGATTAACTTGATGGGATATCTGGTACTGCATTTTTCTTAGTAAACTTATGAAATAAAGTGGACGTACTTTTAACTGCTGTAAACTTTTTATAACATGACTAGCAGACCCCCGCGGTTTCACCCGCGTACGGTTTGTTTTTTTAGCGCGGAACACTAATTATTTTTCAGAAATAAAAGTAGCTAAGTTACTCTTATAAAATCAACTATGAACCGGAACAGACACAAACATGTTTAAAAACATAATTCGATTTTATTCAAAAAAGTTGAACTCACATAAAAGCTTGATGCAATGCGTAGATAGAGAATTGTAGGTAGATAGGCTGTCAGCGTATAGCGATAGTTCGACATAATTACATATATATTTGGATTTTTATCGTATTTAGACGAAATTATCTATAAAATTTGCATGATATTGACAGAAAATACAATTGAGTATAGTAATCCTTTGATTGACTATACTCGATTACCTACGATTTACCGATGAAAGGTTATGTTTGGTTCATTTCGTTCACTAAGGCTTTTACAGCCAATTACACAACAATTCACCATCGCTACACACTAAACAATATCTTTGAAAATATACCTATACAAAGCAGCGTTGCCAGCAAAGCGGAATTTTGTAACCGATTGAGTAAAAAAACGGGATTCTATTGCCGAAAGCGGGACATACTAAAAAAAACAGGCCAAGTGCGAATCGGACTCACATACCGAGGGTTCCGTAGAAACTTGTAGGTACCTATGTTAATAGTTAATTAAATTAGTTATTCACGGGAATCGATTCTCGGAGATTTTTCCCCTTTTTTTTTATTGTTATTTTCCACAAGACGCCGGGAAAATTTTCACCCTACGTTGTTGACATACCCAAAATACGGACACAGCGTTTTGCATCCTCATTTATAATGCGGACAGCAAGGGAGTGGAACTTGCTTCGGGCGTCGGTGTTTCCTACTCATACAACCTAGATACTTTCAAGGCCAGAGTGAATAGGTTCCTTCTGGGTAAGCGTGTTCCATCTTAGGCTTCGTCTTCGTCCCTTATGGCCAAGTCAGTGGCCAAACGCAAGGCCATATATATTTTTTTTTTTTTTTGTAATATAATGGCAATATTTTATTCTTTTTGCAATGTAACTGAAAAAAGCTTTTCGAATTTCTTCCTTTACTTGTGCTACATGGAATTGCTTCTTGTCAAATTGTATGATTTTAGGTCAACGGGAAGTACCCTATGTACGGGTTTTGATTCCCTTGTGAGTTTCATAATATGCGGCATATATGGCCGTATCTTTTGATTGCATTGACTTGAAAGTTTTTTTTGTTTGTCATAGTGACATTTAGCGCATATTGGCGCGGTTCTCCTTAAACACCACTGTTGTGTTCAACACGCGTCACGGGAAAGCTGGTTCCATTAGAAAGAAAGAAAGAAAGAAAGAAAAAGGATTTATTCAGGACAACACACAACATTACATTAATGACAAAAATAAAAAATATAAAAACAGAACAAATAATAAAAACTACACAAAAATGCAATGTTGCGTGATGCCAGGAATAGGTCTCGACTCAGCAATGTGCTTAGGTTAGTAAGAAAAACTAACCCTCGCGCTGGTTTTCAGTCGAGGCCCACGTCCGTGACATCACGAACATACAGCGACACAGTACAAACAATTAACAATTGAAAATAAAAACTAAGATTATGTAAAAATAAAAAATAAAATATTGATAACATTTGAAATATACACATACAAATATATACAAAAATATAGCTACGCGGCGACTAATTGGTCAGACAGATTAAAATAGGTAGGTAGTACCTTTTACCTATAGACGGTCGCCAGACAGTCCTCAAAGAGAAAGTGCGAGCCGACCAGCCGCCGCACGCCGCGCCACGATATATAATCTATGGTCGGTCGGTAAACAAAAACTGCACCCACACTACCAATTAAAATTAAAAAAAAAAAAAAATATTAAAGTGAATTGCACGTGGTGCCACATCATCACAAACTTAAAAAAGTAAATAAACTATGTACATATTGGGTAATTCGTGCCGTACATTGTTAAAACTACTACATTAAGATATACAAAAGAAACATGTTTTACAAAAGAAACACATTACTGTGCATTCTTTATAATTTTCTACTTTTACGTCCAACGATGATGATGATGAAAAGCGGGACTGAACCTGTCACGCGAGGGACATTCAATTTTGGGCAAAAAATCATGACGTCTGACAACGCTGATACAAAGTCACAAATGTCATACAATTAGAGTTTCACTGCTCTCATCAACAAATGTCATATACATATACACAAACTGAGGTCAAACAATAAAAACCTATACGCGAGATAGGGCCAAAAATACGCTTAGTCCTGCTCACACATACACGTTTTGACATATACGTATCTTGACCTGTCTACCTGTAATTTTCGGTGTACGGTGCAATGCAATGCTCTTTAAAATAGGAATGTCAAATATAAAAGAATATTTAAATCAAAAGCACTAAGGAGTATTGATATCAACTTCGATGCAAATCACCCCTAAAATAACTTTCAACCCATTTTTGACCCCGTTAGGCGATGAGTTTCAATAAAATATGAAATACGTCTTCCATCAATTCTTTTAAAGACTGTTTATGCAAAATTTGAAGTAGATCGGACCAAGGAATCACGTTGTCCCATACAAACTTTGCCCCCGTTTTTCACCCCCTTAGGGTTTGAATTTCGGAAAATCCTTTCTTATCGGATGCCTACGTCATACAAAGAACACACACTCCAAGTTTCAGTAGGGCGATTAGCTAACTCTGACTTCAATTAAATTTCCCTTTAGTTTATTTTTTTATTTCTAAGCCAGACTTAAGTAAGTCATGCTCACTTTAAGGCCTTTGCTTGCGGCGGCGTCGTGTGACGGGTCGCTCACTTCCCTCCAATATGGCGAGGAGGGCGATGGCTGCCACACGCGTCATACTTGTGAACAGGTGCTGCTTGTGGGGGTTGGTCTGCTTAAGTTTGCCATTTATTTATTCACTTATTAAATATAGATTCAGTCTACTTTGTAGTTTTGCTGCCGCGCCGGGGCACGCAATTGTTGTCAGTGCGATTAGAATGTAAACATTATGTAATGAATCTAAGCTTGTTTTGAAAAGAGTAATTACTGAGTTTATTGCCGGCTCTTCTCAGCAAATGCAACCTTCCGAACCGGTATTAGAGTATTAGAGTCAGACTTTTCTTAAGTGCCTGCGAAGGTCTATTTGAATAAATGATTTTGAATTTTTTGAATACTGGCTGCATTCCGAATTACCGCTGTAATCGATTTGAGCGTGCTTAAACCATGAATTTAATATACAAACAGGATTGAACTCTCCAAAAATGTTATCATACAAAAATAAACCATAAGTCATGCACGTTAGGGTTTACTTTTGTTAGTTATCTTAGCCGAGGCAAAACGAGCCGAGAGAGATAGCCCGAACCGAGGCCGTTTGTCCCTTTTCCTCAATTGCCAAAAGATAAAAATGTTAAAGATGGTAGAAAATATTTCACCACAACAAGTAAAATATATTACGTATAAATATTTTTTTGCTATTAAACTAGTTTTAAATCATTTTATTTTGTAGGTTTACATCTGTACATAATAATAAATAATTGTATTTAAGTAAAATAATCAAAATAATATGATTGTTTGGTAGCTATCATAAAATTATTCTGGTAGCACTGAAATCTGATATCAGTGGTGTCATGGCAACATGGCGACTTTTTCTGTTGTTTTGTGGAAACGCATTTTGTTTATACTTTTTATCGTGAAAATGGTGAAAAAAATTGTATCAAGACATGTAAAAGTGAATCATGTGCTGGTTGTGGGATTTTATTTCACAAGTAAGGAATAACGATGATTTTATTTACTAACAATGGTGAGTCATAAGTAGTTTGACCATGGTTTATTAAAAAAAATTGTAGACGGAAGACACTAAAGTTAGTGTAATTCTTTTTAAAACTAAGTATAATGTTTATTATGTGTTGTAATGTGTACCTATTGTATAAATAATTTGTACCTATGTATCGCATAATTGAAATAGCATTATTTTTTATGTTTGTTACAGCTTTCCATCGAAAGAAGAAATGAAGCAAAAATGCAATTTTGATGCGATTAAAACAAATGTTTTCCACAAGATTGAAACATCTTATTATTCCACCGCATCCTTTCCAATGCATAACAGATGAAGAACCGCAAAAACTGTAACTAGTAAAAGCATTGGCTAATAATTCGTACCTATTCACCACGCGAAATGTAATGCATTCAGAAACTTAGGCAGTGAGATTGGCCTAAGGCAGAAACTAAATAAAACGATTTTGTTTAGCCGTGTTTAATTTTAATAAATACCTACTTTGTCAAGCACATTCGAGTTTTATTTCCCTTTGCTATATTTTAATTCCCAAATAACAGCTCTGTAGAGCAAACTGAAAAAAGAGCAAGGGGAAAAGCCGTGGTCCCAGAACGAAATTCTGCATGCACCCTTGCCTATTCATACGTAATATTTGATGATTCGACACAAAACGTAACTCAAAAATTAATCATAACTTTTCTCAAAAACATGGGTATACACGGCTACACATCAAGCTATACATTTCCAGTATAAACTGATCTCGCATTGTATAGGATTTCTGTACAATGAGAGGTCAGCTAATATTGGAAATTTATATCTTGAACACGATTCAACACCCACATAGAACATAACAATGTTCAGTTTCAAATAATGGGTTTTCGCGAAAAAGTATCTCGATATCTATAGTTTTTCATTATGGTTTTATCTCTTATTTTTTCTATAAATTATTATTTCACTATTTTAAGTAACATAATGTTAATATTTTTGTAATACAAACAATAATTTGAAATCAACTAGTGTCAAAACGCCACAAACAGACAAAATTGGAGGAACTTTGCAATGCAGCGATTGTGCGCGAAAGGGACTAACAATGACCACGACCACTCTGCCAAGAGTGCACGACTAGGAAGAAGAAGTGTCAACCGGACACAAATTATCTCTCAAATCCAACTTTCCTGTTCGTTATAAAAATGTTTGGTCACCCTATTAGAATGGGATAAACAGCCTCGGTATGCGTTATCTCTCTCTGCTCGCGTTTTTGGCCCAAGAGCTCAATCCTGTTTGTATATTAAATCCATGGCTTAAACCCGTACCGAATTGAATAATGACAGTTAACGATGTCCCGTGAAACGTCATAGATGACATCATGACATGCGCCATCTTGCGCTCACACCGACCATGCCCTAAACTGATATCAAGCTGATATCACCGTGAGCGCTGTCAAAAGTGACGGCAAAAATCTATTAAGTTTCTTGGTTTTCTATGTGGCAAAGATACTTTTTATTATTTTATGAGAGAAAAATAATAAAAAAGGCAGATATTCCTTTTTGCGAGTCAACTTATAAAATTCAAAATTCAAAATTCAAAATCATTTATTCAAATAGACCTTCGCAGGCACTTATGAAAAGTCTGACTCTAATACTCTAATACCGGTTCGGAAGGTTGCATTTGCTGAGAAGAGCCGGCAATAAACTCAGCAATTACTCTTTTCAAAACAAGCTTAGATTCATTACATAATATTTACATTCTAATCGCACTGACAACAATTGCGTGCCCCGGCGCGGCCGCAAAACTACAAAGTAGACTGAATCTATATTTAATAAGTAAATAAATAAATGGCAAACTTAAGCAGACCAACCCCCACAAGCAGCACCTGTTCACAAGTATGACGCGTGTGGCAGCCATCGCCCTCCTCGCCATATTGGAGGGAAGTGAGCGACCCGTCACACGACGCCGCCGCAAGCAAAGGCCTTAAAGTGAGCATGACTTACTTAAGTCTGGCTTAGAAATAAAAAATAAACTAAAGGGAAACTACTAAACACGCAATTTGTTATCACTGTGACTATTGACAAGTTTATACTAAATATCATTTAGGTATATGTATAGAAAATATAACAATTAAGGAGACAGACATAATCTATTGAAGAATTTAGAAATAAATGAAAAACATTAAATTGAATTAATTACTATAAGTAATAATCTGTAAATTAAACAAAAAATAAAAAAAAGATAACTTATAATAATAATAGCATACTTAGAATTAAAATGGACCTTGAACTAGCTGCTAAGTGAAGCAGGTGCAGAGAGAAGCTACTTCCATACATCCTTGTCGTCAATATAATGAGACACTTTATAATAGGCCCTACTCAACAACCGCTTTTTGATATGTTCCTTAAATTTAAAAAAGGACATACAATTCCCAAGAAAGGACTTATTTACTTTAGCTAATCTAAATCTAGGCACAGTTATTTTGTCTTTGTTTCTAGTGTTTCTATCGTGATAATCACTATTGACTGGAAACAAATTAATGTTTTTACGAACATACATAATATTTTCAAAAATGTACTGAGAGGGCAAAGTTAATATATTAATTTCCGGAAATACCTTTCGCAGAGATTCGCGAGATCCCAAACAGTAGATGGCGCGAATTGCTCTTTTTTGCAATACAAAAATTGATTCCAAGTCTGCGGCAGAACCCCACAGCAAAATACCGTAAGACATAAGGCTATGAAAATATGCAAAATAAATTAATCTGGCTGTATTAATGTCCGTCAGTTGCCTTATTTTGCTGACTGCAAAAGCAGCGGAGCTCAGTTTACCACCTAAGGCTTCCAGTAGCTCTACCATGAGTTGCTAACGTAAATTCGCTTTACTTAGCTACAGTAGTAAACGTAAATACGCAGGTACAATAGATTACTTCAATAGTCGTACCATGAGTCTTACTAAGTAATGCTATTGTAGTTGCGTTAGCTCGATAGTTCCTGTAGATTAAGTGTAGATTACATGTCACAATGTTGGTACCATTGTCATGACTGCGCGAACGTCATTCTTATATATGTATCTCTGTCTGTCTAGATGGGAGTGAAAAAGATATCATAGTTATTTCTGCGTAATAAAAAAAAAAAAAAGCGGCCTTGTAACCTGACCAAAGTAAAAAGTATACTAGTCGTATTGAGAGACCGAGTTAAGATATGATTCTATTAATGGTCGAGTTATACCTTGTTTGACAACAACTTTTTTAAACTACGAAACCCAGAGATTTCTGATCTTAAGTGTTTGCTTACTTTGTGTTGTGTTGTTTTGGTGAATTACATCAGTTTTTAATTAAATTAACAATGAGAACTAGTGCTACCCAGTTCGAAATGTTGGTGGACTTTATGGCAAGGTAAATTTTATGTTAATTTATTATCCTATTTTAGTTTAAACTCATAAATATCATGATGCTTGGTTCTTGGAGGCTTCAGGCTAGAAAAAATTAGAGCCACTTGAGTTTTAAGTACTTTTTGTGAGAGGATATCTTCCCGAACAGACTCTTATGTTTTACAAAGAAATAAAAATATATTGGTGTTGTGAATGATATGAATTTAAATTGTTTTGATCCAGCATCCAAAAAATAAATAAATTTTAAAATATTTTAGGAATGGCGATCTCAGTAAGCCAATGGAGGGACCACATGGGAGAGTGTCTAATATTCAACGTTGGACAGAATTAACAAACATGTTAAATGCAGACTCCACAGGGGATACCAAGTCAAGTGAAAAGTGGCGAAAAGTTTGTTTAAAGTTGCTTAAAATATTATAATTTAATTCTTACTCTTATCTTCAGTTTACACTTTCATTTCAATTTAACTTTAGGTAATGGTTCCTTTCTTGCATGTTATTAAGGTGTGGAGTGATATGAAAAATAATGCTAAAAGAAAAGCAGCTCGCTTACATCGTGCTACAATTGGAACTGGTGGTGGACCTGCTTCAAGAATCAGATTAACTGATCTTGAACAGCGAATTCTTAATATGATTGGTACTCAGGCAGCTACAGGGATTGTAGAGGTTGCAGAAGTTGGTTTGGAGGTTGTGGTCTATTCCTTATATTATATAGTACATATTCATTTATATACTTACCTTAATCAAACATCTTATGTCATAGTATATAGCTATTAAAAAGACTCTTTTCTTATAATATAGGAGACAGTTGGAGATGTAGGTATGGAGCAAATGCCTTCAGTACTTGCGGCATCCCAGCCAATGCAAATGCCTTCAGTACATGCGACATCCCAGCCAACCTCACAAACACCATCATCACCAAGATCAGCGCAACTCATTACATTTGACATCCGTAAGATATACTCAATATTTTAGAAGATTAATATAAATAAAATGCACTTTTCCTGTAGATCAATTTCATTAAAAGTACAAGTAACAGTTATTTATAAATTAATCAATTGGGGAATGTAGCATAAGAAAGACATGTAAATTTTAAAATGTATGTATATTTTTTTTTATTTACAGCGCTTGAAATGTGGAACTACCCTGGCTCTAGCCTACAGGCAACTCCATCTGCAGATATGGTGCCAGAACCTCAAATACAAGGTGGCCTAACCTTGACACAACACAATGACATACATTCTCCTCTTCCAACTCAAAGTGCTCCACCACCACCGCCACCACCACCACCGCCACCACCACCACCACCACCACCACCAGCACCGGTTACGCCACGGCGGCGCCGACGAATTCTCCATAGCGAAACTGCCTCTCCTATCCGCAGGAGAACCCGTCCAACTACTCAGTCTGATGCAGCTCGACAAGCATTTTTAAATGCAGATAGAGAGTGGAGAGCTTATCAGGTGGAGAAGGATAGAGAAAGAATCAGGATTAGGGAAATAGAGTTAAAGCAACAAGATCGGTGGCAGGATTTGTTTGAACAATTTTTAAATATTGTTCAAAACATTGCTAATAGTTTTAGTAATAACAATCAAAACTAATGTTACTTACATTAGTTTTGGTGCTTATTATTAAAACTACACATAACTTTAGTTTTGAGTAGTGTTTCAGATTTCTGTTATAAATACTTTTATTAAAATTTAAGATAGGAAATAGATAGGTGTGTTATTTTACTTACTTATATTTTACATGTTGCTCATTGTTCTTATAAATAAAATACAGTTTAAGTTTTAATGAGGCTTTTATTGACATAATGTTGTTTTTTTATCAGTAAACCACTTAGATCTAATTACAATCTATATATAGACAATTTCCTAACTAATAACAATGTCTGTTAAATCACTTAAAACCTAATAAAATAAATATAAACAGTTAGTCATTTACATTCTTAAAAAAATATAAATAAAAGCTAAATCACTTAAAACCTAATAAAATAAATATAAACAGTCAAATAATTTTCATTCTTAAAAAATACAAATAAAAACAATGTTTTTCCTCTATACATTCCTAAATTAATGAAATTAATGAAAAATATTTATTCTTGCGCGCCATTCGACGCAAATAGAACTAGCTAAAACACAGATAAGTATTCATATTTATACTATTTAGAGTTTATAATCAGTAATCACAACACAGAAGTTATTGGCTACACATCGCATCCAAGTGAGTTGTAACCAGGCTGGGGAAGGTAAGGCAATAAAAAAGCTAGAGCTAAAGCTAGCTAGTAAATAATAAATTAAACATACAACAATTCTGATAAAATGTATCAGTCATTCCTCCATGGTCTTTAAACATTGAATAATAATTGAATTACTTTGACTTTAGTAAATCTCAGTTAGATGTTATATCTCCTGCTATTCTTCTAGCAAGTTGATCCCTTAATGCTCTGCCCATTAGCAATTCACTGGCTCCTGTTTCTTGTACCACTTCTTGTCGCAAAAAAGTTTCTGCAAAAAGAAAAGTAATCACTTTAAAGGCAATCACAATATCCAAAATAAGTACATAATATTTTCAATTGTTTAGATAGTTAATACTTTATTGTACACCAATAAACATTTAACAAAAACCAAAGAGGAGGAACAAGAGTACTTAATATTAATTACTGTACAATGGGAAGTCTAATAGTTTATTATATGTGTATTTGAAAATCAAACCTTGAGAAAAGTCCTGATCCTCCTCAGGGTCTGGGATGTTATAGTGTAAGGCAATGTTGTGTAGTACACAACATGCAGTGATAATTTTTGCACACTTAGCTGGCTTGTAATGCAAGACTCTATCTTTGCTAACACAACGCCATCGATTTTTCAATCTCCCAAATGTATTTTCAATAAGCACTCTTGCAGTACTATGTGTCTTATTATAATGCTCCTGGTATGAATTACATTCGGGATTTGAATATGGTGTCATCATCCAAGGACGCTGGGGATACCCAGAGTCACCTAAAATAAAATTGAGACCCAGTTATTATATTAATAATGTAGTTTGTTATATATTAATAATTTAGTTCATACCATATTTACAACATTATATTAATTTGTTTAGGAATAGTTACCTAAGAGCCATGCAACTTCATTCTGTCTATGTAACAATTGCATAAAGTTATTGATGCTACTGTTATCCCATATGAAAGCATCATGTGTTGCCCCTCCAAATTTGGGATTGACTGCCAATATTTTGCAGTTATGGTCACATACCTTAAATCAATTATAGGTAATGAAATAAGAATTATATTATTAACAAAGGTAATAATTAATTGCTGAATAAAGTTATAACTACCATTTGCACATTAAGTGAGTGGTAATGCTTCCTACAATAATATAAATGCTCCTCTTCTTTATTTGGAGTAAATATTTTAAAATGGCTTCCATCTATGCAACCTAACACTCCAGGAATTCTGTATTTACTGTAAAAACTGAAAAACATAGTGTTATGTATATTGTTTAGGTACAATAGATTCTGAAGATAATGTTATAGAATCCATATGACTTACCATTGCTTGATAGCATCCCTTTCCTGATGTGTTGTTGGGAACTTTATAAATTTCTTTATAATGTCAGGGTGGTTTAAGGCATCCGTAACTTGCTCAATATACACACTCATTGCTTCTTGCGAGAAATGTTTGGCTTCTCCAACAATGCGTTGGTAATCCCCGTGTGCAAAAAAAAGTAGTGCACACAATACCTGAGACAAAAACAAAAATGAAATGAATCTTCACCTATTTTATTTACACGATAAAAGTATGTCTAATTAGAATATTTTCACGGCTAAACTTGGCAGACTAGACATTGTTCTAATATATGACTTACCTTTGTCTCTAAATCAACTCTTTGTGTAGATTTCAATTCAGTATGAAGTCCTAATAAAACACTTAAATCTTCAAAAGCTTCTTTTGTTAATCTGTAAAGCTTAACAAACTTTTTGTCACTTATTTCTTCAAGTGGATTTCCAACCAGCTCTCGCATATTGGCTTGGAACTGTCTTTGTGCCCTTCGTTCATCCTCAAATTCTGCTGCAGCAAACATATTCCACGCAAAATATGCTCTCGCTGACATATTTATGAATAAAATTGATTTACTTTAACCCGTAGAAAACTATTCTCACTTGAGTATTGGTCGGTGAATGCCGTAACTACAGTAGCTTACGTTTCTCGTCGTTTGTAACGGTGACAGCTGTCAAATAAGTAACTCATGGTACCGATTTGTATGGTAACAAGTATGAAACGATAGGTACTATCGATAACGTAACTACAATAGAAATCTACAGTTGAGATAGTTTAACTCATGGTACCAAAATCAGTTCAATTTCTATCCGGTAGAGGCGCTGTCTAAGTTTACATACATTTTATTTACGATAGTCGCTAGCGACTGCGGATTGCGAAAACTCATGGTGAGCACCCCACTGCAATCTACAGTCTATGGTCAGACCAAGAAAAACAGTCTTATCTACTACATTAAGTTTAGTACCGTCCACAATAACATTGGTATCAACTTTTGGTACGTTTGGTAATGAAAATCTTATACATTTAGTTTTTTTAGAATTTAGCATTAGATTGTTGGCAGCAAACCATTGAGACACAGTTTCCAGAGCGTGGTTAACTTTTAAAAGGTCTTTGGCAATAGATACTATCTACGCTCAATCGCGTCCACTCATGATCGTTACACCAAGCGTACTCTTATTTTTTGATAACATACCAAAGCTATGGTAGCTTTGGTATGTTATCAAAAAATAATCTCATTATGTGCGAAAAGATACTACGAAATTATTCTCGGAGCCGATTAGCAAGAGAATGGTATTCTCTTGCTAATTTATTTAAGTCCAAAATTACTGTACCGAAAATCAACAAGTCTCAAGATATAGTTTAGAAAATAATATAGTACTTAATAAGTAAGTACATAAAACCATGACAGACAGAAAGAATTGTAATGTCAGAGTACCTAAGTACTATAAACTACCAACCTGTCAATATCATTATGTATATTAGATACTCCAATTACCCATGGACTTGTATATGTATGTGTATATACATAAATTTTACTTTGTAAACCATTTAGAAAAATAGCCAATATAGTTGTCCAAAAAATATATAAACATGTAAACTTGCCGATTTTCTTGCCAGATTATTGTTAGATGAGGGCCGCTATTTTATTTTACTTACTTAGTGGCAGATATATAAATAAAAACATTATTATTTTCAGGACATCAATGCTCTCACCAGCACTTTGCAACTCCTCAGCAGAGCTTCTCCTTCTCCTCAACAGTCAAGATCTCAAAGATAATGTGAGTTATTAAGCAATTGTTCGTAGACTAATGTAAACTACACTTTAAGTAAATGTGGCTTCTAATGTTTTTATGACATTGTATTAAAATACATATTTTACTTTCAGTACAACAACATGAGGGCTGCC
The DNA here is from genome assembly GCA_951394255.1 of Polyploca ridens. NCBI lineage: Eukaryota > Metazoa > Arthropoda > Insecta > Lepidoptera > Drepanidae > Polyploca > Polyploca ridens. Next base: position 15,976,634 of record OX596248.1, read on the forward strand.
TCGCTGGGCCTACTGAAAGAAGCTATGGTGGAGTTAATAAGAGAAATTGAAAACATAGATAATATACCTATATTATCTATAATCTTAATTTTTTAATTAAAAACAAGTCTGATTGATTTAATCTGATGTATAAATACCGAGACGGTGAATAAATTCCTCTTTACAATAAATGTCTAGTAAAATGTATTGTTTAGGTGCTTGGTGTTTATATAATTAAATACATATTTAATCCTATATGTTTTTTAACTATATGTACCACCCTCTTTGATCTCAGTGCTATTTTAAGTAGGTACTGTAGTATAAAACTATGGTTTAGTACTTATAGAAATTTGTGAATATTGAAAATAAAATGATACTTTTTATTGAAGTGTTTTTATTATTCTCATTAGTGTGTACAAGGTTTCTTTGGGTTTAGCTTACATTTACGGTTTGTTAATAATCCAGTATTATTAAAATTGAAACAATTTAAATGTAACATGTTCTAGATCTAAGCCTAGAATATAATAAATTCACAGTTTTATTTTGCATACGTTGGGTTTACACAATATTTTATTTTATGGTCTGGCCATTGGTTATTTCATTATTGCTTATACTAACTTACAAACTAACATTTCATTTTGTGAATGTACAACAATTTTAGGTGATTACTGCATTCATAAAAATAGAATTAGGACTATATTTATAGATATAGTATATTAAAAACTGACACATTTTTTTATTATAACAGTAAGTAGATAGCTTATGCTTATGACAGTAAAATAAAGAAAAACTAAAACAATACTTAATTAAAAATATGTATAAAATAATAATGTGTTTCATAATCTTTAGATAAGCATATCCCTATTGCTATCTGGAATTGCCTCAATCCTAGTTGCCCTGTGATAACTTGGTGCTCTTATTCACTGGCACCATCTTCTGATAACAAACATCACCAACATGCTTTAAGTAATGCAATGCATTGCTCCAAGGTTTCTTCAGTGAGCATCCGTTAAAAACTCTTCTGGAGATTCAGGATTAGCGCTTCGGAAAGGTGTCATCATCCAAGGCCTTTGAGCATAATCGGTCTCCTGCAAAAAGAAGGATTTTGATTAATAATAATACTGCGCATATTAATATGATGATATGCAGGGCATGTATGAATGTAGTTGAAGCAAAAGAGGTTTGTAAGTCAGAACGGAATGACACTCTATTCTCACTGCCTAGCCCATGATAGTATCATTGTGACAATATGTACCTATGTAAATTTATGATTGAATGATTATGCTTATTATAAACAGAAGGAATATATGAATACACTCTGAATTATTTTGTGTATTTATTTATTTTTGAATTAATATTAGGTACCTATTTAGCTAAAATACATACCAAGAAGCCAACAGCACTCTATTCTGTATCCTTTCTTATAAAGATTTCTAATAGAGCATTGGTGACTTCATGGAGGCACTTGCTACAAGTCGGTGCGACATATTGCACAAAAAGATTCAATAATTGGTACATTTACGTAAAGAGTCACTTACTTTTAGTTCAATACGAATGGCAATTTTCGTCTGAGACAGGCATGTGAGGGCATAGTTCTTCTAATCTGTTGTAATCCTGCCTTTGTAAAAACAAAATGCGCAATATAATCCTCCTTTGGAAACTGGAATCGATGACTCCTGTCGCGCAAGCGGCGTCTCTTTATTCGTAAGACACTCATGCTCCTTTGTTCTTCCGCAATCCCCATCAAAAACGCACGGGATATGTATTATTGTTGTTTTTATGAAAACAATAAGGTTAATTCGGCCGGAAAAAGATAAACAAACAATGACAGACGATTTCAATCACAGATTATACACATAAATGTCTGTCTAAAACTACGTACCAATCTATATTAAACGGTTTATTAGAAAATGTAGTGCGTTTCTAGACGTATCATAATTCAATAGTACTTTTTAAATTGGTCGAATAGCTAGGTCTTGCACCAACTTCATATTGGAATATATCGATAGGTAAGGTAATGAAATCCTTTAGAAATAAGTTACGTGGTCGCGATTTATCGATAGAGGTAAATTTCAGTTCGCTTGTGTGGTTCTTAAGAACCTGATTTCTAAAAAATTGCGTAATCGCCCTACTGTTCACAAGTATGACGCGTGTGGCAGCCATCGCCCTCCTCGCCATCAGCGTTGCCATTAGGGTACGCAATAGTACGCATTGCGTACTATTGCGTACAATCCCTTTAGAGTAGTAATACCGAGCAATCCGATTCCGAACCTAGTCAGTGATTTGTCACTGATTTTGAAGAGTAAAGAACAATCACTGCATCTTATGTTCTTGATTTGACCAATCGGCGCGCATGTGTCCTTGAATTAGCCAATCAGAGCGCATTGGCGGTGGTGGGAAATTGGCGGAATAGATTGCAAGCAAAATGAACGTCATTGCGCTTCTTTGGGCTAGTTGTTCGATGTTTTCAAAATACGCTTTTATTAGCTTTACTTGTATGTATGTAATGGAATCTTCAAACTTAATTTTCATGGACTTCCAAGCGTCAGATTAAGAGCACTCAATTCGCCATACTTTTCATACAAAACCTCTGTACTTATTATGGCGTTGTTTAACATTTTTCGTTAGATGTTTTGAACAAATTAGTATCTTGTGCACTATATCTAGCCGGGTATCTAGGCGAAATTAAAAAAAGTGTGAAACAAATTCAATAAAAGCTTCCGAAAAACAGCGTTTTTGCTCAAATTTTACCTGAACTTTGGCCATATCTAATGTACCTATAAATTTTAAAAGTAAAGAAAACATTTAGGCACCAGGCTTGCAAATGTATTGGAGATTCTAAATAACTAACTTTTTTTTCACAAACATGTAAGATTTTTTTGACAAGAAGTATACGCCTGGAACAAGTTTTATGATATGCGAATCATGAATGACGACCTAGCGAAGCGGCCGCGAGTGATCAGCGGAATTTACCGACTGATAACCGACGGCTCTGATGCTGTCTCTCTTTTTTCGCAGTCAAACATTACGTTGGATGAAACAACAAGCTTTTAGACTATGCTTGCGTTGAAGTTGCGACGGCCACAGAGGGCCGCCTTAAACTGTAATTTTGCACACTTACTTACAAAAGTACCCGGCTGCCCCGTTTCAAAACCTAGTAAGGGACACTTTTTACAAAAATCGTTTTATTGCATAATCTTGCTAACCTAATAAGTCCCTACCAAATACAAAAACACCAGCGTTTTAAACTCACATTAGGTATACTTCATTGCTTCGTCCTCGAGATTAGATACATAAATTTGTAGTACCACGTCTAGGAATCGCCAATCTACCACTAAGTTGAAAGCAGAGTGAAACTGCTGCTATTTTTATTTTTTTTGTGGGTATTTTGATATCTGTCTCCTGCCGCCCGGACTGACCGACACTCATTCGCGTTTTAGTGCCTCGTCGATCACCACGTTATTCTTTGTTTTTCGCAAAAAAAAAAGTTTAAAAACGATGCCGAAACGTAGTCACAGAAACGATAGTGATTATCTACGCAGGATACGAGCACACTTTGACATATCGTCAAATTTAAAATTGTGTTGTGTAAGCGTAATAATTCAATGGTTGTGTACATATTATGGTGATGTTACTTTCATATCTTTTGGAATCCCAAATAATGGGCTTATGCGTATAGTGACTGTACTTTTGAAAGGAATATTACCTTCACGTTATTTAAAGATATTGTGAATAGTTTAATAAGAACTATATCCGTATCAAACTTTGACATATAGTCAAAATTCCAATGTTACTTTCATATCAAAGTCAAAGTCAAAGTCAAAGCCATTTATTCAATTTAGGCCCTAGTAGGGCACTTATGAAGGTCAAAGCTACTGAAGTTACCACCAGTTCGTAAGTCGGCCTTCAACTGAGAAGAACAGGCAAGAAACTCAGCAAGGTTACATTTTTTAAATATTTTTTTGAACAATCTGACTATTGCATTTGGAATCCCAAATAAATGGGCTTTTGTTAGTGACTGTGTAGGGTCATTGCGCTGGTTTTCCGTCCAGTACCACTTTTCGTCCATATGACTGAGTTACTACAAACACATGCGTAAAACTTGAATACAAACGTACCTTCCCGCGCAAGTTTGGACTTTTTGCGATCCATAATGTCTAGGCAACAGTCCTATCAACATGAAAATGTGATTTGACGAGTAGTGACTTCAAAAATATTAACGTCAGTGACCGCTTCGCATCCCTGCCTTGCAGAAGTCAACGCGCCTAAAAAAAAATTATACCGGTAGGAAAAGTTTATGGTAAGTTTAATAACTGTTTTAGCTAGTTTACGTAATGTTTTCGGCAAGTATGTCTATTTATAACCATATTTAACACAAAGGGGTACGAACTTTTTTGTATGGGAGCTGGCATAGCCACCCGCCGCCATTTTGATTTTTTTTCAATGTGGCGGCGCACGATGTAAGTGGTATATTTGGATAGAGGACACTTATACAAACAAAAAATGTTAAGCAATATGGTGACCTAAAGTGTCACGTTTCCGAGATATTTGGACGTAAAGATCGCCATATGAGAATAACGACAATCTTTAAAAATGAACTTATTACGTGTTTATATGCATTAGATTGTATTCAAATACAAGTTCCCAGGTTGATTTAACTTTTTATTAGAATATAGCAAAACAAATAGCACGAAAAAACAATATTCATTAATTGGTTACCTACTAAACTGCATCGCTATATTCGCAATGAAACACAATGTTGTCAAGTTGCTCGGATCGTAGTGGTTAACTTGTTTTCCATGTCTCCGTTCATAGCGAATATTACGATGCTGTTTAGTAGGTAAGTAATTAAAAATATTGTTTTTCGTGCTCCTTGTTTAACTCTCTACTAAAAAATTTATAAATTAACCTGGGAACTATTATTTGAATACAATCGAATGCATATAAACACGTAATAAGTTAATTTTTAATGATTGTCGTAATTCTCATATGGCGATCTTTACCTCCAAATATCTCGGAAACGTGACACTTTAGGCCACCATATTGATTAACATTTTTTGTTTGTATAAGTGTCCTCTACCCATATATACCAGTTTCATCGTGCGCCGCGACATTGAAAAAAAACTAAAATGGCGGCGGCTAGCTATGCCACAAAGGTTCTAACCCCTTTAAGTGTTTATTATAGTTTTTTTATGGAAATCTTAGTAAAATTGAGTGGACTAATACTAGCATACCAATTTAGCAAAATATTTGGTTTTCGTCCACGTGGACGGAAACCCAAATAGCTATGTGAATATTTGTAATACTCATTTTACTTCAACGGACCTATAAAATAAAGAATTATATCCCAATAATGATCTTTATTGCAATGAGTTTAGACATTTTAGTTTCCGTCCACTCCTTTGTCAGCGTTGCGGGAATAAAAAATTATTGTAGGACGTGGACGAAAACTAAAAAAAGCGTTTAATGTGGTGTTAGTTTTCGTCCATGAACGAGCACTGGGGTGGACGAAAATTTAAAAAAAGATATTCTTTTGCATTACTTTTCGTCCATAGACATGTTATTTGTATACTAGCTGTTCCCCTGCGGTTTTACCCGCGTTCCCAGGATAAAAAGTAGCCTTGTCCTTTTAAAAACTTACTTTAAAACGAGACAGAAGACCGCCGCGTACACGGAAGATTCCTTAATAAAGGCTCTAACTGCAATTTGGGAAAATAAGGCGTCTGTAGAGATTATGGGATTCCTAAATCTACGGTCGTCGATATACATCGCTAAGTGCTAACTGTGTTTCTTAGAATGTAACCGCGGCTTGGATACGTTGTTCCATTTTGGATTTCCAGTGTCTACCTTACGGGTCCATCGTCAGACCCTGAAAACGATATATGATCAAAGTTCATCTCACGACAATTCCAACAACCCCAAACACGGCTAGGATGCGTTGCTCCACTATTGGGCTCCAGTGCCTACCCTCCTACTCTGTCATCAGGACCTGAAAATCATATATGGTCTAAGTTCATTGTTTAGGCCAAAATACCTACAATAATATGTATAGTAAAAACCTACTCATATTGAGTATCAATGACGAGCCTCTGCTTCCCGATTCCTCTCCTTTTCCCACATCATATGTGTGAGCGAGAAAAGAACTTCGGGAATCTTCTACATACTTCGGTGACGTATCGCTGAACGCGTGTGTGTGAGTAAACGTAACGCGCGCATCTCGCAATCCCGCAAGATTTAGTACGAAAGACGCTACAGAACGAAGCGCATGTGAAATTTGTGATTTGTGAAGTGGTGGTGCTCATAATCATTGGATTGCCATAGGAGTTCCTGGTAAGTCCTTACCTTTATCCTGGGAGGCTCCTCGTTTTCCATATTGATATTTTAACGCAAAAACCCACCATTTTTTCTGGTACGCCTTCGAGCGGATTCATTTTGAGTCAGCCATTACAGTAATTTAATTTCATATCAAATCACGTATAATTTCCCGCTTTCTATAGGTTTTATGCCTCTAAATAGGTATATACCTCATAATACGCAAGTCTTATACCTCATAAATAGGTTTTAGACTATATAAATACGATATTTCGTACTCCCGCCATTTTTACCACGCCAATCGTGATAAAAAGTAGTTAGGTATTCAATACCGCCGCCGCTCCTCCATATTTTTAGGACTTAGATTTTATAGGTACCGATTCGTATCTTATTATACGAAATCATATGGTGTACTAATAACCGCAATACGTACTTACTATTTGTACTATTACTACGCATATAATTGCATTCTATGAGCCTTGTCTGTCGACTTGAAATAAACTTTCATACCTATATAGGTAGGTGCCTAAACTGTTGGATATACCTACCTACTTACCTACGTCATTTTACTTTAATTAGGTAATTTTGCAATTTATTATTACGCAATCTTTCACAATGGAAGCTATTGAAACTAAAATTAAAATATTGGAAGCTAAAAATGAAGCTATTTTTGAACAATTATCGTTCTTATATGATTCTTCTAAGAATGTTTCCACATCCGCGAGTGCAGACCTTCGTTCCTCAGAGACATTCATGGCGGACACTGAAATTATTAGTACAATTCGTCATGAATTTAGTGCCAATTTAGATACAATTAACGCGTTAAATATGCAACTTGATCCAGAATATAAGATTGATTATAAAAAAATGATTTCATTTGATACAGTGTACACCCGAATAGAAAGGGTTCGTTCTCTTATCGTCAGTAAGACAAATACTACGTCGAATGTGTCTGCGCAGAATACTATTCCGTCCCAATATAAAGGTCGTATCAAACTACCACCAATTCAAATTCCGTCATTTGATGGAAAAATAGAAAATTGGCCCGTCTTCTTTGAATCTTTTAAATCTAATATACATTCAAATCCTGATCTTTCGAATTCTCAAAGAGTACAATATCTTGTAGGTAAATTAACAGGAAATGCTTTAAAAATCACGGCAGGTATTATACCGTCCGGTGATAATTATAATTCTATTTGGGACAGCTTAGTTCAAAAATATCAAGATAAAAGAGCATTAGGCTCACACTACATGTCTAATTTATTCAATATTAAACCCGCATTAAATAATTCCGCGTCTTTAAATACGTTCATTGAAACTTTCCACGCTTCTGTATCTGCTTTGGAACAGTTAGGTATTGAAGATATGAAAGATTTTATCTTACTTTCTTTAGCTTTAAAGAAGTTAGATCCCGCAACCGCTATTTCCTTTGAAATGTTTATGAGGAATAAAGAAATTCCTTCTTATAAGGATTTTGTTGATTTTATTAAATCGCAAGTAAAAATATTAGACCGCACTTCTACGCCAATTGCTGGCTCCGCGCGAACCGCCCCAGTCGGTAGCAACCTTAATAATCCGCCCGCTTCTCGGTCTCAACCGCGTAATTCAAATACAGTCCAACATGCTTTCCTTGCACGCGATAATAATAATAAAAGAACTTGCTTATTTTGTAATAAATCTGATCACTATCAGATTTTTAATTGTTCATCTTTTAAAGCACTTAATACTAAAGATCGTTTAGATTTTGTTAAATCTAAAAAAGGCTGTGTAAACTGCCTCAGCCTTACGCATACTGCTTCTCAGTGTAAGTCGTCGTATAGTTGTAAAACTTGTAATAAACACCATCATTCTCTTTTGCATTTGGATAGTAATTCACAATCGCAACAAATAGTTTCCGACTCGCGTCCCTCTCACTCGGCGCGTCTTGATAATAGCGATAACCGCATCGCGCAGCTTTGCGCGCAGCCGTCCGCCGCCGCCCGCGCCGCGCCGCGACTAGGGAATGCAAAACCGTGGCAAAATGAAAACCGGTTTTTATTTCGGTTATGAGACGTAAAAACCGGTTAACCGGTTTTAAACCGGTTTTTTAAATGTTCGCTCGTTTTTTTTCACATTATTTCTATAGCTCGAATTATAGATACTAACCGTGCCTAAGATGTAAAAATCGCAAACTGTGGATTTTTTATCAGTTAAAGGTAATGAAGTGGGTATAAAAGAAACATCATCGCCATCTGCCTGCCCTGTTTCCAATCATTTGGGATCTGCGCAATATGTACGCTTCTTCAATTCGTCCCTTCTATCCGTTATCATCTTTCATACAATTCATCCATCTCTTTTTCATCAAATTGATGGAAATAATAGTTTATTTAACTCTGTAGATTCGTTTTCATCAGAGACTCGTTTATATAGACTACACGGTTCGTTGCTTTTGATTTTATTTTATACGAATGAAATCATAAAAACATATCACGTTTGCTTGGTTTTTAATTGCTATGAGATATGATGACTTTATGTTAAAAAATAGATCAGTAATTAAGAAATACTTATTTAAACATTTATTAAATTATGTTTCGTACGTTATAATATTCATTTCACACGTAATATTATGAACATGGCTTATTATAGCGGCACAGCAACTTGCGTGTACACAAAAACGTGATTATTACTATACGAATGTTGTCCTTAGATAAAAAAAAACATTACCCAGTCTTTGTTGTCGTGCAGACGGGTAAAAAATAACACCAATCAATCAGCTTGCTGTCTGGCAGATACATAAGAGCCTTCATTGACAGTAGTTGCTCCGATAGCATGACATTAATTCTCTCGCTTTTTTCGCTCATTCGCTCATTACACGAGCCGTGCAAATATCCCTCGTTCTATATCGGAGAAAAGGCGCGAAGGACTTACGTCTTAAATCGAGAGTTCACAAATTAGTGACTCCGATTGGGGTCGACTAAACCTAGTCTATTTCAACCCCACTAAGTCACACACAAGCCTGCGCATTCACCGTTGAGAAAAGTCCATTTGATGTGGCTCTTCATTTCTAGAACATGTCCCTCAACATCACGAAAAGCATTGGGATCCTTCGCATTAATATTTATAGCGAGACGTTCTGTTCCAAAGTCATCTACAAGGTATTCAAAAAACTCGGTGTGATTAAGTGAGAGCGAAGCAGTACTTCTTATCGAGACAAAGACCGCAACTATATAAGTCGCAAGTCTTGCCCAAATGGAGTATTTTTGTCTTCTGTGGGCACCTGGATACCAGCTTGGGTATTTAAACTCAGTTTAGCGACGTGCCGTTAGAATTGTCGACGATCCCGAGCTTACAAGTGTTTTAAAGCCCCTTAGTCTGAGGAGACACTGCCTTCTTATGTGTGTTCTACCACTTTTCCAACGGGCAGTGTTCTGAAGAATTATTTGACCTGATGCCCAGTTACCTTTTACCATCGTAGTCACCGACGGGGAGTCCATCCACACACATTGGAACCAAAATGGTCTCGTACTGTGCGGTTTCAAAGAAGTTTCCTATCGTGGACGCTCAGGCTGTGGAATGAGCTCCCCGCTTCAAAAAGGTTGAAGGTTGGCAACGTGCGAGTGATAACCGTTATGTTGCCAGTACAAGCGTCCATAGGCTACGGTAACTGGTTATCATCAGGCGGGCCGTACGCTAATTTGCTGCGTAAGTATTGTAAAACAAAGTTTAACATACTTATTTAACATATTTAACATACCAGCTCAACACACTAGACGTCAACACACTTCAGTTCATCACAAAAATACTCACTGCTTTGCACTCAGTTTACAAAACGGCGGCAAATCATCCTTTCTAAGTATTTCCAAACATTGATATAAAAACCGAAAATAACCGAAAAACCGGTTTTGGTGTTATGTAAAACCGGTTTTTTTATTAGTCAAAACCGTACCGAATAACCGGTTTTTCGATTTTCGGTGAAACCGGTTTGCATTCCCTAGCCGCGACCGCTCCCGTGCGCAGCCTCGCCCGCGCATCCGACCGCGTCTCCTTCTAACGCTACGGACGCTCCTCAACCGGTGTCGCTATGCACCCGAGCGCGAGTTGATAAGAATAATGATAACGAACGCGATTCTTTTAATAAATTAAATCCTTCCCATACTACTGTACTTTTATCAACCGCTCAAGTTTATGCGTCTAATAAGGACAATAAATATATTTCAGTTAGATGTTTAATAGATAACGCGTCTCAAAACAACATAATTACAACTGCCTGTTGTAAACAACTAAATTTAAATATAATACCGCTTAGCAATTCTTTTATAAATGGTGTAGGATCCACTTCGCGTCCTATTCACGGCTACGTTCAACTTAAAATAACCGCGAAAAATAAAAAATATTTTTATAATATTACCGCTCTTGTCGTTGATTGCATTACTGACAGGTTACCGACTGAATATGTTGAGACTTCTATAGTGCAACATTTAGGTAACTTACCGCTCGCTGACCCTCTGTGGCACATCCCCGGAGAGGTCGAAGTAGTTCTCGGGGCACAATTGTTCCCATTTTTATTATTAGGTCAAAAAATTATTGCACCTCCCGCTCCTTCTGCCCTTGAAACCGTGTTCGGTTATATTCTTATGGGCGACGTTCCCGCTAACTCTAATATTAATAAAAATGCATCCACTTATTTTAATACCGCGACTTTTTTCATTTCTGGTCCCAATGACCTTACTATTTCTTTAGATGATTCCCTACTTAAGTTTTGGGAGCTCGAAGAAATTCCCGCGCAAAAATTTATGAGCTCGGCCGAAAAGGAGTGTGAACAGCTGTTCTCTCGTAACTTCTCACGGGACTCCGCAGGCAGATATTGCACCGCGTTACCTTTTCGTGAGGATCTTGACGTGTTAGGTGATTCCCGTTCCGTTGCTCACCGCCGTTTACTTGCTTTGGAGCGTACCAAGCTACGCGATCCACAGCTACGCGCTAGTTATAATGAGACTTATAGTGCTCGAACCGCTATTGAAAATATATTCGCATTCTCCGATTCTAAAATTACTCTGTCATGGATACATTCATCTCCACATAGATGGAATGTTTTCGTTAGTAACCGCGTTGCTAAATGTCAAGAAAATCTTGACCCAAAACATTTCTACCACGTTAGTGGTATAGAAAATCCTAGCGACTGTCTCTCTAGAGGTATTTTACCTGAGCAGCTAGTGTCACATCACTTATGGTGGCACGGCCCGAAATGGTTAAAAGATCCAGTTTCAGAATGGCCTATCACTCCATTTAGTCCTGAATGCTGTGAGGACCTACCTGAATTTAATAGTAAAACGCTTGTTACTTGTACCGCGTCCGCTTCTGTTGAGCCTAATTTAATTTACGAGCTTGCTCTGAAATACTCATCATGGAATAAAATATTACGTATAATAGTATACATACTTAGATTTTCTCGCATAATTTCTCGTGATCAAGGTCACAGCCGCATCACAGCTTCTGAGCTAAATAAAGCTGAAGTATATTTAATACGCTCTGTACAACAAGTTCATTTTCAAAATTTATTTAATAATATTCAAAAAGTTAAATTATCTTCCCCTCTTAAAAAACTTGACCTCTTTATAGATCAAGATAAAATTATTAGAATTGGAGGTAGACTTTCAAATGCAAATCTTCCGTATGAAGCTCAGCATCCCGCTCTTTTACCTAAACATGACCACGTTACTCATCTTATTATAGACTATTTTCACCGTGCTCATTGCCATACTGGTGCCAATCTTCTGAGCTCACTGTTGCGCCAGAAATATTGGATACTGTCCGCTAGAAGTGTCATTAGACACAGAGTACATTCATGTAACTTTTGTTTTAAAAATTCCCCTTCATTTCTCAGCCCAAAAATGGCTGATTTACCCTCTTGCCGCGTTCAGGAGACCAAAGCGTTTGTGCATACGGGCGTTGACTATGCTGGACCCATTAAAGTAACATTATGTAGACGCAGAGGTCAAAAGAGCCAAAAGGCATATATTTGTTTGTTTATATGCTTAGTAACCAAAGCTGTACACATCGAATTGGCAACTGATGTGTCATCAGATACTTTTATTTCCGCTTTTAAGCGATTCATTTCCCGTCGAGGACCTGTTTCTTTTCTTTACTCCGATAACGGAACTAACTTTGTCGGAGCTAAAGCTCAATTACAAGAACTACTTACCGATCAGTACCGCATTGAATGGAAAATGATTCCACACCGCGCCCCACATTTCGGAGGATTGTGGGAATCTAATATAAAATCGATTAAAACTCATTTATACCGTGTTATCGGTTCGCAGCTCCTCACATATGAAGAGCTCCTCACTGTTCTTACCCAAATTGAAACAGTCTTAAATTCTAGACCGCTTTGCATTTTATCTGAGGATCCCTACCCGGAGCCTCTTACTCCCGCTCACTTTATAATGGCTTCACCATTGACTTCATTGCCGCTTCAGAATGTGTCCGAGGAAACCATATCTTTACGTTGTCGGAAACAATTATTAGATCAGATGGTGTGTAGCTATTGGAAAAGATGGCGTATAGAATATTTACATAATCTTCAAGTTAGACAGAAATGGCTCATTGATAAAGATAACATTAAGATTGGTACTGTGGTTCTTATACATCAAGAGGATATTCCCCCTTTACGTTGGCCGTTGGGCATAATATCACAAGTTTATCCTGGCAAGGATGGAAATATCCGCGTCGCTTTAGTAAAAACTTCAAATGGATCATTCAAAAGACCCATTGTCAAGTTATGTCCATTACCCTCACAATAAAAATTAATCATACCGCATCTTATATTCAGTACTTTAGTAATTATTATAATCTGTAATTAGTTCTTATAATAATTATTTTTTCTTTCTTTTGAGAACACTACGTATTCTCAAGGCGGCGGAGGATGTTTAGGCCAAAATACCTACAATAATATGTATAGTAAAAACCTACTCATATTGAGTATCAATGACGAGCCTCTGCTTCCCGATTCCTCTCCTTTTCCCACATCATATGTGTGAGCGAGAAAAGAACTTCGGGAATCTTCTACATACTTCGGTGACGTATCGCTGAACGCGTGTGTGTGAGTAAACGTAACGCGCGCATCTCGCAATCCCGCAAGATTTAGTACGAAAGACGCTACAGAACGAAGCGCATGTGAAATTTGTGATTTGTGAAGTGGTGGTGCTCATAATCATTGGATTGCCATAGGAGTTCCTGGTAAGTCCTTACCTTTATCCTGGGAGGCTCCTCGTTTTCCATATTGATATTTTAACGCAAAAACCCACCATTCATCTCATAACAAGTCCAACAACCCCAAACACGGCTAGAATACGTTGCTACGCTATAGAGTCCCAGTTCCTACCCTCCTACTCCATCATCAGATCCTTAAAACTATATATGGTCAAAAATCACCACACGACAATTCCAACGACCCCAAACACGGCTAGGATAGGTTGCTCCACTATGGAGATCCAGTGCCTATACTCCTATTCCATCATCAGACCCTGAAAACCATGCATGATTAAAGTTCATCTAACGACAATTCCAATGACTTCAAACACGGCTACGATACGTTGCTCTACTATTGAGTTGCTGTGCTTACCCTCCTACTCCATTATCAAACCCTGAAAACCATATATGGTCAAAGTTCAACTCACGACAATTCCAACAACCCCAAACACGGCTAGGGTACGTTGCTCCGTTATAGAGTTCCAGTGCCTACCTTTCTGCTCTATCAACAGACCCTGAAAACCATATAAATAAATAAATAATAAATATCCTTTGATATTCCCCACGCACGGTCATCCGATCCCAAACTAAGCAGAGCTTGTGCTATGGAAACCAGATTACTGATATAATACATATACTATTGTGTTTGTAAATACATACTTAATAGAAGGTCCTAATAAATTAGTAAATTTCCTCTTAAGGGATGAATGTATACGTCATTAGTAATCAAAAACAAAATATTACAAAAATAATTCGTGGGAAATCTTGCGTCCGTATACCGGACGCGACAAGTCGGTGGACGCAGTATTACTATGGGATTTTTTAATGGTTGACGCAAGATGTCTAGCAGGATGTAAATATATATAGGTATATGTTAAAAAATTACCAATGATGGCTTTATTTTAGGCGTTGATTGTTTTTGTTGGCCACCGTAGACGGTTGTCAATGTAATACGCATCTTTGATTTATTTTCTTAATTTGTTTAATTATAGCTAATAAAAGAAATAAAAAGAGAAAAAATTACAATAAGGCTATTAAATAGTAGATATATTATGTTGTTGATTAAATAAAAGTATATTATAATTGCTTTTTAACTTAATAATTCACCTGCACTCCTTTTTCTACACAGTGGTCGAAATCTAGCTCACACTAGGACGAAAACCAATTTTTTTGGACGAAAACTAGCAAAAACCCTACTTTTGATAAAATATTTTTTTATAAAAAGAGACGTGATAATGATTTGTTTTCTCTTAACATTAACCTAAAGAAGACTTATTAAGCACACACAAACAATATAATACATTTAAGTAAGGGTACTTCAAGATATTCATTTCGCATCACAAAGCTGGCAACTCCGATAATTGGACGAAAACCAACGCAATGACCCTACATTTGAAAGGAATGTTACCTTCACGTTATTTAAAGATATTGTGAATAGTTTAATAAGGACTATATCCGTATCAAACTTTGACATATAGTCAAAATTCCAATGTTACCTTCATATCATTTGGAATCCCAAATAAATGGGCTATTGTTAGTGACTGTGTACATTTGAAAGGAATGTTACCTTCACGTTATTTAAAGATATTGTGAATAGTTTAATAAGGACTATATCCGTATCTCACTTTGACATATCGTCAAAATTCCAAACTGTGTTGTGTACATCTTATGGGGATGTTACCTTCATTTCATTTGGAATCCCAAATAATGGGTTATTGTTAGTAATTAGGTAGGTATGTACATTTCAAAGGAATGTTACCTTCACTTTATACATCAGATTGAAAAAGATGGTAATAGTCACGTGCCAATTTTTTGTGAACTATTGCCGCGTTACCATCTAGGACCACGGCAGTGCCCCATTAGCCAAGTCGAACAAGAGTCACAGGTGAGTTACTGTATTTTCAAATTGAAAACTCGTTGCAAAATCAGACATTTTAAACGCTTGGTAGGCCTTATCATTTTATCTTGCCCTGCAATTCAGTAGGTTGGATATTTACCAAGCAAATGGAAAGATGCAAATATCTTGCTAATACAGCTTTTGTAATACGAGTAGACATGAGCGCGCCGATCAGTATCAATAGTAGCAATAATCCTACTTTCCATGGCTGTCGAGATTTGCGTGCTACATTATTTTGTAAAAAATGTATTTGTAAAACGAAAATTCATTGTATGTATGGTAAAAGTTTTATATCAAGGTCACGCCGCCGACGCCGCCGACTGATTGTACATCGGCGCTCATGTCTAAATACAAGAAGCTACGATAGTTTTATGTAATTTTATGTCTTTACCACAGTATTTACAGGATGACTATACTTAGTGGAAAAATTCTATTGATCTCGCAGTTAATCACTTAACCCGTGGGTTCTCGCGAGGGACGCGCGTCCTATTATAACAATAGATGTCATTGTTATATTTTTAACCGCGAGCCACAGCTATTGCTTAGAAATGTTTTCTGATACCAGCAAAAAAGGGGGGGGGGGGGCGTAGTATATGGTGAGGAGACCGCCAGCGGCCAGTGGAGTACCAATAAAAAAAAAAAAAATTATAATAATAATTATTTATAACTGATTATTACTGATCGATCAGATCAATCTCAAATATTAATTATTTATTATCCAACTTTGAAATAATAAAACTATACTAAATAATAACTTAATCTTAATATGAATAAACTTTTAACTAAAATTAATTTAATGAAATAATTTATTCATTCAAATAGGCCTTCACAGGCACTTATTAGGCACTTATTTAGTAACTATTACTGTAGAAGAGCTCCAGTCAGGTACATCCACCACGATTACACAAGTCGCGGTGACGGACTAACCGCAGCCGCAGGCAGAACTATCCGTCGAAACAAGACTGGATCCGGAATTAGATGAGGAGATTCTTAATCTATTGGGAGAAATGCCTTCGAAAGATAACATATATGGACTGGATATTCGAGCTGAGTTAGCTGTGCGATGGGAGCACATCGCTTAAAAATCATCTCGTTCCCAAGGATTGCACAAATATCGACGCATCCAAGCCTAATCCGAAAATTTAAGTGCCCTTATCGGAGATACTAGTTAAAAAAGACAAGGCTTTAGAGAATAAGCAAATACAGTTCGCAGTAAGTATATCTTGCATCAGTGAAACTCTCACTTGATTGTTGTCCTTAAAACATGAAGATCAGAAAATAATAGAATTATTGATCGAAGCTGGTCGCCTAATGTGTGACTCACAACACAACGAATCTATTACAAGAAGGCTGCAAAAAGCAATATCGAAGTCTGGTGCCGAGATAAAAATGAATGCACCAATTAGGATGGTTAATCCAGCGCAGAAACAAGAACTGGCTCCTACACAAGCTTTAAACCAAGCCTCCGCTCCTAGCAGCCAGGCAGGCCAGAGCAGCGAGGAGATTCGAGTCGACCACACCCCGCCCACGGCAGCCGCAGCCGCCATGACATCCGCCGCCGCGATCGTGACACTACCCAGCCCTGCGTCGGTAAATCCGGTAGGTTCCGGAGGGCAATTATCTTATTGTTACGATCAATGGCGATTGATAACTAAAGACCCCGTCACACTACCTATGATGGGTCAAAAGTTATAATAATAATAATAATATCTTTATATCAGCAAAAAAAAAAAAAAAAACAAAAGCCAAATTTTTTAATGCAAAAGTATGAGATACCTTTTTTCCAAACCGGTTTCTCAATCATATGATCGGAGTCCACCTGTCTTATCCGCATCCGAAACCCTTCAATACAGAAGGTACAATAAAATTCATCACTGATCTTATTAAGTAGTGAAGATATATCACAATGTAAACCATGTGAAGGACAGTTTCTCTCTAGTTATTTTCTTATCAAAATACCAAATGGTAAAAAAAAAAAAAAAAAAAACAGTTTTATTATATAAAAATTCTTTCCACGCTAGCGGATATAAAGCACTTTTGCCTTATAATAAATTCAAGTTCGAGGATAAATTGTAACTATTCAATGTCCTTTAGTATTTTTCAAAATTATTAAGAACCAGTAGTTTGTTTACACAAATCATTACGTTATTTGTCATCTATTTACTTACGGCCTTACTCATAAACGCTATTTAACTAAATCTACTGAATAAATGGTCAAATAAATAACGTCACCTTGCTGTCATTGTCAAACAATTTGACGTTATTTAGGTGACCACTTAAACAGCTTATTAGTTAAATAACGTTTTATGAGTAAGGGGGTTAATGTATTATTTCTAGAAATGATCAAAATTGCAAAAATAATATATCAAACATACAAAAAACTTTTTTGAGTCTACGATTTATAATCAATATCGAAAAGAGCTATATAGTTCCAAATACCGTGTGCAATACTTTGGCTTTCCGAAAAATACCAAAACACGTTAGATTGATTGAAAATAAGCGATATTTAATTAAATCATATTAATTACTTAGTGGCAGTTTCCTTAAGATTACAATATTAAGGACTTCCAATATTGACATATTTTGTATCGACATCACTGCTATTTCGTACATACATCAATCGTATGGTTAGTTTTTTTTCCACATCTCAGTGGCAGTGATGTGAGTGAAGCTCGCGGAATGCTTGTGTTCGATTCATACATAAGTTCAAAAGAAAACGAAATAGCAGTCACGAAAATCCGATCCCGATACCGAAAATGATTGTAATTTGTCAATAGTCAACCAAATATTGACCTTTTTGCGTCTCGTATGAATACAAAATGCGAAAAATATGTCTCATGGAATAGAGAATAGATTTACATTACACAGGAAAGATCTTTCTTTTTATGTTTATCCTCCCTTTTGTTTTGTTACATTTAAAGTTTTAAGAAAAATTATAACAGATCAAGCCGAGGGTATTGTCGTGGAACTATTTTGGGCCCACGTAACCCTGGTTTCCCCTATTTTTTGAATGAATTCAATTTAGACTTATTATCTGTTTCCAACAGTAACCCAAATATCACGTTGATATTATAGTAACCTCCCTGTCAGAAAGTTCGATAAAACAATAGGACGTGCGTTGGGTGACCTTCTTATAGAAGTACAACTTTCTTATTGAATTAAGTATTTCAGTTACGTAGTAACTATTTAGTAATCTGTGATTTCAGTCCGGAGTACAATACGAATCATTACAACAGTCATCGCTCCGCTATGTCATTGATCTTACGATCGAGAGTAGGGTCTTATGACCCTGAATAGGAGTTTCTATAGACTTCGCCCTCCAGCTCCCAAGTATAACGTCACTGGGATCCATCATTAGTTTAGATTCCTTATCGAATTGGTATCCTAATAACAATTTCAGTTTAGAGTATTTAACTAAAAAGATTGTCACTCTACTCATGCTGGTAACCGCTCAAAGAGTACAGAAGACAAGTAAAATAATATAATTTAGAAAATATTATAGTTGTTAATATCATAATCATTATATATCAAAATAATAATCAGAATATATCTATCAAAATACATGAATTAATTAAAACATCCCGACTGCGTTCGAATCAATTTTGTGTATATTCCATTTTACAAAGACCGATCGAAAAATTGTCCGGTGGAAGAGTTATTAGCATAAAAAATATGTTGAATTTACATATGTTGTACTAATACAATTAATCAAATTACCTATTTAAGATAATTCTTAGAAATAAATAATGATCTGACTCCACCAGACATGCAGTCGCTCATACAACTGGTGTCAATATAAATACAACCAGAAATACTGCTGAAAAATGTGGCAAATTCTACTGTCTTCGCAATATTTTATCGAAGAGATGTTCAGTGTAATCAATCAGATCAGTTTGCTTTCACAATCTTAAACGCAGAACCTGATTTAAGTGATAAAATCATTGTGTTTTTTTTTAATTTAAACTATACCTATAAATAGTTTAATTTACTATGGTTGATGTAACCATAATTCCTTATAAAGTCTCGAATTAGTTTAATTTTGTTAAATGGCAAAAACATTGTTGTTACATCACAAAAATGACAAATTATATAAGTACCTATACTAATAATTACATAAGTACATTTATTTTTTGATGATTACAAATATCAAAAACATAACCCTCTTTCTGGGTCAGTCGGGTCAAAAATAAAATAAAATGAGTGTTTTAATATTTCACTATCTTTCAAAATCTACAAATTTATGTATCTAATCTCGAGGACGAAGCAATGAAGTATAATTAGTGATTAAACGAACTTACCTGAAGTGAAGTTCTATCAGAATTATACGAGTTGCTTCGTCCGAAGAGATTAGCTCCCTCCCAGCCCTATAACCCCCATATAAAGTGAAATATTAAGATTGCAGGCTTTCAACTAAATGAGTGTCGGTCAGTCCGAGCGGCAGGAGACAGATATCAAAATACCCACAAAAAAAATAAAAATAGCAGCAGTTTCACTCTGCTTTCAACTTAGTGGTAGATTGGCGATTCCTAGACGTGGTACTACAAATTTATGTATCTAATCTCTTCGGACGAAGCAACTCGTATAATTCTGATAGAACTTCACTTCAGGTAAGTTCGTTTAATCACTAATTAAAGCGGATATATTTAAACATCGATACCTAGTAAGTGCACCATTCACTCCTTCGTGACCACTTTAAAACCATTTTAACCAATCAAAACCTAGTAAGTCTCTGGACTTGCTAGGTTCTTAAATGGTAACTTAATGATATAATACGTTGAAACTAATTGCTCCATAATACTTACTATGTAATGTCAATTATCAAAGTTAGTAAGGGGTTTAAAATATGTAATATACACATGAATAAAAATATTTCTAGTACTATGTGTTCATTATTTAGTATTTTTTATAACCAATAGCATTTTTTTTACCTAACATAAATACTTTTCATAGTTTGACCCATTTTACGTTTATACACTCTCCTGTAAAATTTCGTTTTAAGTCCTTACTAGGTTTTGAAATGGGGCAGCCGTACCGCTCACAATACAATAATTTGGGACCATCGAGCTGATCTGATGATGGATTCGGAAGGTAGGCACTGGAATTTCATAACGGAATAACGTATGTTAGTCGTGTTTGGACTTGTTGAAATCGTCTTGAAATGCAGTTTGACTACATATGGTTTTCAGGGTATAATGATGGAGTCAGAGGGTAGGTACTGAAACCGGAGCAACGTTTCTTAGCCGTGTTTGGGCTTGTTGCTGCCTAAATGTAAGCAGTTTTTATAATTAAGTTTAATAAATATTTGAATAAAAATCGTGGGGCAATTTTCCTTGAAACCCAATAGAATTTCTTATCATTATTATGAAGAAATATCGTAAATTACAAAATGAAAAGCGCCCCACGCTTTTTCATTCAAATATTAGACTTAATTATAAAAATTGCTTACATTTAGACCCTTACGGGATAGACAGAGAATATACTTAACACTTTTTAATGCAGGGCTTTTTAAAGCATGTTTTATTTTTAAATTGTAATTTATTTTTTGTTCTATGTTCCTTTATCATTCTATGTTACTTTTTGTGGTTTCACAGGTTTGGTTTTGCTTTTTCGTGGTTCCATCGGTTTCGGTGCGCAAACGTTACTTACAAAATTCAAATAATGCAATTAATAAAGATACTTAATAAAAAAAAAAAAAGGATGGAAACAAAAGGAAATTTTTTTTCTTCCTATTTTTTGTTTATTTCTCTTGTCGTAATTTTAATTTGTTTATTTAAGTTATTTAAGTTTATCTTTTTTATTGATTGATCTTGTTTTATATTATTATTATTTTTCTCTTTGGTTTTGTTAGTAGTTAGTTGTGTAGAGTCCTCTTTTGATGTATAAATATCAAGTTTATATAATGTTAATATGTGGATAGCGCAGTGGGCTGCATTATTATTATACTCGTATGTTACTTTATTTATATAAAATGTTATAATGTTGTTGTTTGCTATTCCAAATAAATAAAATAAAATAAAAAAAATACTTTATCTGAGCAATAACTTGAGTAATATTTTATTGACTGCATACTCAAAACTTAAGTTACGTACTATTTTTAGGTTCTGTGCGTATCCTATCGTGAAGTCACTCTGGCAACGCTGCTCGCCATATTGGAGGGAAGTGAGCGACCCGTCACACGACGCCGCCGCAAGCAAAGGCCTTAAAGTGAGCATGACTTACTTAAGTCTGCCTTAGAAATAAAAAATAAACTAAAGGGAAACTACTAAACACGCAATTTGTTATCACTGTGACTATTGACAAGTTTATACCATTAAATATCATTTGGGTATATAGAAAATATAACAATAATATATCGATGAATTTAGAAATAAATGAAAAACATTAAATTATATTAATTAAGTAATAATCTGTAAATTAAACAAAAAAAAAAGATATAATAATAATAGCATACTTTGAATTAAAATGGACCTTGAACTAGCTGCTAAGTGAAGCAAGTGCAGAGAGAAGCTACTTCCATACATCCTTATCGTCAATATCACGGAACAAAAAGAACAGTTGTTTTTATTGTTCCTTGGTCAATATAATGAGACACTTTATAATAGGCCCTACTCAACAACCGCTTTTTGATATGTTCCTTAAATTTAAAAAAGGACATACTGGTCACACTATGAGGAATTTTATTGTAAAATTGGATACAATTTCCAAGAAAGGACTTATTTACTTTAGCTAATCTAAATCTAGGCACAGTTATTTTGTCTTTGTTTCTAGTGTTTCTATCGTGATAATCACTATTGACTGGAAAATATATTGCAACAACTGTTTATCTCGCAAAATTAATAAGAAACGGACCAAGATCTTTGTTAGCATGTGTGTATTACATCCAATTTCTTTGGTATCTCTATTTTACAATGAATAAGTCAATAAAACAAAAATGGCCAAAATGTCAGTTATTATATATTGACTCTTCATCGGCGGTATATGGGGTGGATACTGATAATGTAACTGACACTTCTCTTCAGGTACCTACAGTCACATAAGTGTGATGACACATTAGCAGAATAATAAAATGCGTAGCTTCAGGCGTGAGCAAGTAAGCAATAAGCACACGGCAATAAGATATTTATTGCTTAACGTCATTCTAAACAGTTACATACATTGTATATTATACAGGTCGTTGTTTTGGTCAGCGACGAGCGACTCAGGGTCGATAATACAAATGACACTGGTGCTAAAAAAAATGTAAAAAAAATACTTTATATTTTTTTAATAATAAAAATTAAAAAATTAAAATTTTGAAAATCATGTAATAAGCTAAAGTGTAGACATAATACTCAACGGGAGTACGAGGGAGTAAAAGGGTGGGGCGATGGCGGCTTGTGCCTAGCTCTAGTCTGTGCACGTGCCTAGTAACCATACTTTGCGGTAATTTTATTTCAAATTGAATAAGGTATTTCTCAACATATTTACAGTATTTAATGGAATTAAGTCCATTTTTGGGGAATATATACTTTGTACTACCGCTCCTGGGTCGCTTGTCGCCGACCAAAACAACACCCTGTATACATCTATTAGGTAAAATAGACGCGTTTTACCTGAAATAAAACGCATATTAAAGCCGGCCGCATACTACAGGTCGTTGTTTTGGTCAGCGACGAGCGACTCAGGGTCGATAATACAAATTATACTGGTGCTAAAAAAAATCTAAAAAAAAAACTTTATTTTTTTAAATAATAAAAATAAAAAAAAATTGGAAAATCATGTAATAAGCTAAATTTTAGACGTAATACTCAACGGGAGTGCGAGGGAGTAAAGGGGTGGGGCGATGGCGGCTTGCGCCTAGCTCTAGTCTGTGCAGGTGCCGAGTAACCATACTTTGCGGTAATTTTATTTCAAATTGAATAAGGTATTTCTCAACGCATTTACAGTATTTAATGGAATTAAGTAAATTTTTGGGAAAGATATTTTATGTACACACAGCGACATATCAACCTAGACTGATCGGATTTTGGACTAGTAGAAGTTGGACTGCGCGAATCGTGCGAGTGAATGCGATATGTTTTTGTTATTTCGACCCACTCACGCGCACGTAAGCGCCCGCGCCCCGCAGCCGCAATATATATCCATACCTCATCATCATCATCATCATCAGCCTATAATGTCCCACTGCTGAGCACAGGCCTCCTGCACACAAATGAGGGTGAAAGGGAATGGGCAATACTCCACCACGCGTGCCCACTGCGGATCGGTGGAGGTAGGCTAGTGGTCAACCTACTGTTGGAATTTTTCAAGCCGCCTAGGAGGCATCCAACTAGCTTAACGACTATCACAATTAAGTGATAACCGGGACCAACGGCTTTACGTGCCTTCCGAAGCACGGAAACGCTCGATTTGAAATACCACTAGGCGGTCACCCATCCAGGTACCGACCACGACAGGCGTAGCTTAACTTTGCCGATCGATTAAGAACGGCTAATCATGCTACACCACGAGCGCTTCATCCATACCTACCTATACGTATTATGTATAGTAAATATTAAAAACAGGTTGTGCTCGTCGCGTAGTAATTTGTGTTTACAAGCTCACGAGTTACTTTTCAATTTGCGCTGCGCGATGCGCCCGTAAACCATCTATATACCTATATACTAATATAAATATAAAGCGGAAGCGTTGGTTGTTTGTTTAAACGCGATAATCTTTGGCTGGACTATTAGTCGGATTTGATTATTTTTTTATATAAGATAGCCAGATTTATGAAGAATAGTAAAAGCTACTCTTACCAATTTTATTTAAAAAAAAATGGCATCCTACGAAAACTCCAATAATCCAATAGGTGTAAAAAAATACCTATAATATTCCTAATATCACATGCGCTGCGAAAACTATTGTTGATAGAACAAAATAGCTAGATAATTGTAGATCATCCAAATATCAACAGAAAAGTCCGCGGTGGCATATACCTATCTCCTATGGTTGACATACAGTAACCATTTTTATGTTTCATACATGAATTAAAAACACATTTAAAAGGATATGCGATTTTGACCAATAAGGTAATAATCCTTATCCAATTAACTATGTTCGTTACCTATACATTTAATGTAGACTAACTGTTCCCCGCGGTTTCACCCACGTTCCCGGGTTTGTTTAAAAGGGATAATCTCTAAAACTACCATTCGGATTCGAAAAATTCTTTCACCAATAGGAAGCAAATTTATCCCCGAGTATAGGTTTTGATACTGAAACAACTTCAAGTATAAATAAACAACCTCTTATTTGGGAAATAAATCTTTATTAGACACTAAAATCACAATTCTTTCCTTCTTTCTCGTCATTCTTTGCATGGATCATCAATGTGTCTCCGAAATTACTTGACAACAATCAAAATCAGTCTTAAAAATCTATAATGAATGAGTAATATAAAATAACTATCAAAATCTAAACAAAGCTACAAATTGACTTAAAAACCAATAACAGTTAAAAATCTGAATCAACAATGCAATAAGTAAGAGTTAATATATGAGCATTTGAATCAACACCATAAATAATATGTTGTTCATATTCATCCATCTTAAAACATCGGTAAACCTTCTATCCCTAATTAACATTTTACCACTAACTACACACATAGTATAATACAAGCTAGGGTATTTTTGTGTAAATAGTTAGATATTACATAATATAGGTAATATATTTATGACTTAAAGAAAAGTATTAAATATCAAATAACTATCAAAATTATTTTTCTTCCATCTTTATCAGATTTAAAAGTCTTTTCGTCAACAAATATAATAATATTATTCTCTCAATCAAAATTGTAATACTGCAAATAAAAACTTATTCTATCTTGAGCATGTGCAGGAGAAAAAACTATTTTTTTGCCGGAATCCGTGTTTTCAAGCCTGCGACATTTAATCTGCGCCGGATTGTTTCGGTTGATGCCTGAAACAACAGTAAAAACATTATTTACTTAAAAACAAAGCTATTGGAATACTAACTTTAATAATAACTTTAATGATTTAATACTCTCACGTTAGGGATACCGTGAATACTGGTGTTAGTAAATAGTCGATTAGCGATTTATTTTCTATAATTATGTGACACCTAAATAACATTAACATGCCTTCAAAAGTTTTATTAGTCGTAAGCCAACGACTAATTTTTTTTTGTTTTAAGTATCTTTGACCTAGCTTTTCTGAAGACAACGATTCCTTATCTAGAATAGTAAATTATATGTATAGACAATTACCAGTACAACGTCGCTGTTAAAAAAGGACAAAATGTAAATTTCGGCACCTCAAAGGTTGTGTCGGCTTTTAGTTGAACAATTACAAGGATTGAAAAATAAATAAGGTCAATAATAAATATTTATTGCTGTAGTATTTTTCACGTATAGGCTATTATGGTTGATGTAGGATTTTAAGGTAAACTGACAAGACATTTTGTTTGTTAAATACCTACTTGTTGTTGATTATACTGAGTAATGCATGACGAGCAATATAAAAAAGCCAATAACTTATCATGAAATATATATGAAATCACGCAAGATAGCTTCTTAAAGTGAAAAGCAACAATCAAATATAATTAATAACGGATTTAAAAACACCAATTTGAGGCAAAAAGAAAAGTAATTTAATTCGTTAAAGAAGGAAAATACAAACTTGGACAAAAATACTATTAACTTTTTAAGTGGGTGTTTAATCATTCGGTATTAATTATTATATAATTGGAGGTCATGAATTTATAAAGAAAAAAAAACGAATATAGAAATCTTGAACTACACTAACGAGCAATATTAAGAAGCCACCATAAAATATTTTAAATTAACACTATTTTTGTCATATTTTTTTTTACAAAAATAGTGTTTTTCTATTTTTCATGTCTTATTATTTTTCGCCAATAATATAGGTGTATGTTATATACATATATGTCTTATAAAATACGTATATTGTCGTTAGTAACTGAAAAAATGATAAAAACATAATTCAAATTAAGGAACTGAAGCACTAATTATAAGAAAAAAACTACTTACGCTATATTGTGTGGCAGAAACTTGCGTGCATAAAAATGGTTGATTGCTATGCACCGCTATAATAGCAGCATCTTGGTCAGCGGTGGTGGCGCGCTGGTAGAGCTGCCGGTGGTGAGCCGATAGGTCGCCCCCAGTCTCCTCATGGCGTCGCAACCAAAAATTAATCGTTGTCCTCTAAAATAATGTAATTTAATTAAAAAATAGTATCACAAACAATCATTGGTGGGTTTTTGCGTTAAAATATCAATATGGAAAACGAGGAGCCTCCCAGGATAAAGGTAAGGACTTACCAGGAACTCCTATGGCAATCCAATGATTATGAGCACTATCAAATCACAAATTTCACAAAGTTTTAATGCTCCTCTGTCTGTAGCGTCTTTCGTACTGAATGTTGCGAGGCGCGCGTCTCGTTTTACTCGCACACACGCGGTTTGGCGATGCGTCGCCGAAGTATGTAGAAGATTCCCGAAGCTCCTTTCTCGCTTTCACATATGATGTGGGAAAAGGAGAGGAATCGGGAAGTAGAGGCTCGTCATTGAAACTCAATATGAGTAGGTTTTGACTATAAATATTATTATAGGTATTTTGGCCTAAACATCCTCCGCCGCCTTGAGAATACGTAGTGTTCTCAAAAGAAAGAAAAAATAATTAATTATAAGAACTAATTACAGATTATAATAATTACTAAAGTACTGAATATAAGATGCGGTATGATTAATTTTTATTGTGAGGGTAATGGACATAACTTGACAATGGGTCTTTTGAATGATCCATTTGAAGTTTTTACTAAAGCGACGCGGATATTTCCATCCTTGCCAGGATAAACTTGTGATATTATGCCCAACGGCCAACGTAAAGGGGGAATATCATCTTGGTGTATAAGAACCACAGTACCAATCTTAATGTTATTTTTATCAATGAGCCATTTCTGTCTAACTTGAAGATTATGTAAATATTCTATACGCCATCTTTTCCAATAGCTACACACCATCTGATCTAATAATTGTTTCCGACAACGTAAAGATATGGTTTCCTCGGACACATTCTGAAGCGGCAATGAAGTCAATGGTGAAGCCATTATAAAGTGAGCGGGAGTAAGAGGCTCCGGGTAGGGATCCTCAGATAAAATGCAAAGCGGTCTAGAATTTAAGACTGTTTCAATTTGGGTAAGAACAGTGAGGAGCTCTTCATATGTGAGGAGCTGCGAACCGATAACACGGTATAAATGAGTTTTAATCGATTTTATATTAGATTCCCACAATCCTCCGAAATGTGGGGCGCGGGGTGGAATCATTTTCCATTCAATGCGGTACTGATCGGTAAGTAGTTCTTGTAATTGAGCTTTAGCTCCGACAAAGTTAGTTCCGTTATCGGAGTAAAGAAAAGAAACAGGTCCTCGACGGGAAATGAATCGCTTAAAAGCGGAAATAAAAGTATCTGATGACACATCAGTTGCCAATTCGATGTGTACAGCTTTGGTTACTAAGCATATAAACAAACAAATATATGCCTTTTGGCTCTTTTGACCTCTGCGTCTACATAATGTTACTTTAATGGGTCCAGCATAGTCAACACCCGTATGCACAAACGCTTTGGTCTCCTGAACGCGGCAAGAGGGTAAATCAGCCATTTTTGGGCTGAGAAATGAAGGGGAATTTTTAAAACAAAAGTTACATGAATGTACTCTGTGTCTAATGACACTTCTAGCGGACAGTATCCAATATTTCTGGCGCAACAGTGAGCTCAGAAGATTGGCACCAGTATGGCAATGAGCACGGTGAAAATAGTCTATAATAAGATGAGTAACGTGGTCATGTTTAGGTAAAAGAGCGGGATGCTGAGCTTCATACGGAAGATTTGCATTTGAAAGTCTACCTCCAATTCTAATAATTTTATCTTGATCTATAAAGAGGTCAAGTTTTTTAAGAGGGGAAGATAATTTGACTTTTTGAATATTATTAAATAAATTTTGAAAATGAACTTGTTGTACAGAGCGTATTAAATATACTTCAGCTTTATTTAGCTCAGAAGCTGTGATGCGGCTGTGACCTTGATCACGAGAAATTATGCGAGAAAATCTAAGTATGTATACTATTATACGTAATATTTTATTCCATGATGAGTATTTCAGAGCAAGCTCGTAAATTAAATTAGGCTCAACAGAAGAAAGAATGGAAGTGGCTAAGTCATCCATATATAGTTCACGCGAAGCTACTTCAGCAGCGCGAGGGAATAGGTTTTTCTCATCCGAGCATAACTGGCGCACAGTGCGAATGGCTAAAAACGGACTGGACTTAAGACCGAATGCAACTCGGTTAAATTGAAATACGCGGATCGGATCATTGGGATCAAAGCGGAATAATATTTTTTGATATTTTCTATGCTCATCAATAACAGCAATTTGTAGGTACATTTGTTTTATATCTGCTGTAACAGCAATGGGAAATAAGCGGAAGTTCAGTAATACAATAAACAAGTCAGATTGTAAATTGGGTCCCGTATGTAAAATATCATTTAGTGATATGCCATTGTGACATTTAGCACTAGCATCGAGTACTATACGAACTTTTGTTGTTTCTTTGTCTTGCCGTACGACGGGATGGTGTGGTATGAAGTACCCTTTATCATGGTCGTCAGAATCGGAAGGCAATATTTCAGATAAGTATTTTTTATCTAAGTACTCCTGTATAACCTCATTATAACTAGCGCGTAGCTGTGGATCGCGTAGCTTGGTACGCTCCAAAGCAAGTAAACGGCGGTGAGCAACGGAACGGGAATCACCTAACACGTCAGGATCCTCACGAAAAGGCAACGCGGTGCAATATCTGCCTGCGGAGTCCCGTGAGAAGTTACGAGAGAACAGCTGTTCACACTCCTTTTCGGCCGAGCTCATAAATTTTTGCGCGGGAATTTCTTCGAGCTCCCAAAACTTAAGTAGGGAATCATCTAAAGAAACAGTAAGGTCATTGGGACCAGAAATGAAAAAAATCGCGGTATTAAAATAAGTGGATGCATTTTTATTAATATTAGAGTTAGCGGGAACGTCACCCATAAGAATATAACCGAACACGGTTTCAAGGGCAGAAGGAGCGGGAGGTGCAATAATTTTTTGACCTAACAATAAAAATGGGAACAATTGTGCCCCGAGAACTACTTCGACCTCTCCGGGGATGTGCCACAGAGGGTCAGCGAGCGGTAAGTTACCTAAATGTTGCACTATAGAAGTCTCAACATATTCAGTCGGTAACCCGTCAGTAATGCAATCAACGACAAGAGCGGTAATATTATAAAAATATTTTTTATTTTTCGCGGTTATTTTAAATTGAACGTAGCCGTGAATAGGACGCGAAGTGGATCCTACACCCTTTATAAAAGAATTGCTAAGCGGTATTATATTTAAATTTAGTTGTTTACAACAGGCAGTTGTAATTATGTTGTTTTGAGACGCGTTATCTATTAAACATCTAACTGAAATATATTTATTGTCCTTATTAGACGCATAAACTTGAGCGGTTGATAAAAGTACAGTAGTATGGGAAGGATTTAATTTATTAAAAGAATCGCGTTCGTTATCATTATTCTTATCAACTCGCGCTCGGGTGCATAGCGACACCGGTTGAGGAGCGTCCGTAGCGTTAGAAGGAGACGCGGTCGGATGCGCGGGCGAGGCTGCGCACGGGAGCGGTCGCGGCGCGGCGCTGGCGGCGGCGGACGGCTGCGCGCAAAGCTGCGCGATGCGGTTATCGCTCTTATCAAGACGCGTCGAGTGAGAGGGACGCGAGTCGGAAACTATTTGTTGCGATTGTGAATTACTATCCAAATGCAAAAGAGAATGATGGTGTTTATGACAAGTTTTACAACTATACGACGACTTACACTGAGAAGCAGTATGCGTAAGGCTGAGGCAGTTTACACAGCCTTTTTTAGATTTAACAAAATCTAAACGATCTTTAGTATTAAGTGCTTTAAAAGATGAACAATTAAAAATCTGATAGTGATCAGATTTATTACAAAATAAGCAAGTGCTTTTATTATTATTATCGCGTGCAAGGAAAGCATGTTGGACTGTATTTGAATTACGCGGTTGAGATCGATAAGCGGGCGGATTATTAAGGTTGCTACCGACTGGGGCGGTTCGCGCGGAGCCAGCAATTGGCGTAGAAGTGCGGTCTAATATTTTTACTTGCGATTTAATAAAATCAACAAAATCCTTATAAGAAGGAATTTTTTATTCCTCATAAACATTTCAAAGGAAATAGCGGTTGCGGGATCTAACTTCTTTAAAGCTAAAGAAAGTAAGATAAAATCTTTCATATCTTCAATACCTAACTGTTCCAAAGCAGATACAGAAGCGTGGAAAGTTTCAATGAACGTATTTAAAGACGCGGAATTATTTAATGCGGGTTTAATATTGAATAAATTAGACATGTAGTGTGAGCCTAATGCTCTTTTATCTTGATATTTTTGAACTAAGCTGTCCCAAATAGAATTATAATTATCACCGGACGGTATAATACCTGCCGTGATTTTTAAAGCATTTCCTGTTAATTTACCTACAAGATATTGTACTCTTTGAGAATTCGAAAGATCAGGATTTGAATGTATATTAGATTTAAAAGATTCAAAGAAGACGGGCCAATTTTCTATTTTTCCATCAAATGACGGAATTTGAATTGGTGGTAGTTTGATACGACCTTTATATTGGGACGGAATAGTATTCTGCGCAGACACATTCGACGTAATATTTGTCTTACTGACGATAAGAGAACGAACCCTTTCTATTCGGGTGTACACTGTATCAAAGGAAATCATTTTTTTATAATCAATCTTATATTCTGGATCAAGTTGCATATTTAACGCGTTAATTGTATCTAAATTGGCACTAAATTCATGACGAATTGTACTAATAATTTCAGTGTCCGCCATGAATGTTTCTGAGGAACGAAGGTCTGCACTCGCGGACGTGGAAATATTCTTAGAAGAATCATATAAGAACGATAATTGTTCAAAAATAGCTTCATTTTTAGCTTCCAATATTTTAATTTTAGTTTCAATAGCTTCCATTGTGAAAGATTGCGTAATAATAAATTGCAAAATTACCTAATTAAAGTAAAATGACGTAGGTAAGTAGGTAGGTATATCCAACAGTTTAGGCACCTACCTATATAGGTATGAAAGTTTATTTCAAGTCGACAGACAAGGCTCATAGAATGCAATTATATGCGTAGTAATAGTACAAATAGTAAGTACGTATTGCGGTTATTAGTACACCATATGATTTCGTATAATAAGATACGAATCGGTACCTATAAAATCTAAGTCCTAAAAATATGGAGGAGCGGCGGCGGTATTGAATACCTAACTACTTTTTATCACGATTGGCGTGGTAAAAATGGCGGGAGTACGAAATATCGTATTTATATAGTCTAAAACCTATTTATGAGGTATAAGACTTGCGTATTATGAGGTATATACCTATTTAGAGGCATAAAACCTATAGAAAGCGGGAAATTATACGTGATTTGATATGAAATTAAATTACTGTAATGGCTGACTCAAAATGAATCCGCTCGAAGGCGTACCAGAAAAAATGGTGGGTTTTTGCGTTAAAATATCAATATGGAAAACGAGGAGCCTCCCAGGATAAAGGTAAGGACTTACCAGGAACTCCTATGGCAATCCAATGATTATGAGCACTATCAAATCACAAATTTCACAAAGTTTTAATGCTCCTCTGTCTGTAGCGTCTTTCGTACTGAATGTTGCGAGGCGCGCGTCTCGTTTTACTCGCACACACGCGGTTTGGCGATGCGTCGCCGAAGTATGTAGAAGATTCCCGAAGCTCCTTTCTCGCTTTCACATATGATGTGGGAAAAGGAGAGGAATCGGGAAGTAGAGGCTCGTCATTGAAACTCAATATGAGTAGGTTTTGACTATAAATATTATTATAGGTATTTTGGCCTAAACAATCATTATATGAGATACCTAGAGGTTGTTGAACAAAACAAAGGTATTTGAGTAGGTTCGTGAAATTGTTAAGTAAAAATAAATACCTAGATGTCCGAGCCTAGATGATTCATTAAAATATTATTTTAGTTGGCTGAAGCCAACTAAAATCTTCCTAATCGTCACTTACCATCAGGTAATCATGGTCAGTTTGTATTAAAAGAAACGTAATTTTATAGAGAGGGAGTGACACATTTCTATATTATGCAGTTTATTTACAATATTAAAAAGTATCACTCACCGTAATCCCCGTCCTTCTTTCATTCGCTTTAATGGAATATCCACCATCCCTCAACACCACTATCAGCTCCCGCTGTTGTGGAGTTAATTGGGGCGCCATAAATATTTGCACCACGCACTTGGATAAAATCTTTCAGTTTTTATATAATTAAACAATATATATGTGAACGCGAGCGAGACTCCTAGTCTGACGATTTTTGGGGCGACGACTGTCTGAATACTTTACTCTAGCGCGACTGACTGATACAGAAAACTTGCAAAAGTAAAAACAAAAAGCAATAATCAAACAATGCCAAAAAAGTGCGTCTGTGTGTGTAAGCGCAAGGCACCAAACCGCTACCGGCCTGTCATTGGCCGTTGCCACGATGCATAAGTCCCTTTCGCGCAAAAGTCTGCATTGTATGTAGCGTAGTTATGGGTATATAGGGTGTCTAGCTTGATGTGTTGCTGTGTGTACTACCTACCACTCCTGGGTCGCTTGTCGCCGACCAAAACAACATCCTGTATAAGAAACTGTCAGAAAATTTCTAACGCCCGCCGGAAGGCACTTTGCTCATTCATTTTGTTCTAGATTGGTTCTAGACCCCTACTATCGGAAAAGGAACGAGCGCTTTAATTAAGCCGTTTTTAAAACTTTGTCATTTGTTTAATAATTTAACTTACATCCTCTGTAGTAATTAAAAAGTTAACATTTTGTTATTTGAATGATCCTAATTAAAAAAAAAACCGGCCAAGTGCGAGTCGGACTCCCACACGGAGGCTTCTGTGTAATATAAAGTAACTCAACTCAACTTTGACATGGAAAAAAAAATCCATTAGGGTTCCGTTTTTTGCCATTTGGCTACGGAGCTTTTCATATATTTTAGCCGAGGACACATTGACTTGTTGTATGAAAAGCTGTATTTTTTTAGGGATTTCGAATTTGGTCCCATAAAATAGGTTGGTTGGTTTTTTGGAAATACCATTCCTAAGGGGATGTAGACGGAGTCGCGGGTGAAACCGCGGGGCGGAATGCAAGTGGAGTATAAGATAAGATACCGAAACTTTTGCAGCGAAATATGATATGAGGGAATTCTGACAGTTGGCGCAGGTCGTGGGTTCGATTCCCACACAGGACATGCATTTGTGTGTATGAACATGTCTGTATGTCCCGAGTCTGGGTGTAATTATGTATATTAAGTATGTATTTACAAACAAAAAGTAGTATTATATTATCAGTCATCTGGTTTCCATAGTACAAGCTCTGCTTAGTTTGGGATCAGATGACCGAGTGTGAGGAATGTCCCGGGATATTTATTTATTTATTTATATATTATAAATGTACATTATATTAAAAAAAAACACTAATATAAAAGCTTTTATTTAAAATGTCAGTAGTACTAAAATGAAAATAATACATTTATGCAAGAGCTGTGCTGAATGGTATATACGTATATAGGTGTATATCATAAAAAAATACATCGATCCTGTATAAAAGTATTACTTATATAGGCACAACGTTAGGATAATCACTGAAAAAATAAATATTCAAGTTATACCTAATATTCTGGTACAGCAAATAATTTTATGAGTTTGTAACGCACAAGAAATGTATTTAGTTTAAATTCTCCTTCATACCTTCTTTATTTGCGTATGTATGTAAAAAATTATTTGATGTATGTATGTAATTCGCGTTCATAAAAAAAGATTCTCTACTGGCCAAATACCGCGTCTTACCCGTTAGCTCGCGGATGGGAGACGCGCGTCCTATAACTAGGTACAGTCGAGTACATAAATATGTACCTATACACTTTGTGAAATTCAATAGCAATTCTCTCGTATTGTATAAATTAGAATGTTGAAATATTACACAAAACCAAAGTACCTATACGTTAAATGATTCTGCCTGGCCATTACCATAATTTGAACCAATAGTTTAAGAGAAAATCGACGTTGAATTTCACTAAGTGTATTTATGACATCAACTGTACATATGAAAAAATTGTTTGTTTTGTGTTTTTGACTCTTATTTCATATAAGATAAGCTTAGAGCTGACGCAAAGTTATTGGATTTCCTTGATTTTGCCGACTGAGAATTGATATTTTGACACTATACGCAAAATCAATAATAATAATAAATCTTTATTTATCAAAATACATGGACATAAAAACTTACGAGCGCTGGCTCCTAAACTAGGAAAGCTGTATTTTAGGAGCCAGATTCTTCCCATCAATGATACAAATTTAGAGTAATCTATCTTACTGAATGATAAACCGAATGATCGACCGAATATAGAAAGCGGCAGCTTATGAGTCCAAACAAAAAGTGTTCTAAAT
Source organism: Polyploca ridens (assembly GCA_951394255.1). Lineage (NCBI taxonomy): Eukaryota > Metazoa > Arthropoda > Insecta > Lepidoptera > Drepanidae > Polyploca > Polyploca ridens. The sequence continues at coordinate 16,011,640 of OX596248.1, forward strand.
TAAATTGAACAGCTAGATATCGCCATTTCGTTAGGTATTTTCCAGTAGTGTAATGTTACTATATTATTATAGATCTTAGAAATAAATGATTATACAAGTGTCCTTAAAATTATACCTTTCAGTCTAAATTTTCAGTCAATAAAAATAAACATTTATCCAAAAATAATACCGTATACGAGAAAGTTCAATACATTAATTAAAAATAAGTATATCCTGTAGGCACCATACGGTAATAACAGTATATCTACGAATATATATAGCAATAATCAATTTTAACTTATGAGTACATGCTAATATAACTTATTCTCTAGGCCCCATACACTTAAAACGTTTTTTAACTAATATACTGATTAATTGGAAACGTAAATAATATCACATTGTTTAACAATGACAGAATAGTACATTATGATACATGTGCGCAAAGTTGGTTATTACACTCGAGGCGGTAATAAGCGATAGGTATAATCCCGATTATGTCTACTGCAAGTGATATGTGTGTTGATGAAGCATTCTTAATTTAAACGGGTAAATGAGTTTGACAGCGATTTAAAAAATCCTCACAAGCGTGTTGAAAAACATCGTATGACACGCGTGTGCTTTGATCATTACACTTTTGCACACATGTATCATAATGTACTATTACGACCATTTAATCGTTATTAGTTAAATAGCGGTTTATGAGTAAGGGGGTAGGTGTTATGGATTATTTCGAGTTTCATTGGCGACCGCTCCGTTTTTGTATGAATTTGTAGATGATTACCGGCATAGATGAGATGAGTGCTATTGTTATAATTTTCCACCAAAACATCATGTCTCCTATGGTGTTTGTCTCTGAAAACATATAATTAAATTAGCTTTAAGGTCAGTTCACACCGGGACGACACGTGACGATGCTTGAAGAGGCCAATTGTTTCACAATGATTCTCTCATTGGAATGTGTACCTTTATGTGTAGTAAATAATGTTCTATTTGTATCGCTATCTCAAAAAGTGCGCGTCGCGTAGCGTCTCGTCTCAGTGTGAATTGACCCTTAGTAAGGTTGTCACACTGAACAAGTTTTAGTCAAAACCATTTATTTCAAATAGAACTTCGCAGGCAGTTGCTGAGAAGAGCCGGCAATAAACTCAGCAATCACTCTTTTCAAAACAACCTTAGATTCATTATATAATATTTACATTCTAATCGCACTGAAAACTCGAAGGACATGACAAAAATATATGTATAAGTAGTTTCTTTAACATCAAAAAATTTAACAAAAAAGAAAATGCAACTGAACTCACATAACATAATTTTTAAGGCGATGATAGCTCAGTGGTAGTGACGTCGGATACTGAGATGAAGGTCCCGGTTTCGAATCCTACAATGATCTTGAGCTTTCGGTGAAGGAAAACATCGTGAGGAAACCATAGTACGGTGGTAGGGTACTTTGTAGTACCCGCCTGGCTGGCTACCACTGCCTGGTGGTGCTGTGTGTGGCTGCCAGGCCGTCACACATATTTGTCCATATCTTAAAAACTACTGAATCGATTTCGATGAAACTTGCACTGTTCCCTAAGTTGTAAATGTAAAACAATAAAAAAAGAATGTTTACAAGCCTATTAATATTTTCGGAGATATGCGTGGACAAACATACATACATACATACAAACATACATACATACAAACATACATACATACAAACACCTATGAAATTTTGTATATTTGTTTGGAAGCCCTAATAGATCATCATATGTGAATATTGTGCAGTTCCAATAATATTACATACATACGTGTCGAATTGATAATCTCCTTTTTTTTAAGTCGATTAATATATACAGATGACAAAACTGACCTGTTTCCTTATCATGTGGCATGGTATAGTGCATTGTAACAATGGTACCCAACAATACGAGCATGCCGGGGATATCTGCGAAAGCGAGTTCGTATCGACCGACCGCCGTCCAAATCAAAGTAACAGCGTCTGACACGACTAGCGTTATGTAACTTAGAGCCATCAAATTGTATCTTTGATTACTCGTGATTAGCAAACAGCCGCAAAATAGAACGACTCCTGAAAAGTAAACAATTTAAAAGCATTTGACGGGCCAGTTGGCGCAGTTGGTTAAGGTTCATCTTACGCGCCGCTGGTCGTGGGTTCGATTCCCACACAGGACATGCATTTGTGTGCATGAACATGTCTATATGTCCCGAGTCTGGGTGTAATTATGTGTATTAAGTATGTATTTACAAACAAAAAGTAGTATATGTATTATATCAGTTATATGGTTTCCATAGTACAAGCTCTGCTTAGTTTGGGATCAGATGACCGTGTGTGAGGATGTCCCAGGATATTTATTATTTATTTATTTATTTTGAAAATCGCGTACGCTCAGGCTGTGGAATGAGCTCACGCCGTAGTTTTCCCAAGGGAGTACAGCATGGTGGTTAAAAAGAGTGTGAAAAGACCCCTGGTGTTGCAAGCGTCCATAGGCTACGGTAACCGATTACCATCAGGCGGGCCGTATGGTTACTTGCTACCTTAGTAATATAAAAAAGGTACTGAAGCATCTAGCACATATTGTTTACTGTGAATAGGCTTCTGTTTAACTTAAGCTGTAGTGCAATTCTGTTCTTTTTTGACAGCTGACGACGACGACGTCCGTCGTCGCGGTCTATTCTCTATACATTCGTAGTGCGGTGCTACATTTTTCAATTGGTCAATTAATTAATGTTTAATTTTAGGAAGCTCCTATTAAGGTCGTATTATGTATCCATTATAAAAAAAAACCTGTCACTTTGTGGATCACTTTCATTTATGATAGTTTCTGTGTAATGTTATGATATTTGAAGTAAGTATGTTTTATTACAAATTATTTATTATAAATCCAAGACTGTTCTTTGTCGAAATCAGTCAAAAACAAAGGCCCAGTTCAGCAGAGGACATCTCGTGACAGAATATGATGATGATACTAATTTTATAGTGGTTACAGAGTTGGTATACATATTTCAGATATCTGCAGCTCAGATAAGTCATATTATGGGCATCCTTAAATCAGCCAATGATGAAGATATCTTGGAAAAACGTCGTCAAGCTCAACAGTTGAGACTTTTGGCGAGTAATTCTTAAACTATTCTTGTTGAAATAAACATTGATTAAATTGTGCACAGCACTACAAAGTCAATGCATTTTTATTTACTGGAAATGCTAAAATTCTTCCAAATTCTATATAGAAGTCTTTGATATCTGGCTTATTTTTATTATTCCTTATAAAAAAATAACTCGTCAATTTAGTCGTATGAACTTACATACGAGTATGTTATTAAACATTATTCGTGAAAAAATGTTAATTGTTTCAATATTTTCAAAATATGGGCGCTATATCTAGCTTTCTTTTTGTGAAGTTTAAGTCGTAATATTAAGATAAAGTTAAACCAATGAATAGCCTTCATATTAAACCTTTAAAATTGGTATATTCAGTACATTAAAGTTTTACTAAAATATGAAATAAAATTAGCCTTTATCTAGTTTCCATATCATAAGTTTGCTTAGCTTGGGATTACGACTCAGATCATTAAAATAAATGAAATCCACTCGCAGAGCGCAGTTGATGTTTACAATACACCTTCCAGCCCATTTTAATTCTTTTGACCTATTCAAGTATTCAATTGTTTCGACATGCAATAGTCCCGGAGGTACTGATGCATTTTAGGTAGTATTAATACGCCGATCGATGGCCATCTTTTTCAATAGATCTTGAATGACTAATATGTGAACCACGCATCAGCGATGCACCCGCGGTGGGTTTAGGATTGGAAGGTTACGGCAGGGGTAAACTTTTTTTTTTACAAATTCATGCGAGCAGCTGACGCGTGTTCCCCCCTCCACCATGCAGCAGACGATTTTTTTCAGCTCAGTATTATGTCAAATACTTATGAAACAAGTTTGAGCCGGCGTACTATGTCTTTTTTTTTACTGGGAGTGGCTGATGACGGATGTAGAAGACTTGAGCACTTACTTGAGCAGACGGTCGGTTCACTTATTAGTCATATAAGATCAACTATACATTTCAACGTCAGCCGGCTTACTATGACTTTTGTGTTTGCAACGCTACCTCCCGGACTAACCGTCACAACGGAGTCGTCGTCGGTTGCTGTCAAAAACGTTTCAGAATACCAAAGCTGGTGAGCACGAAAAAACTAAGAAAGGAACTTTTAAATGTAACTACCGGAATACGCGATAGGTACCCACCGGTTTCCTCAAGATGTTTTTTTTTCACTGAATCAAAAATAAAATCATGACACAGGTACAGTAGTACCCAACTGATATGGCGTCGTGAATCTTCGTTCGCACAGAAAAGAAAGTATGGCCCCGAAGATTAACGAAAGAATCCTTAAAACTTACAATCAACCTTATATCACTACTATAAGGTTCATAATACACTGCAGCTGTTAGTTCCGTCTCGCTCGCAAGTCACGCCCCTCCGTACGGCGCGCGCTAACATGGCGGAGCTGCCGACCAAAAGCGGTTTCCCGCGCTTTGAAAATGTATCTTTTGCGCAGGTACATCGGTAAGCCATATCAGTTAGGTACTACTACAGCATGGGATTATTCATGAAGGGTGTGAAGACATTTTTGCTCCGTGCGAGGCACAACCTTGGTGTTGCAAAAAGTTGTATGCTTGTTTGAGTGAGAAGTATCTCTTGATCTAAATCATGTTTATGAATGTTAGCTAAGCGATTCAAAACTGTTTAAATATACTAGCTGCCCGGCGCGACTTCGTTCGCGTGGTACTAACCTACCCTACCCTACCCTATCTAAACCATCCAGGGAGTTAATTCTACTGTACGTGTGTATTTCACTGAACTCCTCCTAAACGGCTGGACCGATTTGAATGAATTATTTTGTAAGCGTTTCGGTATCTAGGTTATATTATCGACTGCAGCGCCATCTGCCGGGCTGATTTGTGAATCTAAACCATCCACGGCGCCATCCAAACGCATACAAAAAAATCATTCAAATCGGTCCAGCCGTTTAGGAGAAATTCAGTGACATACACACGTGCAGTAGAATTTTATATATAAAGATACATACCTTGATAGATAGACAGCGCCACCCACATATAAAAGGATTTTTCAATGGGCACGCGATTACCTCCCCTCTTGTACAGTTCGGGATGAGCAAGCGCTTGAGAGCTCGTTATGTCCTTTCCGAGGAGCTATTGGAATAAAATATATTATACAGTGGGGAAATTTTAGGGGGGTCAGTGAGAGCAGTTACCTTAAGGGATGAAGCCACGCAAATTAATTAATTTGTAACTAGGCATAGGCAGATACATTTAACCGTCGGAGACAGGAGCTCAAACTAGGTTTCCCTGAGCTGAGCTATGAGTCTCCTGGATCCCCCTCTTGGTAGCATCTAGTAATACAGTTAGTTCAACATATTATTTAAAATGAGAGGAACCGACATCTTAAAGTATGACCTTTTATACATGGTCAATGGTGTGGGGGGTGTTTGTGTGTGTGGGGTGGTGTTTGTGTGTGTGGGGTGGTGTTTGTGTGTGTGGGGTGGTGTTTGTGTGTGTGGGGCGGTCTGTAGGTTAATTTAAATCAGATTGTCACGAATTAAGGTCCCAATTTGATATGCTTCCAAAGTCGCTTAAAATTTTACACTTTTTATGAAAAGAAGGAGTAACTTACCAGTGTAAATAATGGAAGCGCAGAGTAAATATAACCCCAGACACCAAACATTAGATATGGCAACCCAGCGGCCAATGAATGAAACATAAATAATGTAGTGAAGATGGCCTGAAAGAGGAATAGGTTGGTTGCGTTAGGTAAATATCTGTAACAAATTGAGAGAGGGTATCATTCAGCGTTCTCATCACACTAGCTTTCTCCCCTTGGGGGATTTAATCGATTTTCGAGTTAAAAAAATATCAATGTTTTATTACAGGGTCTATTTATTTCCAGACTCATAGCAATGTTTAATAATTTTAATTAGTCCGTCAGTTAGATTATCAAAAAATATTGAACACGAATTTTTTTTTTAACCAAATCATAAAAAAAATACAAAGATAAAGCGCGTCAAAGTTCGGGAGTGGGAGCTCGGGACGTCAATTTAGATCGGAACTTCAACACACGGTATCCTCGTATTTATTTAATTGATAAAAGAAAAAAATACGTGTCTAATATCGTTTGATAATGTAAATGACGGACTAAATAAAAAATTTCAGTCATCTATTCGAGATATCCTGTATATAACAGGATGGTCCAAATTGTGACGGCATAAAAATTAAATCGATTCCTCATTCCCATCATGGGTATCTGAAAATAACGTATCGTGTAATAAATGTATGTATCGCGATTCTTATATAATTGGAGTAGATAGTTCATGTTATAATTTTTTTTAATTTCTCAAAAATTTCATGGGAACTACTTTAAAAAAAATATCTTTATTTTTACACGCCTTTTTCATTTTATTATTTTTTGCAATTTTTATTGATATGGAATGTTCTTTCAGAAATAAAATAATGATACAGAGTAGAAATTTCTACATAAAATAAAAAAACAATTGTTTACCATCCTAGGTCTAGGTTTCTGAAATGATGAAAAGGAACCAGTTTTTATTTTATTTGAATTAGCAATTTCGATCTAGCGATAGCGAGATTTAGCGATCATAAATTCCTCCTTCTCGATTTTCTTTGGGTGTGATTTTGTTGATACTACACGTGCGCGACATTTTACTATCCACGGATAGTTTATTTGTAATATTTTATAATAATCATAATAAATCGAGAACACATGTTCTACTACTATTATTAGATAATAATAATCACACCCATCAATGGGGATAACGGGAACAATTTTTAATGATATTATTCAAGTCTCACTGTCCCCATTAATGGGAATGCGGGCAATGGGGACAGTGGGAATACACCATCTCAAAATGTGAACTGTGTGTAAGTTAATGTACATTTTGAAAGTACTCAAAATGAAGGATATCGGAATATAACTGCACAACTAAAGGAACCTGCTTACCTGCATCATGAATACGACGACCACGCGGTGTATGATGAAGAGAAAAAGCGCATCCGATGACATGACCGCGCGTCGGCCGTGCACGAGCAGCAGCCTCGCGAGGCACGACAACTGACGCACGCTCACGTCGCCCGCCAGCGACGCCGCGCGACCCTCCGCGCCCTCTATACCCACGCCTGTACCACACACATAGACACACACTTAGCTAGCTCGTCAACAACACGACTGCGGAGCGCATGACCGCGCGTCGGCCGTGCACGAGCAGCAGCCTCGCGAGGCACGACAACTGACGCACGCTCACGTCGCCCGCCAGCGACGCCGCGCGACCCTCCGCGCCCTCTATACCCACGCCTGTACCACACACATAGACACACACTTAGCTAGCTCGTCAACAACACGACTGCGGAGCGCATGACCGGGACCGCGCGTCGGCCGTGCACGAGCAGCAGCCTCGCGAGGCACGACAACTGACGCACGCTCACGTCGCCCGCCAGCGACGCCGCGCGACCCTCCGCGCCCTCTATACCCACGCCTGTACCACACACATAGACACACACTTAGCTAGCTCGTCAACAACACGACTGCGGAGCGCATGACCGGGACCGCGCGTCGGCCGTGCACGAGCAGCAGCCTCGCGAGGCACGACAACTGACGCACGCTCACGTCGCCCGCCAGCGACGCCGCGCGACCCTCCGCGCCCTCTATACCCACGCCTGTACCACACACATAGACACACACTTAGCTAGCTCGTCAACAACACGACTGCGGAGCGCATGACCGGGACCGCGCGTCGGCCGTGCACGAGCAGCAGCCTCGCGAGGCACGACAACTGACGCACGCTCACGTCGCCCGCCAGCGACGCCGCGCGACCCTCCGCGCCCTCTATACCCACGCCTGTACCACACACATAGACACACACTTAGCTAGCTCGTCAACAACACGACTGCGGAGCGCATGACCGGGACCGCGCGTCGGCCGTGCACGAGCAGCAGCCATAGTCCATAAACTCACCGATATCAGCCTCCTGTATCATGGCGACGTCGTTCTGCCCGTCTCCCAGCGCGGCGACGACACGGCCGGTGTCCCGCACGGCCCGCGCCAGGCGCGCCTTCAGCGCCGGCGCGCACCGCGACACCACCACGCATGTGCACTCGCATAGCACACACAAAAACTCATTCTCGTATGAACGCAGGCACTCCTGACACACCACAATAAAAAGGTACTACTTAATGAGGCGCGATGTGGATTACGCGTTCCTACGACAACACATACATTAGAAGAAAGTATCAAAAAGCCGTGTCAGCTTTATAGTAGGAATTAGCTCTCTAAAGGTGAGTCTACACTAGAGCCGAGTAGCTCTGCGCGTCCCACTTTTAAGACTTTAATTTAAAATTTCAAAAAGTTCTAACTTCGCAAGGGTCAAATCAAACGGCAGCTGCATTTTAAAGCAAATTCCCTTCCTGATTTTGTTTGCAGAAGATGGTCTGCCACATCATCACATACCAATGTGAGTAGGGATTGCAATCCGGATACTTCGAAATTCGAAAATGACTGAAAAATCCAAATTTTGGGCCTATTTATAAATCCGAATATTCAGAATCAAATCCGGTTTTTTCGAATTTAAGGTTAACATCAGTTACGAGGCGGGAAATTTGTTTTTTTTTTTTGAGTTTTTTTTTTTTACTTTCATAGAACAATATGGATAGATATCAGTGATTCGCGACCAGTAGTTCATTTAGCATATTGTAGAATTGATACTTTTTGTTTAAGATTAACTATTTTTGTACATTTCCCAAAATAGTAAATTTTACGGTTTTTAGAGAAACCGCGAGAAATGTTCAAATATGGCTCATATTATACAAAATACATTCATAACACAATGTGCCAAATAAACTTCTACTGTCGCTAATCACCTCATATGGATTCACTGTCGGCCTCATATGGAGTACTGCTGTCATCTGTGGGCAGGGGCACCTGTATACCAGCTTGGGCCTTTAAACTCGGTTCAGCGACGTGCTGCTAGAATTGTTAACGATCCTGAGCTCACAAGAGTCTAAAGCCCCTCAGTCTGAGGAGAGACTTTGCCTCCTTATGTGTATTCTACCGCTTGTATAACGGTCAGTGTTCTGAAGAATTGTTTAAGATGATGCCCACGGCTACATTCTACCATTGCAACTCTCGCCATCCATGGGGATTCCATCCCCACATATTGGAACCAAAATTGTTTCGAACGCTTGGGTTTCCAATTTCCTAAGCGAACGGTTTATTCATGTGGTCTTAGACGGGTCTTCGTCAGACCTTTTGGTAATTGCTTCAGAGTTCAGTTCTCTCTGCAACCTTATTTCTGCTGCATATTAACGATCTGGTGAAGCCGATATTTTTGGTTACGCAGAAGATAGCATCGTTGTTTATATTTCCAGCGCGTGATCCACCAGTGACTAGAACGAATTGTTGCGAAAGGCCATGGTAGAGCGTTTGAACGTGACCTTACAGGCAGTCTCCGATTGGGGCAATGCCAATCTGGTCACTTTTAATGCCACCAAGAGATCATCTCATCTCACTCATCGGAGATGAGACTTTAATTAGGACGTAACTCACGAGCCTCGACGATCGAAGAAAGGTTGCTTGCCTTATCGGTTTTCTACAGGATATATTTGGTGAGTGTGTGCAGGAATTGTTCAACCTTATTCCAACCACCATCCCCATTTTTACTCCGTACCACAAGAAGCCGGGAAAAGTTTCACCCGTACGTTGTTGACATACCTGCCATGCGGACAGCAAGGGAGTGGAACTTGCTTCCGGCCGGCGTCTGTGTTACCTGACTCTTACAATCTAGGCACTTTCAAGGCCATGGTGAATAGGTTTCATCTGGGTAAGCGTGCTCCAACTTAGGTTTCGTCAATATCCTTAAACGGCTCAGTGGCCAAACGGAAGTCCATATTTTTTTTTAGAATATTTCCAATTTTATTTCATTTTTATTCAAAAATAATGGAAAAACAATAAAATAGAACACCCATCTTCAAACTACTAATAGTTTAGCATAAAAGTACGCGTACAATTTAAAATTACAAAAGATTGCAAAAAAATACCGGAATTCGAAAAATCCGGATAATCCGGATTTATATGTGATGATAAACTTGGAATCCGGATTTGAAAAAAATCCGGATTTTGCAATCCCTAAATGTGAGATTGTGGTTATAACGTCTTTTCTGGAGTTTAATGAGCAAGAATCAATGCTTAGATCAGCTTATACATTATAGTTTAGCTACGAAATATCTTCACATACCTCCAACGCCTGTCCATCGATGACCAGGTTGGTATTGGTAGTTTGTTCCAACGTTTGAAGCAGCTCGCGAGCTTCAAGCCTAGTGCTGCAGCTCCGCATTGTGTGCCACTCGCCGTTACCCCCCATCCCTAACGATTTAGCAGCACATAGCGCCGTCTCTAACATATCACCCGTTACCATCCATACCTGAAATACGGTGTCTAAATATTATCTTTGGAGATTTAATAAAAGTAATTTCAATTAAAATCTACGAGAAGAAATTAGCTTATACTGCTTTTATCGGCGATCTGTATTGTACCATAAAAATTCCGCATACATTGCGGAGTAAAAACCTACTCCCCAATATAAGACAAAATAATTTGATCGCAGACAATCATCATCGAGTCAACCTTAGCAGGGATTCACAAAAAGTCATCCATAAGCCGGTGAGTGTTGATAATATTTTTAACTTGTAGAGGTCTATGACACTGGCAGGTCCGAACTGATATCAGGCGTACAATTCATCGACAAGCTGTCTAACTTCGACATAGAGGTTCAGTAACGCAGAATTTAACTCAACTGGGCACGAGCTATGAAATAGAAACATGGTGACTGAGATTTCAGTTCGCAGTGCGAGCCACCCTGATCAATCATGTAACATGAAATGTATATAATTGGACTGTTTTAAAAAAACCTTAAACCGACGTCAAAGTACACTAAGAAGTAATCAAATCCTGATCTGATGACAATGGGACCAAACGGGAAGTGTAGGGTACACTTCCCGTTTGGTCCCATTGTCATCAGATCAGGATTTGATTACTTCAAATAAAAAAAGAATTTTCCAAATCGGTTAATAAATGACGGAGTTATGAGGTAACAAACATAAAAAAAAATACAGTCGAATTGAGATCGATTGAGATCCTCCTCTTTTTTTGAAGTCGGTTAAAAAGAGGAATAAGAATCAAAAATTCATCAAAGTGATCGTTTAGTAAAATCGCAGCATCACTTACGTGTATTCCAGCCGCTTTCAGCGTATCCAATGTCTCTTTCACACGTTCGGCAAGTTGTGTTTCTAATCCAGCCACTCCCAATAGAGTCATTCCTTGCTGCAAATTGGCTACGACTAAGTTCATCTTCTCTTTGCCGTTAGTCACGTTTAATTTGGCTTGTTCGTATTCTTTCTAAGGGGTAAAATAACAGTTTAGGTACACGAATCGGCTTATATCGTTAAAACCAAATAAAAGAATAGTGTCAAGCACCAACCAGCATTTGAGAGTCAGTTTCCTTGGTCTGTAATTGTCATATTATCTACTGTTCTACGTTAGCGATTTCAAAAGGTGCGTACCTCAGGTACTTTCGGCTTACCTCAAATTCTAAGTATTCAGCCTTGGTAATGTTCTTGTAAGCGAGCACGAGCGTCCTTAGCCCGTCTGCGGCGAGCGTACGACACTCGGTGGCGAGCCACTGCGCCTGCACCAGCGCGCCCACCGACACGTCCGCGCCCTTCACGTAGTACCAGATCTGTTCCGATGACTCCTCCTGACAAGTTATTAATATTGTTGTAAGCGACCACGACACTTCTAAGGCCATCAGCCGCGAGCGAGCGACACTCGGTGGCGAGCCACTGCGCCTGCACCAGCGCGCCCACCGACACGTCCGCGCCCTTCACGTAGTACCAGATCTGTTCCGATGACTCCTCCTGACAAGTTATTAATATTGTTGTAAGCGACCACGACACTTCTAAGGCCATCAGCCGCGAGCGAGCGACACTCGGTGGCGAGCCACTGCGCCTGCACCAGCGCGCCCACCGACACGTCCGCGCCCTTCACGTAGTACCAGATCTGTTCCGATGACTCCTCCTGACAAGTTATTAATATTGTTGTAAGCGACCACGACACTTCTAAGGCCATCAGCCGCGAGCGAGCGACACTCGGTGGCGAGCCACTGCGCCTGCACCAGCGCGCCCACCGACACGTCCGCGCCCTTCACGTAGTACCAGATCTGTTCCGATGACTCCTCCTGACAAGTTATTAATATTGTTGTAAGCGACCACGACACTTCTAAGGCCATCGGCCGCGAGCGTGCGACACTCGGTGGCGAGCCACTGCGCCTGCACCTGTGCTAAATCTATTTAGGTAAATGGATTATTGCCTAAATAAACATAATATAAAACAATCATCCAGCAAGAGCGAAACGTACAAAAAGGTGAATAAATCCTCGGGGAGTATGCAGTAAGCTACACTTACATGTTAGATACTTTGATGGAATATCATACCTGCAGTATAATGCCCATCATCCTGCTTTCACTGGTGAACGGAAACATCTGCAGTATATTGTAATGCTTCTCTGTATTATCGCGCAGTTTTAAAGACACTTTATGCCCATCCCTGCTGTGTAAAGATACGCCCATCTGAAAAAGATATAGATGACCTGCGGGGCTACCGCGTATGTTAATCTTAATGACCTTCATTAAACTGGACTTCATTGAAATCCCATTATCTGGAGCTATAATATTTAGATCTCAAGCGGGTCATCGGACGAGTTAATGGATGGCTTTCTTAACTCGTTTCATATTCACGTGTTCCATAAATATAATAGACTTGTAGATCATTTCAATTAAGTTCATTATGATTGACTTACGCGGTAGCCTCACTGATCGATATAGATAACCTGATTGATTTTATCTACTAAGACTCGTGGAGCTCAGAAGCATAATTAGAATCAATAGATCTACGCTGAAGCATTATCTAACATAGGAGCCTTTTGACACACTTGCAATATTTCTGTGATTAATATATTTGACAGGTACCTTTTTTTGAGTGAATTAAGAGAGGTAGAGCATAGCGTTATTTCAATCAAAGAGCAGCTCGACTGGGGAAGTACCTCCACCTTACAGAATACCGCAGCCAAATAACTTTATGTTGTGTTCCAGCGCGTGAGTAAGGTCACTAGAGCTCATTGGGGAGGCGGGAAGGGTCATTAACGCGTGAGTGATGCCCCGCGAGTTGCAAACGTCCATATGGCTAAGGTAACCGCTTACCATCCGTACCGTAGCCAGCCCGTAGGCGGGCCGTACCCTTGTTTACCGACTTCGACGTATAAAGTCCAATATAATAAAAACAAAATATTTAGTTCCCTTTGGATTGGTTTTCCTGTTGAGTTACTGTATTTTACTGACCTAGTTGTTCTCTACCGCAACTTCATATAGAATTCAGTTCCCTTCTATCTAACGTCAAACGGGACGGCACTTGGCTGGCAAAACATATTAACTTGTCGCGCGCACGACCAGACAAGAAAGACCTGCTAGAGTTAAAATTTATATGGAACAGTAACTAAATGACAGTTAATATTAAACCTTGTGTCTTATACGTCACAGTGGCATTTCGCGCACAACGGCCGCGGTTCCCCTTAAACACAAACGGTCTGTATAAGGCGCGCGGCGGGTTAATCGAAAAAATTAATAAAGTTACCTCATGGGCCCACTTGACGAGTGCGACCTCTTCAGCGCTGACGCCCTGGTACTCGCGGTCTCGGAGCTCATCATTTTCGAAAGACCCAAAACCTTCTGCTGCATCTGAACGTAACAACGACCCGATTTTTATTGCTTCTTTTCATTTACTACTTGCATTCTTTGATACAATGTTTAATAGTAAAGCGATTATCTTCACCTGGCCTCTGTTCTGGTTGGACCGGTGTGACGTCATGGCACAGCGCGATGGCGAGTAAAGCGGCATCCAGGTCCTGCCTACCTCCGCTGCCACTCGATGACATCATTACTGAATCCTCCAACAGGGATGCGGCCTGGGTAAAAAAAACCTATTTATTTATTGATATTTATTATCAAATATCGGACATGTATTTTAGCTTTTGGCCTCGTGATGTCACTTGTTTGTGAACCTATCCGTAACGAACTGTTATTGGCTTCCTGATAAATATTAATGTTTTCAGTTTTGTATTAAATAGCTGTTGGTCTTCCCATAATAAGTAAATAAATAAAAGTGTACCATCGTGTGACGTCACGCGGAACTTCAACACACCATATCTTCGTATTTTTTTATTGACAAATATTTTCTATGGTTTATTAAAGATAGCTTGATCTCTGCGACAGTTGTACGAGTCATATGAAAATTAACCTTATGGCTTTAGCATAAGGTGTATCTGTGTCATCATCAAATCAACCACAGATTAAACAGATGAACCTTATTGTAAAGCTATAAGGTTAATTTTCATACGACTCAAACAACTGTCGCAGAGATGAGATCAAGCTATCTTTTATAAACCATAATAATGTAAATGACGGACAAGATACAGAAAGAGACAATAGTGGAATATCCGTTGCCAGGCGATAAGACTACCGACCCTTAATCTCTTAAAATTTCAAAACATAGACTAGTCACCACTTATCTCACCTCATAACAACTATGTCCTAAATGCAGCTTCTTGAACAACATTTCGTTCTTGGTGAGCGTGCCAGTCTTGTCCGCTAAGATGTACTCCACTTTCCCAAGGTCTTCTAGGTTATTGGTGCTTCTTACGATTGTACCTTTTATTTTATCATCTCCTTGTATTTTCCATGAGTAGAATGCTTTCGCTATATCCAGATGTACCCGTAAACTGTGGAAAAATATCAATTACCGCATGGATAGAAAGAGATTCATATATTGGTGCCGATTCTGTTGTAAATCGCACTAAACTAATTTTAGTCACATCACATCTCTTTCTTACGAACATTATTGAAAAAGGATAGAACATATTTTAAGTCGTCAAATTAATCTTTGCCGTCTTATTTTGCGTGTATTTAGGCGTAACCGCGATAGATGGCGACTAAATTTATATTGAAAACAAGCATTGGACTAATTTTACAGGACTAATTTTCTTACATCCTTTTCTTATGTTCTTTGTTAGAAAGAGACATAGTGAGATTTACTTGTGGGTTATTTATGAACAACAGAATCAGGGCCAATGTTGAGAAAGAATCAATTACATATCATTAGTTCGAATTCAAGTACTTGAACTACTTTATCTGAAATTGGGTAACACCAACCAGCTGGGCTATTGCGTATCTTTGGTGGTAATCGTAACGAACACCATTCATTATTTCATCCAATGACGCGTACGCGTTATGACGCGACGATGACCATTCGTGGGCCCTGATTGGATGAAATTTATTAATGGTGTTCGTTACGATTACCACCAAAGTTACGCGGTAGAGCCCCGGTTCCATCAGTCTGTTTCCTTGAACGGTATTTTACTCAGCTGCTAGACCATAACCACCTTATTACAAAACAAGGTTTAAAGTAAAACTAGGTTTAAAAATAGCCTTGTCTTTTTTATTGTATGACGTTAGAAAGTGACCGAACGACAATAAAATCTGGGTTTGCTTTAAACCATATTTTGTAATAAAGGGGTATTAGTTTCCAAACTCCTCAACTCTACTATTTAGAAATCATTTATATTTTAAGGAACCCATTCAATAGTTAACCTGTCGGATGCGCTCATGTGTTTAATTTGATTTTAGATGGTCTAATAAAAAAAAATCTTATGTGGAAACTGGTAAACTATTTGCCACTTTAGGACCCGCTGTGCTAGATTATGAATTCTCAAAAGTGTCTCATGATTTTGAGGGCGTTGGATATAATCAACGGATAATTTTGAATTGACAAGAAGGTGAGGACCCAAAATTTAGCTTTATCACCATTACGCGGGCAAATTTTCGAACCGAAAAGATATTAGACTAACTGCCAGTTTCTGAAAGCCAAATCAAAGTTAATCTATAATCAAAACTGTTGCCGTCTTTGTCATTTCAGACGACATTGACAGTGACAGGTATACTTTCAACAAGAGATTAACTTTGATTTGTCTTTCGGAAACTGGCGGTAAATGATTTCGTGAACAGAACCATATATTAATATAACGCACTTACATCATAGGCGCAACGCAGAATAACAGCGGGACAAAAGCGATTAGTTCTCCAAAGACAGAAGAGCACGACGACTTTAAGCCCACAAGTAGAGCGCATAGTGCCCAGGCGAAGTAAAAGACCACATGTTCAATTTTGCCATCGAGCCGACTGTATTTAAGAGTTTCCCGTTCTGAAGCGTACATTTTAGTGCGAGTTTCAGTTCCTGTTGGATAAAGAGAATACGTTATTTGTACAGAATCTTAAATAATCGCGGTCAAATAACTTTGTCATGTTCCTTTCCTGCACGTGAGTAAGGTCGTAAGAGCTCATTGGGGAGGGGGAAAGGTCGGTAACGCGTGAGTGATACCTCGTGTGTTGTGTTGCGAACATCCATATAGCCATGTCTGGTCAATCACATACATTTTATAATTAGTGTAGAATTCACACGTAAAGATGTCGCTACAAACATCGTATGGACTGATTGAAAATTAATTCTTAGTCAAAACGCTATTAAATTACTTTTTATTGAGCTTTATTGCAAGGAAATAGAATTTGATTATAATTATTTACATAATTTAATTTAATTAATGTTTAAAACTCGTATTTTTAATATTTGCAATTTATGTAATTTTATTTAAATCTTTCGACCTTATAGATGGCCTAAGCGTCGATTATTTTTATTTCATTTCATCGTCTAAAACCAAAACAATAATAAAATAAATCTAATAATAACCTGTTTCTAATAAGCAGATACTAAAACGATAAACAAATATGGTCTAAATATTTTGAAATCTACTACGTTTTCTTTTAAAGTACAATGGGCAGTTTCGTCCCAATTGTATTTCATTTGTTTTTGTGGGGTTAAGTCTGTATCTAGTGCTGGAAAAGTTATCGTGGTTTCATTTATTCAACAAAATATTAAATAAGAACAACTTAATTAATAAGTCGATAGTCGATGATAAGCCTGTTTGTATCACTTCTTGTTGTTTTGTATTGTTATGTTTCGTCTTTTACTATGTGGTGTACAAATAAAGAATATTTATCTTTATCTTATAAGTCTTTTATATGGACAAAAGGATTAAAGCCATTCGTAATTCACTGAACCTGCTCAGAAAAATTCTGGAGAATCGGTTGAGAAATGCGACCTGGATATACATACGAAAGCATTTTTGTCCAAGCTGAAACGGCGACGCTTCGCTCGCTTGGTATTAAAGTGATTTTTAAAACTTATAGTAGATTTAGAAATTGCTATCTTGACCTATTTTTAATCGTTCCCTAATCAGGGCCGGCTCTAGCCTATATAGCGCCCGGGTGCAAGCAATACCCTGGCGTCCTCAAGTAGGCGTACGAACAAAATGGAATATTCTCACCAGAGTGATCGGAAATTCGTGTGCAAATATAAATGACTATATTTTCATCCTGCAGTTTCAAGCAAGGTATTTTGGAAATTTCGCAGGGTTCCCAATTTAAAAAAAAATATATCCTATGTCACTCAGTGATAAATGACAATATGATTCGACTGGTGAAAGATTTTCTAAATCATTCCATTCGTTTTTGAGTTTATTCATGACTAACAAAAATACAAAAAAGATTTGTATTTTTGTAGATTATCTCTATTAACATCTACACTAACTGTTGAAAACTACTTTGTTAGATTAATTTATGGTATTTTCTATTGTATTTTTTGGTTTATAAAAACTATTGTAATATATCAGAAAGAAAATAAATAAGTGTGTGTCAGTCGTTTGGTCGCCTATTTTTTCCACTGCTAGCAAAATTATCGAAATCCTCTACGCTAACTCTATTAGTGTAGATGTCACGAGTGGCGCTCGACGCCCGTCCGGATATCCTGTATATATATTTTAAACTTGGGAAAAAATGGGACCAGGAGGTATTAGAGAGAACTCTTTCAAGCTTATGTTATCCTAGTATTATATTTGAATAAAATTTATTTTTGAGTGACTAGAGAACAGAGACAGAGTTCGGGAAAAGCGAGTAAATCTAGTCACTCTAATCTCATCTCTTAATATTATAAACGCGAAATTTTGTGGGTTTGGATGTTTGTCCCTCAATCATGCGTCAACATCTCAAAATTCAAAATCATTTATTCAAATAGACCTTCACGGGCAATTATGGAAAGTCTGACTCTAATACTACCGGTTCGGAAGGTTTGCTGAGAAGAGCAGGAAATAAAATCTGTAATTACTCTTTTTAAAACAAGCTTAGATTCATTCATCTGAATGGATTTGGATGAAATTTGGTATACAGATAGAATGTATTCTGGATTAACATATACATAGAATACTTTTTATCCCGGGAAAATAATATATCCCTCGGGAACGCGGGTGAAACCACTGGGCGGAAGCTAGTACAATATAAAGGAAAGTTCAATAAGCATGATTTTGTTATTATGCTTATAAATACTGTGACTTCTTCACAACATCTTATGTGGTATAATGCAACTTAATATTTAGTAATAATTCGATAATTTCGATGGAGGAGTTTGCGAATTGTTGATGAACAATAGCTAGAGTATTTTGGGAATTGTCTCAATTACCCGTGGAGTAAGATGCAACTTAAAATCAGTATTTTTAGAATTGAATAACAAAATAATAATTCTTTGGATTAGTTTAGGACTTAATGTATGGAATTCTTATCTTTTTTGAACAAAAGTATGGAGTAGTTTGGGAAAAAGCCTTTGTGCGAGTAAATGCTACGCTCTACCTCTCTTACACAAAAACAAAAAAAAAAAATACAAATGTGCCCATTATTCTTTAAAATTAAATTCTTTCAACAGTGTCATCGTTGTCATTTACTGAAAAAAAAAACATTGCTGTAGTCACTTACAACCCAGAACAGGAATTAGTACCCCAATCTCACCACCGGCGCTGTACTTGCGCGAGTTATGGTGGTAACTTTTGAAGTATGGGCGCTGTCTCTCTGTTGTACCATTGTACGTAGTATTTATATACTCTGAGATATAGCTATGGTAACTGCTAACCCTTAGGCGAGCTGTATGCTAGTTTACCGACATCCTCACATAATGAAAAAAAAAACCGGCCAAGTACGAGTCGGACTCGCACATAGAAGGTTCCGTACAATAATAATAATAATAATAATAATGTAACCTTACTCAAATTGACAGTGAAATTAATAGTAGGCGCAAAATTTAAAAGTAACCAAAATTTACCTTCATTAACAACTTTTTTAAATCGGATTTTCCCTTTACTTGTGCTGTAAGACCTTGCTTTTTGCCAAATTTCGTGATTCTAGGTCAACGAGAACTACCATATATGGTACTTTCGGTTGATCTCGAATTGTTTTGGTTAAAAGCAAGGTCATACAGCACAAGTAAAGAGAAAATTCCGAAAATAAAAATAAATAAGGTAAATTATGACTTTTCGGCAAAAATCTAAATTTGCCCATATATTTTTATCGTGTGACAGACAGACAGACGGACAAGAGTGTGATCTTATAAGGGTTCCTTTTTTTACCTTTTGAGGTACGGAACCATAAAAATTATTATGTCAACAAGAGTGATGTCACACTTGATGATTTATTTCTGGCCTGTTTCGGCTATATCTTAGCTTCCGTTTTACTGATTGGGCCTACGTTAATCTGTCCTCTGATGTACTCTTAGGGACGAGCTCTCAGTTGCCATCCTCTGTTCCCATCGAGAGCGCTCTTACATTATCATACTTTTATGTTAGGTGGCAGTACCTGTATAAATGACAACTCCAATAGCCTGACTAGATACAAGGTGGCATCCAGTCCACAAGGTGTTTTCAATATTAAGGGTCTCGGTCTCTGTCTTTCCCTCATTAATATGTGAAAAAGTGGCGAAGAATGACTTGATATCATCCGTTGGTTTCTCTACAGATATATCTGCTTCAACACTGAGTAGACGGGAAGTAGTGGGAAGCTTTTGTGTTGTATGTACTGGTCTCCTATTATAAAAAAAATGCGTTTAGAAAATGTTATACTTCTATAACAACATATATTAAGGCGATGAACTTGAGAGCCAGTTCGTTCTAGGCTTTGTGTGCTTACCATCTTTTGGCAACATCATCACTTACCATGGTGAGATTGCGGTCATATAAAGGTCTATTTACAGTATAAAAAGGGCATTGTGAGCCTACCACTACTATAAATTAGGCAAAAACAACATACCTCAACTTCCAGTCGATCTCTCCGTCGAGCTGGTCGGTGCGTATGAAGACAGTGCCCATGGTCTCGTTGGTGCGCAGCAGGATCATGTCGGCGGGCACGCGCTGCCCCTTGTGCAGCACCACCATGTCCCCCACGCGGAGCGCACACGCAGCCACGTGCTCCATCACTAGCTCACCCTCAACATCCTCACCACTATCATCGCATCGCCTACTCATACCTCAACTTCCAGTCGATCTCTCCGTCGAGCTGGTCGGTGCGTATGAAGACAGTGCCCATGGTCTCGTTGGTGCGCAGCAGGATCATGTCGGCGGGCACGCGCTGCCCCTTGTGCAGCACCACCATGTCCCCCACGCGGAGCGCACACGCAGCCACGTGCTCCATCACTAGCTCACCCTCAACATCCTCACCACTATCATCGCATCGCCTACTCATACCTCAACTCCCAGTCGATCTCTCCGTCGAGCTGGTCGGTGCGTATGAAGACAGTGCCCATGGTCTCGTTGGTGCGCAGCAGGATCATGTCGGCGGGCACGCGCTGCCCCTTGTGCAGCACCACCATGTCCCCCACGCGGAGCGCACACGCAGCCACGTGCTCCATCACTAGCTCACCCTCAACATCCTCACCACTATCATCGCATCGCCTACTCATACCTCAACTTCCAGTCGATCTCTCCGTCGAGCTGGTCGGTGCGTATGAAGACAGTGCCCATGGTCTCGTTGGTGCGCAGCAGGATCATGTCGGCGGGCACGCGCTGCCCCTTGTGCAGCACCACCATGTCCCCCACGCGGAGCGCACACGCAGCCACGTGCTCCATCACTAGCTCACCCTCAACATCCTCACCACTATCATCGCATCGCCTACTCATACCTCAACTTCCAGTCGATCTCTCCGTCGAGCTGGTCGGTGCGTATGAAGACAGTGCCCATGGTCTCGTTGGTGCGCAGCAGGATCATGTCGGCGGGCACGCGCTGCCCCTTGTGCAGCACCACCATGTCCCCCACGCGGAGCGCACACGCACCCACGTGCTCCATCACTAGCTCACCCTCAACATCCTCACCACTATCATCGCATCGCCTACTCATACCTCAACTCCCAGTCGATCTCTCCGTCGAGCTGGTCGGTGCGTATGAAGACAGTGCCCATGGTCTCGTTGGTGCGCAGCAGGATCATGTCGGCGGGCACGCGCTGCCCCTTGTGCAGCACCACCATGTCCCCCACGCGGAGCGCACACGCAGCCACGTGCTCCATCACTAGCTCACCCTCAACATCCTCACCACTATCATCGCATCGCCTACTCATACCTCAACTCCCAGTCGATCTCTCCGTCGAGCTGGTCGGTGCGTATGAAGACAGTGCCCATGGTCTCGTTGGTGCGCAGCAGGATCATGTCGGCGGGCACGCGCTGCCCCTTGTGCAGCACCACCATGTCCCCCACGCGGAGCGCACACGCAGCCACGTGCTCCATCACTAGCTCACCCTCAACATCCTCACCACTATCATCGCATCGCCTACTCATACCTCAACTCCCAGTCGATCTCTCCGTCGAGCTGGTCGGTGCGTATGAAGACAGTGCCCATGGTCTCGTTGGTGCGCAGCAGGATCATGTCGGCGGGCACGCGCTGCCCCTTGTGCAGCACCACCATGTCCCCCACGCGGAGCGCACACGCAGCCACGTGCTCCATCACTAGCTCACCCTCAACATCCTCACCACTATCATCGCATCGCCTACTCATACCTCAACTCCCAGTCGATCTCTCCGTCGAGCTGGTCGGTGCGTATGAAGACAGTGCCCATGGTCTCGTTGGTGCGCAGCAGGATCATGTCGGCGGGCACGCGCTGCCCCTTGTGCAGCACCACCATGTCCCCCACGCGGAGCGCACACGCAGCCACGTGCTCCATCACTAACTCATGCTCCACATGCTCATCACTTTCTAAAACTAATCGCTGGTATGGCTCGCTGTTGAACTTTTTATCACTCCTGTTTAAAATCACAAGATACACTATTATTAAATATGCCCATTAAAATAAGTTAAGATTAATGTCTTGTTTGGCTATAATTTATTGATGTTATTTTGACATATTTTGTGCTCAGTTTCAGCTCATGAGTACAATCATGTGTCTAAGTGTCAGTGTAAGTGTGAGTAGTAAGGAAAAATAATAGTCAAGACTACTTACAAATATCTCCTAAAATAGTCAATTAACTGCTTGGTGATCACAACTATTACAGCCGCAAACAGTGGGCCCCAGTATATAAGGCGATATTCAAACAGAATATTTCGTACAAAGACATTTAGGACAAGCCTGAAGAAATTCAAATAAAAATAAATAACGCATTTTAAGTAAAGCAGCTTCAACAAGGAAATCTGAAAGATAATAAAAAAGTAGGTATAATATGATATGGAAATTAGAAGAAACATAGTTGGTAGCCAAATCCAGTAAACTAAATTGAAGAGTACATGAGAAAGATCATTATAAGCATAATTTCAATATTGCAGTACATGATTGCTTATTTTGCGATCAGATAGCCATGTGTGAAGAATGTCCCAGGATATTTAGGTGTGCCGTCTTATTAATTTTGTAGAGACCCTTAATTGTCTCCAAAACTCCAAACTATCACTCCCACACGTCAATTTACTGACCGAATGTTGGGCTCCAGTGTTCTTGATCAGTTACCGACCAATCAACCAATGCAGAAATCGGAGTTCACACCCACGCCTTAGATTTCTCACAGGCCAGCTAGAATTAAATCAGCGCTTCTTTAAAAACTAATGTTGTGGCCCTTATGGGATTTTGTGGAGGAGTCAGTTGGAGAATTGGAGACCCCTATTTTACATAATCAATCTAGGTACTACTAGGTACCAAGGAAGATCACAGCTCAGCCCCCCTAGAATATATGATTGCCGACAATCGTCATCGTTACTAAACGATCAATCTTTTTATGATATTGACATAAGAGATTGTTATAAATCACGTGATATTTCGATTTGAAATGTCAATCCAATACTTTTAGTATGTAGTAGGTTGGTTGATCGTTTACTAACGATGACGATTGTAGACAACCATCTTGTCCAGGCACCCAGTTTCTATGACAAAGAAAACTTACGTTTTTACTATCTCAAACTCTTAAGGACATTAATCAATTCCCATGTACCCTTCAATTGTGATATTATGCTATTATTAATAATAATTTATTGACTTATTTAATGAACTATTACTGAAATTACAAGGTTTTTTACTATGCACCAACCTGATTATTACTGATATAATTTGATGAGTATTCTTCTTCAGACAATTTCCCTAACTTAATAATTCGAGGGCTCTTCTTCTTGGGGGACTGCATACTAGAAGTGAAATAAAAAAATATTACATACAAATCTCTGAAAGCTGCTGCTTTTGCCAAACTGAATGAAACTTGTTTTCTGTGAGTTATTGTTTCATTGCTGACGGGTCAGTTGGCGCAGTTGGTAAAGATTCACTTTACATGCCGCAGGTCGTGAGTTCGATTCCCACACAGGGCATACATTTGCGTGCATGAACATGTCTGTATGTCCTGAGTCTGGGTGTAATTATGTATATTAAGTATGTATTTAACAAAAAGTACTATATGTATTATATCAGTTATCTGGTTTCCATAGTACAAGCTCTGCTTAGTTTGGGATCAGATGACCGTGTGTGAGGAATGTCCCAGGATATTTATTATTATTATTGCTACAATTTTGCTTGGAAAGCAGTTTGAAATTTTGGCAATTTGTTTTATTTTACAAGCTTTTATTTAAATTGCAATGTTTGTATGTAACTATGTTTGTTCGGGTGGAATCTTGCAAGTCAAATTTCACACTTCCAGTGGTCGTTTTGACTTGATATTTGGTATACATTAGTACAGGGGTTCCCAAACTTATTTTAACTGTGACGCCCTTGGGAAGTTGCCATATTTTTGCGACGCCCTGGCCTTCTTGCCATACAAAGGTATGGCCTTCTTGCCATACAAATGTATGGCACCTAATAGTCGCAGTTCTAGCCCAATAACAATTTGTCAGAAATACTCCAAATATCATCTAAATGTTTATATAGAAAATAAAGAAAAAAGATAAAAAGCAAGCACACCCATTTTTATCTCTTTTCGTTTGGTATTAATGAGAAGGATGTGCTTGCTTTTCTGAGCATAATTTCTTAAAATGAGTCTCAAGTTTCGAAATTGCCAGTCTCGTCTCTGTCTCTTTTATTTTCGATCTATACCTGTTCCTAATTACTGCAACTGCAGAGAAACCTGTCTCGCACAAGTATGATGTCGCAATCGGTAATAAAACCCTCAATGCTGCAGTGCTGATGGCACGATATTCTTGATAAACTGAGCTACAAAATTCAAGTAGCTGACAGACAGCCAACCTATTTAGATCGCATCACGACGCGGCATCGTCGCGACGCCCTTGGGATACGCCCCCGGGCGTTGCGACGCAGTTTGGGAACCCCTGCATTAGTATATTGGAAGACAATGCAAGTAGGTATAGTCAACACAAGAAGTACTGTAAAGAAAAAAAGCTTGTCTTAAAAAAACATTATTTAACAAAACTTATTTCAAATAGAGGCAAAGTTTTGGTACAGTAGTACCCAACTGATATGGCGCGTCGTGAATCATCGTTCGCACAGAAAAGAAAGTATGGCACCGAAGACTAACGAAAGAATGCTTAAAACTTAAAACCCCTACGCACGGCGCGCGCTAACATGGAGGCAGCTGCCGACCAATAGCATTTCCCGCGCTTTGAAAATGTATCTTCTGCGCAGGTACACCGGTAAGCCATATTTGTTGGGTACTACTTGTATACCAGAGAAGATACACTAAGAAATATTTTATTATGAAAGACCTTATTATTTACAAAAATATGGTTGTTTTAAAATTACTTGTTTTTATTACCAACAGTCCAACAGTATTTCATATAAAAGATTACTGTTTGTGTTACCAGTTCTTTCAGTTCCATAAAATGTCTAATTTGAAAGCTGAGACATTTCAAATCAAGTGAATGCTTTCAAATTTAAATAACCACTTATGGGGGGGGGGTGCACAACATTTCCTTCACAGAAGGGGTTCTACACGTGTAGAATAGGGAGGGAGGTACGTACCTCCCTCCCTATTCCCGGTAAAGCTTTACATTAAGTGACAACTCCAAAAATTACGCCAATTTCTTTTTAGGTACGTGGGGTCATGTCTATTGTATATTGGAAATCGCAAAAACTAGGAAAAGTATTTACTAAAATTATTTAAAATTGTTCCCAACCACCCCATTGCGCTATCCCCATTGATGGGGCCGTTGGGAATTGAATAAAATAATTAAAAATTGTTCCCAACCTCCCCATTGCATGTACATAATTATTAGTTTTCGTGAGTTTAACACGTTTATAATATTCAAATTGTCTCTATGTTACAAATGATGAAATAACTATGTTATCAACGCTAAAACGTGAGGCTAAGCAGTTTATAGTTAGATACTTTATGCACTATAAAAACTCTTCTCCCACCCCCCCCCCCCACAAAATAAAAAAAACATAAAAAATAGGGGGGGGGGGTGTGCAACATTTCCTTCACAGAAGGGGTTCTACACCTAACCCCCTCACTATTCCCCCCTCCCACCCCTTAAAAATAAGTAATAACTTATGAGAAAAAATAATCGAATTAATTTGTGATAAATAATAATCTATGTTTAATTCTTGTAACTAATACTGTATTTTGTGTGATAATGGGATTATTATAATATTGATTAATATACATATAAATGATAAATGCAAGTTATGTTGAAATTATAGAATATAATGTCCTTTTTTTTTGTTTACTTAGGATAATTATGTTGTATTTGTACACCCTGGTGGCAAAATTTGCTTGTCCGAATATTAATTTAATACCTGTATGTAATAATAAGTGCAAATTTTTACAAATAAATTGAACTGAATTGAATTGAATAAATCTATGGATGTCAAAATACATTCCTACCACTGTGGTTTTACTAATCCTTCTATTTATTTATATGTATATGTTTGTATGGATGTGGAGTGTGTTTGTTACTCTTTTGCGCAGAAAGTACTGGACATATTTGGATGAAATTTGGCACATAGATAGATTATAAACAGGATACTTCGTATCCCGGAAAACCATACGATCCCTCGGGAACAAGGATGAAACTGCGGGGATAGCTATTTATGTATAAATAAAAGAAAGTAGGTAGTACCTACCTTAGAAGTAAGGACCTTAGCGTAGCGGAATACTACGTCGTGATACCTACCTGGTTAATAAATCTCTTGAAAAGTGTTTAAAAAGTTTAAAGGACGGTTTTTAGATTTTAACACAGACTACGGAGGACATATTCACGCTAACAAAAAACTGTGTCTATGGAGTCGGCCACCTCTCACGCACACCTTAGTCGGCTATTCCGCGGGAAATTAGACTCTGTCGCCGTTTACACAGAGTCGATTATTCGCGCTCAACTAATGTGTGAATGTGTGCGTGCTGGCTTGTACGTACAGCGTGGTGGCCGACTTGAGTGACACAGTTTTTTGTTAGCGAGAATATATCCGACTTTTTTTAATATCTGTGGATTTTAAATAAATTATAGGACAGAAATTCCTTTTGTACTCCAGTCTTCATGTGTCGTAGTCGTAGCACAAAGATTAAACATTAACCTAACTATAACTTGACTATAACATAACAATTTTAGGTCGGAGAGCGAACGAACTTAAAAAAATTAAAAGTTTATTTTGGTTGTACCTGTTGAACCAAAATTCAAGGCTGGCAGTGTTGTTTCCTGCTGGTCTCGAACAGTCTCGAACTAGTGTTGCATAGCAATAGTGAAACTATCGATGGTATATTAATTCAATCGTGACCTTGGAAAATAGTAACAATATCGATAGCGCTATCGATTGTATCGATACTATCGATAGTGTCAATTGAATTTCAATTAATCTCAATACTATCGATACTATCGTAGTATCGATAGTATTGTACTATCGATCTCGATACTATCGATAGTATTGAGATTCAATAGTATCGATTTTATAGATAGTATTGCCTTGATCAATAGTATTGGTCGGTCTGCGATATCAATAGTATCGATACTATCGATAGCACTATCGATATTGTAACTAGTTTTCGCAGTTAACTATCGATAATCAAACTATCGATAGTTTGACAACGATATCTCGAACGTCAAAATATGAAATCGGTAGAGATGCCAAGTGTTATTCGCCAAAAGGTAGGCAAAGGTCTGAGCCATACAGCCTTGTCGTGGTATAAGTAAATAGAGTTGCCGTAATCTAATTCTAAAACTGCCATATATTTTGGGGAATATAAAAAACGGCATTTTTTTAAATATTCCCCAAAATATATGGCATTATTGTACAATATGTTTATTTAAAAGCATAAATACCACAATACAGCACAGTAACAATTATTCCGGGGATTCCCCACATATTCTAGAGCATACCCGAGTAATTGTTATCTTTTGTCTTACTTATAAATAACACGGACAGAAAGGGAGGGAATTATAAGTTTAAATGAGTCGGTCAGACTAGTGGACGTGAGTCTTCAGTCACCGTCTAAAAAGTCATGTGATGTGTTAATAAAATGGTGGCCACAGTACTAAAACTTGTAACTGACTTTTAAAAACAACTTTAAAAGTAATGATACAAGTAAGTCATTTCATTCACTTTTTGTTTATTTTATTTTAGTGTTACTCGATATATCATTTCCGTTGATAGTGATGCGATTTAAGTTTTTTTTTGTACACCGAGATCAACTCATCAGTCATCCAGGTAAGGTACTTATATGGCACTGACTGCCAGTGCTGCAAACTCTCCTTCTTTTGCAGGAGATTCCATGATTTTAGGTCATTTCTCCTTATCTCCTTATATTTTTCAATTCAATGAAAATCTCCTGGAATATCAGAATTTGAGCCATGTTTTTATATTCTCCTAAGCATAACACCTGTTATTGACAATAATTAATTTTCATAAATTCGAGCAGTGGCATAACTATACCATCTGGGGCCCGTGGAAAATTCTTTTGATGGGGCCCTATCAGTAAAAATCGTCACGTTGTACTCAGTTTAATTTTAATAAACTTCGAGATTTTCAGCGTACTCAATTACACGATGTATATGTCCTATAAATGGCCATAGGCCTCCTCTCTTAGGCGAGAGGTAATGGTCTGTAGTCAGTGGCGTAACAATAGGGTGGCAGGGCTGGCAAAATGCCACGGGCCCCCGACCCAAGAGGGCCCCGGCCCAAGAGGCCGCGAGCTCAAAAATATTTTTTTACATTGTACCTGAGTATTTTATTTTATTTGAAAAGTATATTTTTATAAGTTCTGCTTAAAATCCAAAGTGAGACAACTAGTCTCCAATACGCATTGGGCTAGCGCGGGGACTACAGAGCACTCCCTCTCGCCTAAGAGAGGAGGCCTATGGCCATTAGTGGGACATATACAACGTGTAATTGAGTACGCTGAAATTCTCGAAGTTTATTAAAATTAAACTAAGTACAACGTGACGATTTTTACTGATAGGGCCCCATCAAAAGAATTTTCCACGGGCCCCAGATGGTATAGTTACGCCACTGTCTGTAGTCCCCACGCTAGCCCAATGCGTATTGGAGACTAGTTGTCTCACTTTGGATTTTAAGCAGAACTTATAAAATATACTTTTCAAATAAAATAAAATACTCAGTTACAATGTAAAAAAATATTTTTGATCTCGCGGCCGGGGCCCTCGTGGGTCGGGGGCTCGTGGCATTTTGCCAGCCCTGCCACCCTATTGTTACGCCACTGAATTCGAGTATTTTTAATATAAATTAGTGCTTTATCTAATTGTACGATCTCTTGTTAGACTGCACACTATTTGGATTGTTTGATTTAAATGAAACTGTATTTACTATTTGAGAACTATATTGGACAAAACTGCATAAAAGATGAAATGAATTATTATGAAACTTTGATGGAAAAACTATCACATGTTTGGCAGTAAGCACATGCGGCGTGCCTGCATTGCTACACTACACTGATAAATATCAATCCATGTGAAGTTGAAGTGAAAAAATTACGTGTATCGTGCTTTTTCAAGTTGTCTCAAAAATACCTTAAAGTTTTAGTACAATGAACACCATTTTAATCAAACATGTTTTTTATGGACACTGAACGTAGGGCGGACAAAAAGAAGTGAAAGTGATTTTTGTGACTAGAACTTATATATAACTCGACACTGGCAAAAATAAAACCTAATAAAATGGACTTGTAAGATTTCTTTGCCAAATTTGAAACTAAGGAGAAGAATGTAAAAATTCCGCAATTTAGAAACGAATAAGGGTATTTTTTTTAATTCTCCTTCTTTTTTTCCCTGTTACCTGGATTTTTGGCATAAATATACTTCTTTTATGCATGTTGGGGTTTGCAGCACTGCTATATGGCAACATTGTATAGGTAAATAAATATGGCGGCTAGCTATCTAAACGTTCCTAGGGCGTGTAATAAAGACTTTTGCAAATAATTATAAGTGGAAACCTGTATTTACATTCTATAAATGTATGTTAAATACATCGACTGAGACTTGTGAGTGTTATAAGTTTAGAGCCATTAAATGGAATGCCTAATTAGATCAATGACTCGAAATTGTGTGGTGGTTCAGTCAGTGGTTGTCAAGTAGGGTGTTGGGGTTTCGCTGCGTCGTTTCTCTCCCTCACCTGCGCCTGTTAGAAAGTAAGGAACGATAATGTATGTTTATATTTTGTTCTATGTACGAGGAACTGCGAACTTGGTTAATTATTTCACAGTTAGCGCCGTGAAGCACAAAGTTATACCACTGAGCGGTAATCAAATTTGCAAGGGTTCTTATTAGATTGTGATGCGCCGTCGGAGGCAGTGCGTCTGTTGTCTTTGTCGGGGCGGCCGGGCACACCTCCGTTGACCTATTTTCTGGTTATTGCATTCAACCTAACTATTTATGTCTGGGGGTGTAAAGTGGGCCGCCTGGGCCGGTCGCGGCCCTGCATCGCGCATCGATGTAATGTTCTAATTTGGTGTTTTTATACCCTGCAATCAATTTGTAAAGAAAACCAGCAAATAGTAAGCATTAAATTACAAATGATAGTAAATTCTTTTGATTGAATGGCAGGCAACCATGAAAATGTTGCTAAAATTGAATCTGTAGTTTTCTTGTAATTCAAAGTATAATATGTATTGCTACAGATAATGAGGAGTTGAACAGAAGATATAGTGCTAAATGTGTAGTGCAGTTATTGAGATGGCATTGAGTGTGCCAGTGAGAGAGTTATGTTTGACATTGAGTGATAATATCACAATATGATGGACTCAGACCTACCGCCTGGTAGCTGCAACTCTACAGGACATTTGTCCACAATCGGGTACCATACTCTGCCAGGTGAGTAATGTTTATAATCAGATTGTTAAATTAAGTAATTGATTCACATAGTAGGTAAATAATAAGAAAAAGAAGTACCAAGTCTTCATCACAGCTCATTTATAGTAATGAAGATTTCATAATTATTTAGTAAGTATAAAATTAGTTATTTAATTTGACATGTCATAATTAAATTTATCTGAGAAGCTAATAAAAAACTCTTCAGCATCTTCTCTTCACATGCATCCTTGGGATAAAAAGTAGTATACAACTCGCAGATAATGTATTTTTCTATTAGTGAAATAATTTCTTAAATCCAACTGTGTAGTTCAAGAGATCATGAATAAACAAACAATAAACTCTTCAGCTATATTACATTAGTACAGATTGATTACCATAACCATAAAACCTGGTCCCCCACATTACTTGAGATGGTTTAAAGCAAGTCTAGCGAAACCCAGGATTTAAATATATGTCATTTTCTAACGTCATATAACAAAAAGATCCAGTACTATTGTTAAACCCGAATTTTACTAGACTTGGCTTAAACAGAGTAGCTTTCAAGCAACGCTCAACACAGATGGTACGTAACTGAATGTACCTTTCTTTAATTCTGTATTTGACATTATCCTTTGGATCACATTAAAAAAAAATAACAATGAAAGCAATTGTTATTATAGGATGCGTGGCCCTCATGAGAACCAACGGGTTAATTTATCTGATCTTTCATTGGCCCATGAAGGAAGCATTGGCAAACCTAGTGGGTAAAGCTGGCAGCAGGGAAACCTATTAATTTACTATGTATTTATTACCTGGGGAAATTCCTATGTCTGTAAATATCCTATTTGACATTATCGTCGGACGGTCGTCGAACGCTACAGGTCACTGCCGTGTTCGTTTATTGTGTTTAAGCAATATTAAGTAAAATTTACCTACATATCCCAGTGCTAAACCTCAGTGTTATCATAATTACAAATATCCAGTGTTTTTCCAATTTAATTGTGCTGTGATAGGTATTGCATTGGCAAAAACTTTATTGTTTTAATTCTCTTTGATTTTATGACTGTGTGGGGTAAATTGATTTTACCCTCAATATTTACAAAATAGCCGCACAGATAATATAGATTATCAGTTTATACTCAAACCAATTTGACTTTACCGCCATCTATCGGTTGCCCCCACAAACCTTTTAATTTTGACCATATATCCTAAAATGGTTAAGTGTGCAGCTTGCGATCGGTATGCATCCACCAGGGGTGATGTGGTTAGATGTAGTAAGTGCTCGGGGTCCTTCCATCGTTCCTGTGTTGGGCTTAGTGAAGGATCAAGGATCGGGGCTACATGGAGCTGCCCCAATTGCAAGCCCAAGAAGCCGAAAGGAGATAACGCCGAGACACCGGTGAAAGGACTCCATAGTGAGAGTTCTGGTGAAGAGGAAGGGGTCAGCAGTCATCAGGAACATCAAGCGAGCCCATCACGATCGGAAGCAACACTTGAGATCGTTGCCGCTAATACTGCCACCGCCGCCGAAGGTGTTTCGCTCTTGCGCCGTGAACTAGCCGAGTACGTGGCTGAAATGCGTGACTTCCGGCGGGAGATGGCGGAGCATCGTGTCCTCGTCACCGGCGTCAACGCACGCGTAGAGGCCCTGGAGCAGAAGCTTGAAGAACTAGCGCAGCGTGAAGCTTCGCCCCCGCCTCCTCCGGCTGACGTCACCGACCTGGAGCGCACGGTGGCACAGCTCAGGCAGGAGCTCGAAGACCGGGATCAGGAGGCCCTTCTATCGGATCTCGAGATAGGACACCTCCCCGAGGAGAAGGGCGAGAATATTGTACACGCCGTCACTCTCTTAGCTACCAGGCTGGGCGTGTCCCTGGACGAGCGAGACATTGTGTTTGCTGAGCGCGTGGGTGGTGCGCCGGCGCGTGTGTCGGGCGATGATTCTGTTGGTGGGACGGGCGTGCGTTCGCGCCGGGTGGTGGTGCGGCTGACGCGGCGGTCACTGCGCGACGATCTACTGCGCGCCGCGCGCGTCCGCCGCACGTTGACCGTCGCTGATGCCAGTGGCGCCGATGTCGCGAAGGGCGGCCGCATCTTCCTAAACGAAAGGCTGACGCGCTCAAACCGTCAGCTGTTTCATCGTGTCCGGGAGGAGTGCCGTAAACTTCAGTGGCGTTTCTCCTGGACGAAACGTGGTCGCATATATGCGAGGCAGGGCGATGGTAAGCCAGCCTATCCAATACGCTCCGAAGCAGACTTTGTACGTGTTTTTGCACAGGTTTCTGTTTGAGATTTTCTGTAATACAAATTATGTATCAGTTATGCTGAGTATTTGCTTTTTTGTGTTTGCTTTTTTCATAATAATATTTGTGTGTCCTCTTTTGGTTAGTCACTCTAGCGTAAGTTATGGGGGGCAAAATAATTTTCAGTGTTGCAAGTCCAATTATTTAATGTATATTTTTAAGCTTATATCTATGTACTGTCTGTTAGTTACACACGTTCTTATTCAAATGCATATAATGTCTGTAGTATGTTTTAAACCGAAATTGTATGATTGTATCATAATGAGTCTGGTCTTTTTGTCTAAATTGCTACTCAGTTTTCCCCCATCTATATATTTTGTACTTGTTCCCTGTGGGGTTTATGTTATATTATGCTCTAAGTTCATCCAATTTGAAAATTACTCTGGGTTTTCATGGTGTAATAATAATGTGTTTTCAATGTTAAATTACTTTACTAATCACTTGTTAATGTGCAATATTGGAACCTCATTTAATCGTTTAATAATCCTATTTATTTATGTTTCATTCTTGAACATAAATTATACTTATGTGATAAGAGTTACGTTTGTAAATTATTCTAATGGTTAATAACAAATTCTTTAAGGTTGGTTTATTTAATGCGGGATCTCTCGGTACAAGACATGATGAGTTTATAATGGCGATGGCACGGGTGAAGGTTGATATAATGGCTATAAACGAGACCTGGCTTAGGGAGGGGGAGGAGGGTCGTGCGCCTACGGTCCCCGGCTATCGCCTGCGGCACTCACCGAGGCCTAGTAATGTCCGTGCAGGTCGTGGCGGAGGTGTTGGTTTTTATGTAAGGCGAGGGTTAAATGTACGAGTGTGCCCTCATCCTGCTTCTCCCTGTGTTGAGCAGCTCTGGGTGAACCTACGTATAAATGCTGTCAGTCTCGTTATTGGTACCGCTTATAGGCCCCCATGGATGGACGTAAACCAGTTCCTTGATGCTCTGACTGCATCATGTGTAGAGTTTTCAAGATTTGATAACCTAATACTCGTGGGTGACTTCAATATAAACATGCTAAATCTGTTGGATTGCAAGACTAAATTATTATTGAATTTTTTGCAGTACTCTAATTTAACTCAACTAGTGCAGGAACCTACCCATTTCACAGACCACAGCGAGACCCTCATAGATTTAGTGTGCACTGATGCTCGGTTTCGTAATGTTGAAGTGACCCATATCCCTGACTTAGGCAGCCATGCGCTCATTTCTGTACAGTTAAGCCTTAAGAAAGAAAAACCTGCTGCACGTCTAATTACTTTCAGACCGTTCAAGGATATATTGCCAGATTTTTTTAATAGGGACCTTGAAAGTATTGACTGGAGTTCTGTAGGAAGAACTGGGGATGTTAACTATATGGTAGCTGTGTTTAGTTCATATGTTTTGACACTATTTGACCTGCACGCCCCACTGAAAACTGTTGTATTAAAGGAGCGCATCCTCCCTTGGTTTACACAAACGGTGAAGTGTATGATGCAGCTGCGGGATAAAAGTCACGGTAGGTATAAGGCATCTGGCTTGGATTCACATAAGGAGTTTTATAAAAGCCTTAAAGCTATGGTTGTTACGGCTATTGACCTCGAAAAGAGAGCTTACTTTGAGAACCACATAAATCTAAACATTAATAATCCAAAGTTACTCTGGAAAAACTTAAAATCAAATGTTCTAGGAAATGCACGTGATAGTGACTTACCAAAATTCTGTAGTAACCCAGATGATATCAATACACACTTCCTTGACATTCCTGGCAGTAACAATGTCAGTATATCTACTTTATCTTACTATGAGTTTCATAGAATTGGCTCAGCAATTTTTTCCTTGGTGCCAGTAAATGAAGACGTTGTGGCAAAAGTAATTAGAGCCTTAAAGTCAAATGCTGAGGGTGTTGATAATATAAATTTAGAAATGATAATGCTGACGCTTCCTAATACTCTTGGCATTATAACTACTATAATCAATAAATCTATTCTGTCTTCCACTTTCCCTGACCTTTGGAAAATTGCACTTATTAAGCCAATTCCAAAAAAAATGCATCCAACTAGTTTTAAGGATCTTAGACCAATCAGCATCTTGCCTTGTCTCTCGAAAATATTAGAGAAAGTAATTTGCTTACAGCTAACAAAATTCATAGAAATAAATAACATTCTTCCTGAAGTTCAGTCAGGCTTTCGTAAGAAGCGTAGTACAACAACGGCTTTACTGGATGTTGTAGACAATATCTTGACGTCACAGGACAGTGGTCTAGGAACGATCCTGGTTTTATTGGATTTCTCACGTGCATTCGATGCAATTAATATCCCTCTTCTTCTTTCCAAGCTGGCTTTCTTTGGTTTTGATAGTTCTACTGTTCGCTGGTTCCATAGTTACTTATATTTGAGATCACAGATAGTTGAGGTGAGGAGGAGTGATGGCTCTGTAGCTTTCTCTGAGCACTGCCATGTTACCAGAGGTGTTCCGCAGGGTTCCATTCTGGGCCCACTTCTGTTCATCCTGTACAGCTCTGATATTGCTGCCTGTATACAGAACTGTCAATTCCATATATATGCAGATGATTTGCAAATATATATTACTTGTTCTTCAGATGATGTCACAGGTTCTGTAAGCAAATTAAATGACGACCTTAGACGCATTTCGGTCTGGTCAGAGAAAAATAGCTTGGTATTAAATCCTACTAAGTCTAAGTATATGGTATTAGGAACGAAAAAACAAGTAGCTGTTATACATAGGTGTCAGCCTAACATCCAGGTGATGAATGAACAAATTGAATGTGTATCTGAAGCTCGGAACCTTGGTATACTGTTTGACTCGCACCTCCGTTTCGAAAATCATGTCTTGGAGTTGGTCCGTAACTGCTTTTATCGACTTAAGTTGTTGTATCAAGTTCGCCCCTACCTGAGTGTCGACATGAGGATAAGATTATGTGAGACGTTAGTACTATCAAGGCTTAATTATGCAGACACTGTCTATGGTCCTTGCCTGTTCTCCAAGACAAATAAGTTAATCCAGCGCGTCCAAAATGCCTGTGCCCGATTTTGTTTTCATATTCCACCTCGTAGTCATGTCACGCCTTATTTGAATCAAGCGAACTTAATGAAGATGTCATCTCGTAGAACATTGCATCTTGCTACTCTACTGTTTGGTATTATAAAAACGAACGAACCTAGCTATCTCTTTGACAAACTTTCATGGAACCAAGGCAGGTATGGTAACAGACGCTCCGTTCCGCAACTAAGTATGCCACGTCATAGGTCTGCTGCATTCCGCGGAAGTTTTAAGTTTGCGGCGTCCCGGTGCTGGAATGATCTGCCTCCGCCAATTCGTGCCTTGAACAATGTAAAAACGTTTAGTATACACCTAAAAACTTACCTTTTAAAAATGCAATTACTCACTTAATTCCACTCACTTACCTTAGGTTATGCACGCGCTTTCTTGACGTGAGGCTAGACTTAACACCATTTGGGTCGCCGCCTACTTCCAATTCCAATAAAATTAAATAACATGTTCTTTGTGTAAATAAATAATAATAATAATGTCTAAATGAATTCCAATTAATTCCAATATTTGCCAACATTCATTGCCACGTAATCATAGATAATTTTATACCTCTTTTCTTTTTTTTTTTCCATTTCCATAGACAACAGATGTTGCCAACTACTTTTCAAGTATTCGGCCAGTAGACTCTTTGAGTATTGACTAAATACTCAAAGCGAACACTGTATTTTTAAAATGTAATTATGTTAAATGTTTTTATTCTAAATTATTGTTATTTTGTTTGTTTAAATGTTTCAATTATTAATTGTTACCATTTTTAGTCTATTTTCATTTTCTTACTTTGTTATTCTTATTCTTTGTTTTTATTTTTGCTTTGTTTTCACTTTTATTTTAGTTACGATGTTCGTGACGTCACCTATGGCAGCGACTGAAAATCAGTGCTGTAGCCCTGTACCTGTACGGGGCTTGCAGTCTACAACTGAGTCGCTGTCCATTTTTGATGCCACACAACACAATTTATTATTACTTTTATCTTCCTTCTTACTGTTTTTTGTGTATGTCATATGTAACAGTGTATGTAATTGTGTTGTGTTATCTCAAAATAAATGTTTTTTCTTTCTTTCTTTCTTTCTATTTCCTTATTTTGAGATGATTACTAAAACAACATTGAAATGAATCATTTCTATGATAAATATTCATACAGAATGATTTTAACAGCAATTTCTATAATGGTTAACTTAATTTACTGGTATCTATCAATGTGGCACAAAAAATAATATGCAACAAATTTATCAACTTGTAATATCTTCGATTCTATAATTTTATGTCAACAAAGGACTATCCTGATCTACATTTATTGCTTTAAGTAACTGATATATTTAATTGGATAAGAGTTAATACAATATCTGCCAAAATAGCTTCACAAAGAACTCATTATTTACTTAGTAATGTACAAAAAGTACAAGAAGTTTATTATGATATAGCTATAGCATGTAGAACATTTTATAATAGACTAGCTGTATCTAATATATAAAGTAGGCTATATGGCCATAGGGCCTATGGTATGGAAAAGGACCAAGACTTTCTCCATCATGATTGGAACAAACCAATCACGATGGAGAAAGCTACTTTTTATCCCTGGAACGCGGGTGAAACCGCGGGGGACAGCTAGTATTTTATAATTATGGATATGATACAGTACACATACTGAAAAAAGAGGAATAGGTAGGTATATTAACTAAGTTTTCTCCTCGTAGGCCGCATGCACCACTCGGCGAGTACGCCGGCCGGGGTGGACGGTGCGGGCGGGGGGTCACGCACGCCCCCCGCTACACCCAAGAAGGGCGGAAAGATGCTCGCCGTCAGGGTTCAGATGCTCGATGACACCATATCTATGTTCCAGATTCAGGTATGTTTAACACCTAGTATCGCTTTTAAGGCTTAGTCGCAATGTCGTATCGATTTCGCCATGGCAAATTGGAATGGTGTTATAATTGAACTACAGTGCATAAAGAATGTAAAAAATCATTTTAGGACCCGGTATATGATATTTTAAGTAAATAATTATAGATCGGTCATAAAACAGAAAGCTGCTATTTTTTTTTGCGAAATATTAAAATTATGCAGTGTTTTAAAATGTTTCATGTATTAATCATTATGTTGCTGGTAATGTAAACTTAAATGACCTGACCCAATGTTCCAAAGCTAATTTTCTACAGTCTGTTTATCTCTAATACCTATCTACAGTTGAGTCTTAGGCATCCTAGCAGATGCCATGCAGAATCTAGACTTAACTAAGTTGTTCAACTGTATTCTGAAATCAGTTTGAACAACTGCATTTTTCAATTACGTGGTCTCCAACTTCGCTCGCTCCACTTTCGTGAACGTTCAATCGGAAACTGCAGACGAATGCTCCGATGCTATCGGTTTTGATACTACGTAGTTTATTTTTACATTGCATTTCATAGATAGAGAGGAAAATATTTCACAACACGAGTATTGATTGAATCAAGGGTCACACAACTTGCGCCGAGCGCCGCATCCTCGCATTGTTATTTTCTATTCAGGAACTTTGAATTAAAACGGCACAGTTTGAGAATAGTTGGGGCTAAATATTCTAAGAGAACTAAGGAATAAGGCGCCGATCCCACTGAGAGAGTTCTAAAGTTCTGCGTTCCGCATTCACTATTGTGCACACAATAAAAACAGTCTGGAATTCTGCAATATTCGATACCGACCACAAATCATACTTTTTTTAAAATAATGTAAATAAATGTGAAGATTAGATCTAACGCAGACCCCCGTCGAGTCTCCCGTGGACTCTGGGGTTCCACGTGGACCACTTTGGGAATCACTGCTCTATAGTGTATTAGAAGACTACCTTTTTTTATTTATTTATTAACTAAGACTTAATTACAAATGTTACAGAATAAATATTTTATCAATCCGCAAACGATTTGCCGACAGAACAACCCTCGGTCTTTTAAGCTCTATTTAACATTAAAATTGGTACCCAAATGTATATAATTTTATCTTGTTGTAACAAAAACATTTTTATTTTACGCATAATTTGTATCTGGACATTAACATTTTCAAATAAATTATGTGGCAATTGACTGTACAGTGTTGGAGTTATCCAACGCCTCGATCATTCACCGTAGTAGTTGCATACCTAATTGACTTTCTGGGCTGGGAGCTATTGTATACGACTTGCTTATAGAAAATCCTGGAGGAGGGTCATTAGTCATTTCTGGATGACAATAATCTAAGAAAAAGGAAAGAGTCATCCATGTAAGCCCACGATACTCCACGATATAATTTCTCTATTCATGGCGACATACGTCTACATGTTTTTAAATCTGTGGGTCGCGACCCCGTCCAACTCATCTCAATAATGATTGTAGTCTTATAATCATTATCGTAGTCTTTTAATTTATAACTTCTGTCTGTCTGACAAGGGGGTCGCCAGAATTTTTCAACCTGTAAGGGGGTCGCGAAATCAATAAGATTGAAAAACACTGGTCTACATGACAGCAGCCAGCCAGCCGCATAATGTTGTGCTCTATTTTAAATTCACTAATTGCCTCCATCGAAGGCTAATTACAACAATTCCGCCACCCCTGAAGACCTGTCAGTGGATATTAGTGTTGCCGCGTACGTTTCATTAGTTTTCTCACGCCACCCATTTATTTAGTTTGCGTAATGACGCGGCGTCTAATGTCACTGACAACCTAATTAATATTAATTTGTTTGAAGGTGTTTGTTTAGCTAAATATGTAGTCATTCTGATAATAGGATCGAATATTTGTACTGCTCCGATGGTGAGAATATGAAGAATGAGATCATTTTATGTCGATATAGCGAACGCCTTCATATTACACCGAGAGCTTGATTTAGTTAAGATTGCTTGCACTAAAGATTATTTACTGCCGCTACTAAGTCGCCTTACTTACGCTTTAGTTCACACTAAAATATTGTCACTGTTACCTTTTCAAGACAAAATCTTTGAACCGATCGCGATGGATAGCTAGGCCACTTTTTTGGCTCAAACCGCGAGACACATAAATTATATGATCACTTGCCTTTGCCACAAGCCACTTGTAAAAAAATAATAGGTACCTACGTCTTGTAACTATAATCTTACTATAATGTAAATGCATTCCGTGTATGTACACTGAAGTCCTGTATTATTTACGACATCTTTACGACTTGGATTCTTCAACGGGATCTCGTCGTATATAACTATCGACATTTTAGTATCATGCGGAAAATATACATAGAGAAAGAAGTAACGAACAAAATACTACAGTATTATTGTTATGTTGTGCTTACAATTAAATGCGTTGTTTGTTACTAAAACCAAAAAGTAAATAACTAAAAGGCATGAAATAAAATAAAAAAAAGAATCCTAATGCCTTTACAAATTGTGAACTACCTAGTTATTGTAAGAACGTACACGATATTGGGAGGAATACTTCACTTGACAGTCAAAGTCAATGCGTCATTGGATCCAGAGGAGGAAGCGATGAATGATCTCTGTAATACGCTTACTCACTCTCGTGATTTTGGAAAAAATACCATCAAAAACTTTTCCATTGACGGCCCGTGTAAACATCCGTGGAAACTCAGACCGTGAGGTCGCCATTCAACCCCCATTACGTCACACTATTGTTGAGGCTCCGCTCTTTGCTCAAGTGTGTCGTTGGTAGTAGTCAGGGATAAGTAAGTGTTTTATCTAGTTCATTGTACTTGGGCAAGTGACGTCACTATACTAGTAGTCTTGTTCTTTCATTTGTATTCATGAATCGCTTTACTGCGGTTTCAGTCCCGGGTATTATAATACCACTATAGTGGTAGAAATAGACCTTTTGCTATTGCATTAGAGAACCATGTCTTATCAAAGTTTCATGACAGATGTTTTATCAGAAATATAATGAACTAGGTACCTGTTGAAGACCCGTATTGAGCTAAGTAGGCTCGGTTGAAGCTACTGAGTTTAGGTCCAGCGCTAACGACCGACGCTATCTAAAGTAATAAGTGATACTTCTTATTATGATTACATTCATGAGATTCTCAATGTCTCTCAATAATTCATACTTATCTATCTTTCAAGTAGATTGCCTATTTCCTACTTTCAAAAGAAACATTATATGTAGATAAGGCTAGTTAGTTATTAAGGTAGATGCTCAGTATGAGGCAGGCAATTTGATTTTTTAAAGCTTTATTGTTATTTACCGTCGTAGAACAATATTTCAGTGATTCGCGACCGTACTAGTTCAATCGTTTATCCTAACAAAAATGTTGACTTTCATGAAATGTCCTCTCGGTATTGCGTGGTGGATTAACCTACACGTGCCTTTAAATCATTTTTCGGGCGGAAAGAAGGGATATTATTATAATATCCACAGAGAACAAAAGTTGTGGCACAACAACTAAACAATTTCAAAAGATACGCCTACACTGCGGGTCGATCCAAAAGTGGAGTGAAATTACTCAAGATCCGGAAACACGCTAACAAAAATAAACAAATTCAGTTCGGGATCTTAAATCACATACAGTTACGAAACATTGACCACCCACTGCTGGACTTAAGTGTCCCCTTCAAGCCTGCCGAGTGCCAAATTCTTAGAATCCCTTCCTCGTTCTCCTTTTATTTTTTTCCGGTGCTTAGATTATATAGGATGGTCATATAACTAAATTTCCCTAAATCGAATATGGAACGTGATATGTTTTGCATTACTGAAATTGTTTTTCTGATAAAAACATCCTGGATTAGAGCTTGTCTAACAAATACAAACTTTTCATTCCATTTACATAGTTTGCAAAAGAAAATAACCTTATTTGGCAATGACGACAGCTTGGGTAAACAAAGTGGGCATTTACCTAATCACCTTCAGTTCTCTTGCACTCGGTGCTACTGTCGTATTACTTGTCTAGGTGGGTAAACATCCGTGTAGTGAAATGTTCGATATTTTGGATGTC
Source organism: Polyploca ridens (assembly GCA_951394255.1). NCBI lineage: Eukaryota > Metazoa > Arthropoda > Insecta > Lepidoptera > Drepanidae > Polyploca > Polyploca ridens. The sequence continues at coordinate 16,053,668 of OX596248.1, forward strand.
GATAGCTTTTTAGATGAAAATTGATCGTTTATAGGAATGTTTCGAAATTTGTATTAATATGAATTCTAGCTTGCTTGTTTTTATCGAAATGTACCACCGACGCTAATATTATTTATATCGTGAAATTAGGATTTTATTTTGAACTAGCTCTCCGCCGGCGGTTTCACCCGCGCCCCTACTTTACCCTCTTAGGGATGAAATTTCCCAATTCCTTTACCAACTACAATAGTAGCAGTAAAAATCTCCCTTTAAAACACAATTACCCCTTTTGGCCTTTGCATTTTCGAGATACCTAAAATCCCATGATTCTATTTCTCAAAAACTAATAATGGTATTTTTTATTATTTATTTAAGTAACTAATTGTGCTATGTTTCAAGTTTACAAACAAAATCCCTCATTTCACCCCGTTAGGGGTTGAATTTCCAAAAACCCCTTAGTGGACGCCTACTTTATAAAAAGAATCTGTGTGCAAAAGTTTCAATTTTGTAGCCCCAGCGGTTTAGGCTCTGCGTTGATGAATCAGTCAATCAGTCAGTCAGTCAGGACAAGTAATAGGATAAGAGGACTATAAGCATCCGGCCTTGTCCAATAAAGATTTTCTTAGGTTCCGGATTTGTGTTGTCGTTGCTTACATTACCTCCGAATTATATCCGTCTTAGATGAGGATTAAGAATCGTAATAGTCTTACAAATGGATAGTTGAAGCCGGTCTTTGAGGATTTAGCTTGCAAATGAATAGAGAAATAACACTAACCTTTCGAGTGTAGTTAGTATGACCGACATGCTAATAATGTCCAGTGTTTATTTTATTGTTTAAATATGTAAATTAAATGGCACATACTATAATTGCATTTGTGTCGTGTTCATGAATACGGTTGCTGTCTTGCAGCGGTTTTTCGCATTCTCGCTAGAAACTGAATAATATCTTATTTGTTAAATAAATATTATGTTCCTACTTACGTTATTATAAACCCAATAGTACTTAAGCGACGAAGAGCAGACGATTTCTCCAGGAATAAAGTATTATGAGTTACTAACCTACTATAGGTAAGCCAACGAGATGAGATAAAGAATGTAAACAAACTTCAAATTTTATTTAAATAAATTAGGTATGTTGACAGGTGTTTTACCGACCGTTTTCCTGTATCACGAATCACACAAAGACAGCTATCGTCGACCAACTGACCTCATTATTGCATGCAAGAGATAATGATCGCTTGCTATCGTAATGTAACTCAGTAGAGGTCGTTTGTTTACATATTTTATCTCCTCTCGTTGGCTTACCTTTAGTAATGTTTGTAGTATCCTCCAAGGTTTCATAACGTGATAAATGACCTAGGCTACATTAATCACGCATTGTTTCTAGACATGAGGCGAATATCATGCGGTTCATTACTTAGATTTCACATTATTGTACCCATGGTGACACAGATTTAAATGGGTCATCTGGATACACTTTTCAATATAAAAGGGACCATCCTATGCCCAGTTTGCTGAAGTAATCAGACGCTTACGGAATAGGCATAATATTACATTATGATACATGTGTGCAAAGTTGGTAATTACAGACGAGACGGTTTTGAGCGCGTGAGCCGAGAGTGTTTTTCAACACACAAAAACAGATTTCTATTTTTTGGAGTCGATTTTTTGATAATAATCAACCCCACAATGAAAACGTTAACAAACATGGCGCGCAGCTTTTGTTTTTTTTTTTACAGCTATTCTCCGTCAAACTGTTTTACCCGTTTAAATTAAGAATGCTTCGTCTACACACATATCAATTACATTGAGGTACAATCTTAAGGGGCGGCTACGGCTCGGGCGCGGGAGAAAATTAGGTATTGAAACGCGATCGCCACTACTCATACAGCGATCGCGCTCACGCACACGACAGTCGCTTAAGAGCCTAGTCCTCGAGCGTGGTAATTTCTCATAGAGCTCACACATCGACACATTCTGCCTACACAGATGCGTCTCACAGTTATATTACACATTGCTTTGAGACAGACAACTATGATTTACGGCGCAATGGAATAATTATTTATACAGTGCGAGTTCGCGCCTGTAAGATTAGTAAGCATGTTATAGAAACAGCGCAATGTATTAGCTATTCACTCGCCGCCCCGCAGTTTGCGAGTAGCCGTGGTAAAAGAGATGGCAATATTGGCAATAGAAAAGGTTGGAGCCACAGTGTTCGCGTGATTCGTGCTAATTAGGTAAGCAGTACCGGATCATTCTTGATATTTTTCTTTATTGAGAATATTGATTAACTGTGTTATTTTTATATCAATCTTAACAACTACTTTACCTTTACTTACTTAAATCCATATAGGTATATACAAAGAGAAAATGGCGTAATGACTGATCCACACACAGCTAGATCGTAAGGTCCAGAATCTTGAAATTTTTGCCACAGATTATTCTTATAACTTACTAGCGACCCGCCTCGGCTTCACACGCGTACAATGTAGTTAACTAGGTACTATGCTGTGTGGTGACATTGCACGCGCGCCGCCCCGCCCGCCGCACGAGCACAGTATGGCGAATACTATTTTTGGTACCTAATTACCCGACTGACCCGGAAGGAGGGTTATGTTTTTCGAGTGTATGTATGTATGTATGTATGTCTATTTCTTTGTGCCGCTCTGCAGCCTAAACGGCTTGATGGATTTAAGCATATGAGGTGTCGTTAGATTCGTCTTGACTGGGGGAGTGTCATAGGGTATATTATTTTTATATGGCGCCTAAGAATAAAAAAATAGGGGGGGGGGGGGTATTAAAAATAAAAGTTTCGTTATTATAACAATATGGGTATCAAATGAAAGCTTGTAAATAGACTATTCCATATATTTTTTACGTGTCTTTTACTTTTTGGTTTTTTCTATTGAAATAAAAAGTCATGGTAGTAAATCAAATCAAAATCATCAATACCGGTTTGGAAAGTTGCATTTGCTGAGAAATGCCGGTAATAAACTCAGCAATTACTATTTTTAACATTTTAGATTTATTACATAACTATATATGTATACAGGTCGTTGTTTTGGTCAGCGACGAGCGACTCAGGGTCGATAATACAAATGATACTGGTGCTAAAAAAAATATAAAAAAAATACTTTATTTTTTTTTAATAATAAAAATAAAAAAAATATAATTTTGAAAATCATGTAATAAGCTTAAGTGTAGATATAATACTCAACGGGAGTACGAGGGAGTAAAGGGGTGGGCCGATGGCGGCTTGCGCCTAGCTCTAGACTGTGCACGTGCCTAGTAACCATACTTTGCGGTAATTTTATTTCAAATTGAATAAGGTATTTCTCAACATATTTACAGTATTTAATGGAATTAAGTCCATTTTTGGGGAATATATATTTTGTACTACCGCTCCTGGGTCGCTTGTCGCCGACCAAAACAACACCCTGTATAAATGAATTAATGTTCGTTAGTCAAAATTACTGGTCCTAGATACTGGTCCGATTGCTCTCAAAATCGATATTTGAGAGTCACCGGGGTCACAAAACAAGAATCTATTCTCAAAATTTTGATAAAGCGTCCTCCATTTTGAACTTTTTAGATACTGGTTCGATTGCTCTCAAAATCGATATTTGAGAGTCCTCGGGGTCACAAAACAAGAATCTATTCTCAAAATTTTGATAGTGTCCGCCATGTTGAACTTTTTATATACTGGTCCGATTGCTCTCAAAATCGATATTTGAGAGTCCTCGGGGTCACAAAACAAGAATCTTTTCTCAGAATTTTGAAAAAGTGTCCGCCATGTTGAACTTTTTAGATACTGGTCCGATTGCTTTTAAAATCGATATTTGAGAGACCTCGGGGTCACAAAACAAGAATCTATTCTCAAAATTTTGAAAAAGTGTCCGCCATTTTGAACTTTTTAGATACTGGTTCGATTGCTCTCAAAATCGATATTTGAGAGTCCTCGGGGTCACAAAACAAGAATCCTTTCTCAGAATTTTGAAAAAGTGTCCGCCATGTTGAACTTTTTAGAGACTGGTCCGATTGCTCTCAAAATCGATATTTGAGAGTCCTCGGATTCACAAAACAAGAATCTATTCTCAAAATTGTAAAAAAAATTCCGCCTTGTTGAATTTTTTATATACTGGTCCGATTACTCTCAATATCAATATTTAAGAGTCCTCGGGGTCACAAAACAAGAATCTTTTCTCAGAATTTTGAAAAAGTGTCCGCCATGTTGAAAGTATCTAAAAAGTTCAAAATGGCGGACACTTACAAAATTTTGAGAATAGATTCTTGTTTTGTGACCCCGAGGACTCTCAAATATCGATTTTGAGAGCAATCGAACCAGTATCTAAAAAGTTCAAAATGGCGGACACTTTATCAAAATTTTGAGAATAGATTCTTGTTTTGTGACCCCGATGACTGTCAAATATCGATTTTGAGAGCAATCGAACCAGTATCTAAAAAGTTCAAAATGGCGGACACTTTATCAAAATTTTGAGAATAGATTCTTGTTTTGTGACCCCGAGGACTCAAATATCGATTTTGAGAGCAATCGGATCAGTATCTAAAAGTTCAAAATGGCGGACACTTTATCAAAATTTTGAGAATAGATTCTTGTTTTGTGACCCCGAGGACTCTCAAATATCGATTTTGAGAGCAATCGAACCAGTATCTAAAAAGTTCAACATGGCGGACACTTTATCAATATTTTGAGAATAGATTCTTGTTTTGTGACCCCGATGACTCTCAAATATCGATTTTGAGAGCAATCGGACCAGTATCTAAAAAGTTCAACATGGCGGATACTTTATCAAAATTTTGAGAATAGATTCTTGTTTTGTGACCCCGAGGACTCTCAAATATCGATTTTGAGAGAAATCGAACCAGTATCTAAAAAGTTCAAAATGGCGGATACTTTATCAAAATTTTGAGAATAGATTCTTGTTTTGTGACCCCGAGGACTCTCAAATATCGATTTTGAGAGCAATCGGATCAGTATCTAAAAGTTCAAAATGGCGGACACTTTATCAAAATTTTGAGAATAGATTCTTGTTTTGTGACCCCGAGGACTCTCAAATATCGATTTTGAGAGCAATCGAACCAGTATCTAAAAAGTTCAACATGGCGGACACTTTATCAATATTTTGAGAATAGATTCTTGTTTTGTGACCCCGATGACTCTCAAATATCGATTTTGAGAGCAATCGGACCAGTATCTAAAAAGTTCAACATGGCGGATACTTTATCAAAATTTTGAGAATAGATTCTTGTTTTGTGACCCCGAGGACTCTCAAATATCGATTTTGAGAGAAATCGAACCAGTATCTAAAAAGTTCAAAATGGCGGATACTTTATCAAAATTTTGAGAATAGATTGTTGTTTTGTGACCCCGAGGACTCTCAAATATCGATTTTGAGAGCAATCGGACCAGTATCTAAAAAGTTCAAAATGGCGGACTCTTTATCAAAATTTTGAGAATAGATTCTTGTTTTGTGACCCCGAGGACTCTCAAATATCGATTTTGAGAGCAATCGAACCAGTATCTAAAAAATTCAAAATGGCGGATACTTTATCAAAATTTTGAGAATAGATTCTTGTTTTGTGACCCCGATGACTCTCAAATATCGATTTTGAGAGCAATCGGACCAGTATCTAAAAAGATCAACATGGCGGACACTTTTTCAAAATTCTGAGAAAAGATTCTTGTTTTGTGACCCCAAGGTCTCTCAAATATCGATTTTGAGAGCAATCGGACCAGTATCTAAAAAGTTCAACATGGCGGACACGTTTTCAAAATTTTGAGAAGAGTTTCTTGTTTTGTGACGCCAAGGTTTCTCAAATATCGATTTTGATAGCAATCGGACCAGTATCTAAAAAGTTCAACATGGCGGACACTTTTTCAAAATTCTGAAAAAAGATTCTAGTTTTGTGACCCCAAGGTCTCTCAAATATCGATTTTGAAAGCAATCGGTGCAGTGTCTAAAAAGTTCAACATGGCGGACCCTTTTTCAATATTCTGAGAAAAGATTCTTGTTTTGTGACCCCAAGGTCTCTCAAATATCGATTTTGAAAGCAATCGGTGCAGTGTCTAAAAAGTTCAACATGGCGGACCCTTTTTCAATATTCTGAGAAAAGATTCTTGTTTTGTGACCCCAAGGTCTCTCAAATATCGATTTTGAGAGCAGTCGGACCAGTATCTAAAAAGTTGAAAATGGCGGACACTTTTTCAAAATTTTGAGAAGAGATTCTTGTTTTGTGACACCAAGGTTTCTCAAATATCGATTTTGAGAGCAATCGGACCAGTATCTAAAAAGTTCAACATGGCGGACACTTTTTCAAACTTCTGAGAAAATATTCTTGTTTTGTGACCCCAAGGTCTCTCAAATATCGATTTTGAAAGCAATCGGTGCAGTGTCTAAAAAGTTCAACATGGCGGACACGTTTTCAAAATTTTGAGAAGATTCATGTTTTGTGATCCCGAGTTCTATCAAATACCTTTTAGAATTTTATTATGTATCATCATATATTTCCGGTCGGGCTTTAATAATAATAATTAATAAGAAATGTAAAAACATTGAATAAGTTAGTACAAATACCTAAATTAAATAAAATCTCGTACCTTGATAAATCAATAAATGTATTTTCTTTCTTTATTTTACCTCAGCAGTCACGACCTACCTTTATGTCAATGACACAAGACGGTGGCGACCTTCAGCGAGCATCAAAGCGACGTGCTCTCACTTTGGACTCGAGAAGGACACTGGATGATTTTTATGCGCGCATTCGAATTTATACAAATTCAAAATATGACAACCGCTCCATAGTAATTACTATGGAAAATGGCGCACGGTTTTCATGCAAAAGCAAAGAATATTTTAATATTTTATGAATTGATATTGTAAAAAACTGAAAAGGTAGCGTTGGGGTTCAACCCTTTTGTGTTTTTATTTAACCACTAAGATTTTAGTCAATTCATTCGAAATACTATAAATGTTGCAAACAGCAAAGGTATATTTTGTGGTTTTGAGAGATTTTATCGAGTTTTTTTGTTGGAAATGAAGGATTATTTTACAAATATAACGTGATAACATTGTAGGTATACCTTTTAAGATTGTAAAATGCTTTTTAAATGTTTTTTAAACGTACGATATCGAAGATTTTTCTTACAAACCGTAACAGTCGTTTTGGCAGTTTTCAAGGACTACACTCTTAACACAGTGGTTCCAATGACAGAAAGCGCGAACTTAAGATAGGTGTGGGAATAAGCGGTACATCGAGCGGTGCATCGATGAACGTACGGAAATTATTATTACGTTAGGTCATCTGGTAATGCATTAACTTTGTTTAGAATTATTTTTTGGAACTACGTGTTCAAATCAACCAAATTAAAAAGGAAGACATTTTGAAGAAATTTGTATAAACTTCAAGTACCTATCTATCTATATAAAAATGAATTGATGTTCGTTAGTCTCGATAAAACTCGAGAACGGCTGGACCGATTTGGCTAACTTTGGTTATGAAATATTTGTGGAAGTCCAGGGTAGGTTTAAACGATGAGAAATTAAATAATAATTAACGGAAATACTGTATGTTTGTATGTATGTATATTTGTCCTCGCATATCTCCGAAGATATTAATCGGATTGTAACCAAAATTTTTTTAATTGGTTTACTTTTACTTCAACATAGGGAACAGTGTAAGTTGTATCGAAATCGCTTCAGTCGTTTTCAAGATCTGGACAAATAAGTTTGACGGCCTGGCTTATTGGTACGAGCTACGGGTATGGGGTCAAAGGAAAAACATCTCAAAATGTTGGTCAAATTCTAGTTCATTTAAGAAAAACTAAAAATGACGGAATGAAAAAGTAATTTAAAAAAATTAAATCGACTTCAGAATACACTAAAAAGTATGAAATAACTCTAATCTGACACTGATTTAAAGTCAGCGAAAGAGCTCGACTAAACATCGAAATATTACATTGAAAATATTTCGTTGACTTCAAATCAGTGTCAGATTAGAGCTATTTCATACTTTTTAGTGTATTCTGAAGTCGATTTAATTTTTTTAAATTATTTTTTAGAATTTTTTTTTCACTTGGTTGTCAAATAGGTATTTATAGATGCGTTCAGATTTTTTTCTGTTTTTTAGCTGTAGCTGTGGCTGTAGTATGAGGTCCGATCTTTTTGGTCTGTTTTGTTGGAATGGAATACAAAACAGTTCTGTTTCAGAAATAAATAAAACCGGCCAAGTACGAGTCGTACTCGCACACGGAGGGTTCCGTACAATAATAATCATAATGTAACCTTACTCAAATTGACTGTGAAATTAGTAGTAGGCGCAAACTTTAAAAGTACCAAAACTTATATTAATTTTCAGCTTTTTTATATTTCGTGTCCTTTTCAGCTTTTTTATTTTCCTTTACTTGTGCTTTTTGCTTTTTGCCAAATTTCGTGATTCTAGGTCAACGGGAACTACCATATAGGTTTTCGACCCAAAACCTATAGGGTACTTCCGGTTGAACTAGAATTGTCTTTGGTAACAAGGTCTTACAGCACAAGTAAAGGGAAAATTCCGAAAAATTTAAATAGTTGAAAATTAAGGTAAATTTTGATACTTACAAGTTATCTCGAAAATCTAAATTTGCCCATATTTTTTTATCGTGTTGACTTAGGACCTTGACTTTATTTACCTAATAGGGACTATAGACCTCAGTATCTGGTATAAATTTTAACTTGCTAGGTCCACCCGTTCCTGAGAAAATCGGTGGTGACACACGGATAGACAGACAGACGGACAAGATTGTGATCTTATAAGGGTTCCTTTTTTACCTTTTGAGGTACGGGACCCTAAAAAGTAGTAAAACTCGAGAACGGCTGGACAGATTTGGCCATTTTTAAGTTTTTGAAATATTTAAGGTAGGGTAGGGCACCACGCGAACGAAGTCGCACCGGGCAGCTACGGTTATAACTACGTAGTATGGCAGTATGTAACTATGTAAATAAAATCTAGGAAGACAATTTTAAACTTTGCAAGTGTATTAGTTCGTTTGAAAATACAATCCCGAAAGGCTCTCTATAGCAGACCAACGTATCCAAATCGTGTTTGAGGTTGTTGGAATTGTCGTGAGACGAACTTTGACTATATATGGTTTGCAGGGTCTGATGATGGAGTAAGGGAGTACGTACTGAAACTCCATAGCGGAGCATCCTATCCTAGCCGTGTTTGGGGTTGTTAGAATTTTCGTGAGACGATCTTTGACCAGATATGGTATCCCGGATCTGATGATGGAGAAGGAGGTACTAGAAATTGTTATGGAATATCTGTGAAAACTTTTAATTAGCCTTTCATTTCCATATATTGATGTATCTTTATGTATACTTAGCTGTAAGTTTTCAATTGAAAAAAAAAAAAAAAAAAAAAAAAACTTCATAGCGGAGTAACGTATCCTACCTAGCCGTGTTTGGGGTTGTTGGAATTGTCATGATATGCACTTTTACCATATATGGTTTTTAGGGTCTGATGGAGTAATACGACAGGCACTCGAACTCCATAATTGAGGAAATTATCCTAGCCGTTTTTGGGGTTGTTGGAATTGTCATGACATGAACATTGACCAAATTCATTATTCATTATTATGGTGGTATGGCATAATTAGTTTAGTGCGATTTACAACAGAATCTACACCGTTTGGGTCACCGCTTACTGTAACAACACGGCTATGCCTCGGCATTTACCTTGCCATGCAAGTGAAGCCTTTAAATCGTATGCGTAAAAGTAAATTTTACAATGATTAAAACTAGATAAAATAGTTGACGCCTCGCGGCAAGCGCGCTTGCCGCTACAAGCCACTAGTCCTGCTGACCACACGCTTCCAGCGAGCGGTCCGCTCCCTTGCTGCGTGACGCCAGCAAGCGGAATCTTGCCAAAGCCGCGTCACTAATTTTCCAGCGCCGCGCCGTCCGCGAGCTGCCACCTCGCAGGCGGCGTGCTGGCAGCTAGTGGTTGGATTGAGTTGAGTGCCGGGCTGTTGCTGCGATGATGCTGATATAGGAGCGACGACCTTTATAGTATACCTATTTCAGTTTCTTTAGGTTCTAGGTGGTAAATAACATATGAGCTTGAGTTTTCGTTGAAGGAAAACATCGTGATGAAACCATAGCATGGTGAATTCCCGGGAAATAAGTCGTTCCCGAAGTCGGGATTTTTTTTTCGATTTCCCGGCAATGTCTTTATGAGATGGAATGCTCTAAAACACTTAACCAACTTTGACCAAGATATGCAGATATCTTGATTAAAACAAACGAAAAACCTTTGAAACAAAGATGTTGCATAAATTCTTAAAACAAATAGCATAAATTCTTAAATCTACATCCACCGTAATCGAACGAACTAAACTACGCAACTACGCTATGAAAGCAACATGTAGCAAATGGGTATTTACTGCGGGTTAGTGTTGTGTGCAATGACACGCACACAACATTCTGCACTCTCGAAAAGATTCTTGTTTTGTGACCCCAAGGACTCTCAAATATCGATGTTGAGAGCAATCGGACCGGTATCTAAAAAGTTCAACATGACGACACTTTTTGAAAATTTTAAGAAGAGATTCTTGTTTTGTGACCCCAAGGTCTCTCAAATATCGATTTTGAGAGCAATCGGACCAGTACTTAAGAAGTTCAAGATGGCGGACACTTTTTCCTAATTTTGACAAAAGATTCTTGTTTTGTGACTCCAAGGTCTCTCAAATATCGATTTTGAGAACAATCGGACCGGTATATAAATGTTCAAAATGGCGGACACTTTTTCAACATTCTGAGAAAAGATTCTTGTTTTGTGACCCCAAGGTCTCTCAAATATCAATTTTGAGACCAATTGGACCCGTATATGAAAAGTTCAACATGGCGGACACTTTTTCAAAATTTTGAAAAGAGATTCTTGTTTTGTGACCCCAAGGTCTCTCAAATATCGATTTTGAGAGTAATCGGACCAGTACCTAAGAAGTTCAAGATGGCGGACACTTTTTCCTAATTTTGAGAAAAGATCCTTGTTTTGTGACCCCAAGGTCTCTCAAATATCGATTTTGAGAGCAATCGGACCAGTACTAGAGAAGTTCAAGATGGCGGACACTTTTTTCTAATTTTGAGAACAGATTCTTGTTTTGTGACCCCAAGGTCTCTCAAATATCGATTTTGAGACCAATCGGAACAGTTTCCAAAAAGTTCAATATGGCGGACACTTTTTCCTAATTTTGACAAAAAATCCTTGTTTTGTGACTCCAAGGTCTCTCAAATATCGATTTTGAGAACAATCGGACCAGTACCTAAGAAGTTCAAGATGGCGGACACTTTTTCCTAATTTTGAGAAAAGATCCTTGTTTTGTGATCCCAAGGTCTCTCAAATATCGATATTGAGAGCAATCGGACCAGTACTTGAGAAGTTCAAGATGGCGGACACTTTTTCCTAATTTTGAGAACAGATTCTCGTTTTGTGACTCCAAGGTCTCTCAAATATCGATTTTGAGAACAATCGGACCGGTATCTAAAATGTTCAAAATGGCGGACACTTTTTCTAAATTTTGAGAAGAGATTCTTGTTTTGTGACCCCAAGGTCTCTCAAATATCGATTTTGAGACCAATCGGACCAGTATCTAAAAAGTTCAAAATGGCGGACACTTTTTCTAAATTTTGAGAACAGATTCTTGTTTTGTGACCCCAAGGTCTCTCAAATATCGATTTTGAGACCAATCGGACCAGTTTCCAAAAAGTTCAATATGGCGGACACTTTTTCCTAATTTTGAGAACAGATTCTTGTTTTGTGACCCCAAGGTCTCTCAAATATCGATTTTGAGACCAATCGGATCAGTATATAAAAAGTTCAACATGGCGGACACTTTTTCAAAATTTTGAGAAGATATTCTTGTTTTGTGACCCCAAGGTCTCTCAAATATCGATTTTGAGACCAATCGGAAAAGTATCTAAAAAGTTCAAAATGGCGGACACTTTTTCTAAATTTTGAGAAGAGATTCTTGTTTTGTGACCCCAAGGTCTCTCAAATATCGATTTTGAGACCAATCGGACCAGTTTCCAAAAAGTTCAATATGGCGGACACTTTTTCCTAATTTTGACAAAAGATCCTTGTTTTGTGACTCCAAGGTCTCTCAAATATCGATTTTGAGACCAATCGGACCAGTATCTAAAAAGTTCAACATGGCGGACACTTTTTCAACATTCTGAGAAAAGATTCTTGTTTTGTGACCCCAAGGTCTCTCAAATATCGATTTTGAGACCAATCGGACCAGTATATAAAAAGTTCAAGATGGCGGACACTTTTTCAAAATTTTGAGAAGAGATTCTTGTTTTGTGACCCCAAGGTCTCTCAAATATCGATTTTGAGACCAATCGGACCAGTTTCCAAAAAGTTCAATATGGCGGACACTTTTTCCTAATTTTGACAAAAGATTCTTGTTTTGTGACCCCAAGGTCTCTCAAATATCGATTTTGAGAGTAATCGGACCAGTACCTAAGAAGTTCAAGATGGCGGACACTTTTTCCTAATTTTGAGAAAAGATCCTTGTTTTGTGACCCCAAGGTCTCTCAAATATCGATTTTGAGAGCAATCGGACCAGTACTTGAGAAGTTCAAGATGGCGGACACTCTTTCCTAATTTTGAGAACAGATTCTTGTTTTGTGACTCCAAGGTCTCTCAAATATCGATTTTGAGAACAATCAGACCGGTATCTAAAATGTTCAAAATGGCGGACACTTTTTCAAATTTTGAGAAGAGATTCTTGTTTTGTGACCCCAAGGTCTCTCAAATATCGATTTTGAGACCAATCGGACCAGTTTCCAAAAAGTTCAATATGGCGGACACTTTTTCCTAATTTTGACAAAAGATCCTTGTTTCGTGACTCCAAGGTCTCTCAAATATCGATTTTGAGAACAATCGGACCGGTATCTAAAATGTTCAAAATGGCGGACACTTTTTCTAAATTTTGAGAAGAGATTCTTGTTTTGTGACCCCAAGGTCTCTCAAATATCGATTTTGAGACCAATCGGACCAGTTTCCAAAAAGTTCAACATGGCGGACACTTTTTCTAAATTTTGAGAACAGATTCTTGTTTTGTGACCCCAAGGTCTCTCAAATATCGATTTTGAGACCAATCGGACCAGTATCTAAAAAGTTCAAAATGGCGGACACTTTTTCAAAATTCTGAAAAAGATTCTTATTTTGAGACCCTAAGGTCTCTCAAATATCGATTTTGAGAGCTATCGGATCAGTATCTAAGAAGTTCAAGATGGCGGTCATCAGACCCTGAAAACTGATTATGGCCAAAGAACGTTTCGAGACGATTCCAACAAGCCCAAACACGACTAGGATACGTTGTGCCGATAAGGAGTTCCAGTGCCTACATTTAGACTCCATCATCAGACCCTGAAAACTGATTATGGCCAAAGAAGGATTTGAGACGTTTCCAACAAGCCCAAACACGACTAGGATACGTTGTGCCGTTATGGAGTTCTAGAGCCTACGCTCCGACTCCATCATCAGATCCTGAAACTTAATTATGGCCAAAGTAAATTTCAAGACGATTCCAACAAGCCCAAACACGACTACGATACGTAGTGCCGTTAAGGAGTTCCAGTGCCAACCTTCCGACTCCATCATCAGACCCTGACAACTGATTATGGCTAAAGAACGTTTCGAGACGGTTCCAATAAGCCCAAACTCGACTAGGATACATTGTGCCGTTATGTGGTTCCAGTGCATACCCTTTTTTATACCACTAAGGTAGCAAACAAGCATACGGTCCGCTGATGGTAAGCAGTTACCTTAGCCTATGGACGCTTGCAACACCAGGGCTATCACTCGCGCGTTCCAGACCCTGCAGCCTCTTCACAGCCTTTTTCACACCCTTTTTGAAGAACCCCAACCTTCCGGTTCCATCATCAGATCAGCTCGATGGTACAAAATTATAGTATTGTACGGAGACCATTTTGCAGGCCGGAAACTACATTATTGCAAAGATTCAAATTAGTACATCGACTTACTAGATTTGATTTTTCTACTTATACCTTCAAGGAAAGCTATAATACGAGGTGTTAAAAAATCAACATGTTTAGTACAACAGTACAACCGATGATGAAAAATACCTCATCATTAAATTCTATAATTATCATTTTATTTTTATTACATAAATATTTACAAAAAACAATAATTATTTCGTAAGATGTCTTATCAACTGAAAAAGCATTAGAAAGTATATACATACATAAAATATTCCCCAAAAAATAATTATTATATTATGTTTCATAATAGTTATTCATTAAAATTATCATTATAAACAAAAACACATAAGTTGTAAATGTATGAAGTAAAAAATACTTCTGGTTCAAAAAATCAATGAACCGAAATTATAAAATTACTTGACTACCTTGTTTCTATTCTTTACCAACGTTTACCTAAAACCGACCACTGTGCGTGGATGTTGTGTATGTACACGCCGCCACCTACGTCTTATTTTTTTGCATAAAGTGACGTGCTCTGACTTCGAAGACGTGGGGTGGTCTGAGCTGCGGAGTTCACCGAGCGACTATATATCGGGAAAGCGCGCCGCCATAGTAATTTTGTATGGAGATTTCGGGCGAAAAGTTTGCAAATTTTTTACTCAAAATATAAGTATGGTACTGTATAAAACAAAAATATTCGGCGGCTTCTCTGTTCTTTATTCTCCATGATTACGTACAGTTTATTAGGTTTAAGTTCTTAATTACGCCAAAGTTATGACAGTACGGGAGTCCCTTTTTCACGTTTTTAGCGATATTCTATATTTTTTTTTACAGGAATCTAGAAAGTTTTTCTTGAATCGGTTTTTTTTGGCGGCTAGTTAAACTCTTCAACTAGGCAGATGTTTTTTTTCGTGGCTACTACTTTACGTTTTCTATATAAACTTATGACAATACGGAAACATGTTTGGCTAGTACCGAGCCTTAACATAATCGGGATTATACCTATAATAACACTGTGCGGTAATGTAAAGTAAAAAGCACTAGTGCGCAATAAGCTGCATTAACATCCTAAACCGAACTGGTGGTAAATTCAACTGTATGTACCAATTTAACGTTCATAAGTGCCTTACTAGGGCCTAAACTGAATAAATGACTTTTTGATTTTGATTTTAAAAACGGTGCAGTAAATGTCACTTTACGAGCGAGTGTGTTGTAAACTCTTAGTATAGTACCTACCAATTTCACCTAAGTTCCGCAAGTACCAAAACTTACTTCACTCCTATAATTCAACTTCGCTTGTGCAGTCTAATAGTTTTCAACATCAAATCTGTAAATGGTAATCCAAAATGCATTTCCATTCCATTTAGCTTGCAATATCCTGTACATTTATGCAATCATAGCTGCCGTGTAGGGAAATCGGAAGTCCAGTGAGACGGCAGGAGCCAGTGATGTGGCTTTGGTATTCATTATCTACTTGAGTCGTTACGGTATTCATTATTATTTGTACTCCATTGAACATTTCATTTGTTTTCAAAACATCTCAATTTTACTGTGAATATCTGGAAATTTTAATCTAGAATCTCTAATCACAAAGCACTCAAGAGTTCCTTATCTTGTCTTTTTTCGCTAATATTGATCGGCAGTCACTTAGTTAGTAGTTATAGTCGTAGGGAGATTATTATTTTACCCATCAGTAGACAAACAACTCAAACAATTGTCGTAGAACAAATTTTAGGTAATTTTCATCGTCTGAATAAGAATATCAATGACCTAATACTAGCGTTACCTGGCGGGGTTTATCTTTTTTTTTTACTGTTTATAGGCCTGTGTTTGACCGCAATCTCACCATGGTAAGTGATGATGCGGCCGAAGGTGGTAAGCACACAAAGCCTAGAAGGAACTGGCTCTCAAGTGCAGCTATCGGAACACACCGAAAGGTGCTTGGCGACAGATTTTCAACTTGAGGGTGGTAGCCAGCCAGGCGGGTACTACAAAGTGCCCTACCACCGTGCTATGGTTTCCTCACGATGTTTTCCTTCACCGAAAGCTCAAGCTCATTGTAGGATTCGAACCCGGGACCTTCGTCTCGGTATCCGACGTCACTACCACTGAGCTGTCATCGCCTTAACATCACTAGTTGGACCTAAATCACGTCTGTCCACATGCACTAGACGCATTCTAAACGTTTTGCATACGCCTTGCCTTTTACAACTAATTTACTGTCTGCTATGGGCAGTTCAAGATTAGAGCTGGAAGGATATGTTTGTGACAAGAAAATTGGATGAGTTCTCTAGGGCCGGAATGTTCGGAGATTAAAGTTTACGTTTCGACAATATCGATAGTGATAACTTACAAAACTGGAAAAATGCTTCTATTTTAGACGTTAATCAGAGTTTTTTTTGTCTAAATAGCGATTTTCTATAACTTCAGTATGCTACAATAATAGTCATCTCGTTATTCGTTTAGTAATTGCATGCAATTTCGAAATGTTGTTGAATAATGTGCCGGAATTAGTTTTCATCGCAAAGTTACACTAAGCTCGGAGGAAATATGGAAGTTTCTGAACAAATTGATCACGAATTTACATTGATACCTATCAAGAGTTAGGGTTGAAATCACCACCAACGGACCAGCATTTGAACGAGTCGGGGTTATTATTTTAGTAGTTTTGATCTGGAATACCATGTATGATGATTCTGACTAGTATTTCAGTATGTAGATGTCTCAGACTGTCTCCATAATCTTATTACTTGGCTTTTATCAGCAGTTGTGAAGTTCAACAAACAAAGTGTTTAATCGTTGTCTTTGTACCGTGTTAAAAAACGGCCGGTTACCTCGTTAAATCGGAGCTCGTGACAACCCTTATCTGCCATTGGCCCGCGCCTCGCCGCGCGCCGCCTGGCGTTGCGCCAGAATTTATCAAGCATAAGCCTGAGCCAGCTAGTTTTGATTGCCTCAATGGGTCTATTGTTCTCCTTCCTTTCCAACCCCCTTACGCTCAATTTGCTACGATACTAGGAAGAGGCCATATTTTATGTTAATTTTGGAGATTTATATAATGTATGAAACGAAATAAGTTGTTTTGTACTAGGCGGAGTTTGTAACTATGTTGTTGTTTTTCTGTTATTGGAATGTTTCACAAATAATGCTACGGTTACATCTCTTAAATAACGGTCGCGATACTGTTTAATTAATTTTGGGATATTATAATTCTGTGCCTTGGATCAAACATAATTCGTTTGGGAAACTAGAATACCCATAACGAATTTGTACCATAGAGCTTTCAGAGAGTTTGGTCAGTGTAGGAGCAACGAGAGTACATTCATTACACTGGTGTATTCATACTACTGGTATGTCTGGAAGGTACTTTGCAGTGAAATATTATCACAACACATGTATATGATATAATGGGCTGCAATACTCTCTATATCCCCATATAAAAGAGACTCATTGTATTGTATGACCATTTGACGTATTTGTTGATTTGCAGTCGTACATTGGAGCCAGACAGACTAAGTAATTATATGTGTGATTTTGGACTAAGTTTATGTGATCTACTCAAACATATTTAATTAGCGAGTCTAATGATATATCAACGTATTAATCTATTTTATTATAAAAACATACGCTTAGCATATTCTCTCTTCTGTGAGCTTAAAGAATTTAAGGTACTCAACTGTATAAAAAGGGTCAGCTCGAGGCGTTGTTTCAGAATTGTTTAAATTGTGTTCGTATTTAGATAAACCTTTATCCTTTGGCGCTATACCGTCGAGCTGGGTAATAAATAGGGGTCAATATAGTGGCAGGCGACTTGTTTAGAGTCATCGTAAACTAACATAGGATTATATTGTTGCGTAAGGCCAATAAAGGCCGTAAAGCCGGCTGGTGTCACTGAAGCACTGTTATTCTGTATCCTAAGTGTAAATAATTGTCGTTAGCAAATTCGCGTTTGCGTATACGATTCTCTACTCTACAGGAATGTACTGCGCCACTCGTCAAGTCATGGAACGAATTTCTCCAAAGAGCGTTTTCAAAGTCAATTATTTGTAAAGAGTACATGGTCAACTCAGTGCATAAAATTACTATATCACGTTGATGTTTATGATGGCTATTCATGCTGCACCCAACCTGAATACTGTTTTTTTTATACCACTAATGTGGCAAACAAGCTTACGGCCCGCCTGATGGTAAACGGTTACCGTAGCCTATGGACACTTGCAACACCAGGGGTATCACTCGCGCGTTGCCGACCCTGCAGCAATCTCTTCACTTCCTTTTTGAAGAACCCCATGCTGTACTTAATTGGGAAAACCACGCCAGGGAGCTCATACCACAGTCTGAGCGTCCGCGGAAGGAAGCTCCGTTGAACCCGCACAGTTCGAAACAATTCTTGTTTCAATGTGTGAGGATGGACTCCCTGTCGATGGCGAGAGTTGCGATGGTGGAAGGTAGTCGTGGGCATCAAGTCTCAATTCTTAGAAGGCGATATCCGATAAATTAACGCATTGCATAATTAAATTTGCTAAAGTATTGTCGTGGTGTATCAGTGTGGTAACGGTATTAATTTTGAAACCTTTCCCAATGACCCTACCCTATTCATAAAATAGATTATTCTTACATTGTTCGCTACCATTTTTGACGTCATCGCTACAACCTACCGAGTCCGTAAATGTATCCACGTAAAAATAAACGTCTGTGGCATAATTGTTAACTTTGAAAATAGATGCTGTATCGAAGACATTTTTGCTGCGTTTCTTTCTTTCTATTTGTGGGAAAACAATGTTATAAATCTTTTCGCAAAACTTGACGTTTGATGCAAATATTGACTATCAGAATCCTGGTCATTATTATTTGAAGAATCTTAATTGAAGATCTTATGTATTCTAGTTTTCTTGCATTTTACATTCTCAATTTAAGTTTTATTTTTATACCTAGTCGGGAGTACAAATTCTGAGATCTTACAACTCTGAGATCTGTTATCTGCCTGGAATCTTGTTTTACGATATTAGACAAACCCATTTTTATCTTACATCTAATACGCTGCACATTTATGGTCGTTGCTCCCTATTTATATTATGGTTTGATGACATTGCCTTATCTTAGATATTGTATTATAACTTCGTATGTTTACCACATGACATTCATTTAATACTCAAATACTCCATATCATATTTCTTATTGCACTTCAAGATCGGTAGGAAACGTAACTCTTCTTCTTTTGCAGCCGCAGCCGTTAGTAAATAAAGCTTGACCTTTTTGCTATTGCTTAACCTTTTGTTGATGGAAAATATGTATAATGAGAAAACGATTGCATGGTAGACCCGTACTTTGTAGTATGCGCCCAGCTAGTACCTACCACTAGCTTTATTTGAGAGCCATTGGTGCCGATTCTGTAGTAAATCGCACTAAACAAATTTTAGTCACATCACATATCTTTTTAATCGACTTAAAAAAAGGAGATTATCAATTCGACACGTATGTATGTAATATTTTCTATGGAATACGTCGTGCTCTTTCGCTGACTTCAAATCAGTGTCAGATTAGAGTTATTTTATACTTTTTAGTGTATTCTTAAGTCGATTGAATTTTTTTTAAATTACTTTTTTTATTAACAAACATTATTGAAAAAGGATAGGACATAGTTAAAGCTGTCAAATTAGTCTTTGCCGTCTTCATTTGCGGGTATTTAGACGTAACCGCGATAGATGGCGACTTAATTGATATTGAAAACAAGCATTGGACTAATTTGACTTTACTTATGTTCTTTGTTAGAAAGAGACATAGTGAGATTAAAATTAGGTTAGTTGTAAACAACAGAATCAGGGCCATTGTGCTTTTGGAAGGCGACTTAATACTTTTCCTTTTCCTACATGTATAATGGGGTGCTGTCTTTGTTACTTATCTAAAATTACGTGCTCAATCATACCATTAATATCTACTAAAAGATTACCAAAATAGGTTAGAGGGAGCAATCGAATCCCGCCATAAAATCAACCCACACAAACAAACCAGCGGCAAGACCAATCATGGTCAAACGCCGCCGCGGCCGCAATGGTTTTATTGTTTTATTTTGTTCAAGCCATGCTCTATATTTAGATACCCCGTTTGCGTGGGAATTGTTAGTCCAATCCATATCTATAAATGTGTACTGTTGATTTTAGAACCCAAAAGCGTTCCATGTCACGGTCAATTTGTACGCTTCTATAGGTACTTTATATATTTTTACGCGGTTCCATAAAAAAATTTGTATGTTTATCTCCATGATCCAAAATCACTTCGCTAGGCTCTTTCAAAATTCATCAATCAGTATGACGGTGATGTTAATTTAATACAATAAAAATGACACCTCACGGAATTTAAGCTGCCCTTACTGACCCATCTCAAATTTCTATCCTTATTATAAATGTATATCCCACCAAAAACATTATTATGTAAAATGTTGCCGCCAAGACATATAGCTCGTACTGTCAAAATGTTATCAAATCTCATGTAGAGCCAAGCTTATAACTCTACATGCACTTACTCTACAAGCCCTAACTTCACAAACTCTACACCCCGTAGTCAAAATATGTGGCTTGGCCGTTTCGCTACCGTCACATGGGAGTAAAGTGAAAAATGTATTCACTGTTCATTACTTTTATGTTATTACATAATAATGTTTTTGGTGGGATTTCACTTGTTTTTGTAAGTTGATTATGTTTTTTTTTTGTTAGAAATTTCCAAGTTTTATATTTTTTTTGTTGTTTGTGTACTAATACAAGCTTACATACCAAATTTCAGCTTTCTAGGACTTCAGGAAGTACCCTATGAGTTTTGATGATCATCAGTGAGTCAGTGACGAAATCGGGGTTTTTTAGATATCAATAAAATCTAAAGTATAAGAGCTATGTTATTGAAACTTAATATGTTTAATAAGTTTACTATTGACATCATGTCCTGAGAATTTTGTTTATCTGGTCTAATCCAAACCCAAGTTATGAGGGTTCAAAAAAACGACGAAGCCCTTCGAGAAAAGGTAGGTAGTGCCCTTTCGCTTCGCTTGGCTATCTTGGCGGGGGGCACTTCCGTGCCCCCAAATTTAGTTTTCCATAGTACAAGCTCTGCTTAGTTTGGGAACAGATGACCGTGTGTGAGGAATGTTCCAGGCATTGAATTATGTGTAATAATTCAATGGTCCCAGGATATTTATTTATTAGTAAACGATGAAATTGTGGTTGGCTATAAATTTTAGATCGATTAAGTTGGACGTTAGAATATAATTTCTAATTGAGAGGCGATTGCTGCTGTAACGTAATTGGTAATTAATAATTATTAATATGATTTAATAGACACCTCTCTGATTTATCTATTGCCTAGAAGTTTTATCTGATTATGAATACTTCAGTTGTTATTATAGTTTTGTTATCTATCACGTTTATGATAGACTTAGTTTGCAACCCCTGACTCTCCTACGCTCTATGTCAATTCTAGAGAATTCTCAACCCATACACATTATACTAGATATGACATCTCGGATAAGGCTGCTGTCTCGTAAAATCAACATTTCCGAGATCTTTGAGGTCCTACTGCTTTTCAATTCCATTTCATTCTGTACAAAAACGTCTGGACTGTTTTTTTATTAGTAACATTTTGTTCAATAAATATCAAAAATATCTTAATTTTGACATTTGTTTGCCTACTTCTAATGGATTATTGAACAGTAATTTCTCAATTAAAAGAAATAGTTTTGGAAGGCGGGTGGTGTGCTTGCACGGGCAGCTATGCTGCACCGCCGTTGGCACATTGACGTTCCTCATTGGCGTGATCCTAAACTTTGAGTGCCACCATTGTGTGGTTATTAGCTATGATTAGAATATCTAAGGCTAGCTAATGTTTACTAATCATTCGTTTAGCAATATTTATTGTTTCAATGTGTGAGGGAGAATGGACTCCCCGATGGCGAGAGTTGCGATGGTAGAAGGTAGCCTTGGGCATCAGGTCAAACAATTCTTCAGAACATTGTCCAAGCGGTAGCTAGCTAGAGCGCTACAACGTACCCTATCACCGTTATATAGTTTCTTCTCGATGTTTTCCTTCACCAAAAGCTCATTGAAGGATTCGAACCCACCACCTTCGTCACGGCGGCATTCTACTACTATTACTACCACTACAAAACACATCTACTTAGTTTAATGCAACTACGGCTTAGTCAACTGCGATTTTCTCCAATGTCATGATACCCCTAAATAAACGTAATGTTACATAGTATATGAACCAATTTGCCGGCTCGGGCGTCTCCGTGTCGGTATTTATTTATAATACGCCCGTGACATAGGGTTGTCGACGAATCTGAAATTCCGACAGTCGCACGGAATTTGTCCCTGAATTTTCATAAATTCCGCTCTGCCGTAATAGGAGTAAACAACTAGTCGCTATAGAGGTTTTATTATATTATATGACACTAGCTGTTCCGCGTGGTTTCACTCGCTTTCCCGGGATATAAAGTAGCCTATAATACTCGGGGATAATGTAGCTTCTTATTAGTGAAAGAATTTTTCGAATCCGACTGGTATTTCCAGAGATTAGCCCGTTTAAACAAACAAACAAAAAAACTCTTCCGCTTTATTATAGTAGTATAGATTTACATTTGTTTCGGTATTATACTGCCTCGTGCTAGTTATATGAGTCATGTAAACTTACTGAAGCTTCAAATATGATTAGATTTGTTTAAGATATTGAATGAGAAGGTCAGATTTGATTTATGATATAGCGACCATATAGATTTAGTATCACATATCTTCGAGGACATTCCAGAGGATACAAACAAAGTTCGGAAATGTTGTATTCATGAATTTTTCAGTACTGTTAGTGAGGTGACAGCCCTATTTAACCCCTTGTAGGTACGCAGTAAGGTACGGTCCACGTATCTCGTTTTGTTAACGGCTTGTGAGCATGAGGTTACGGATTTAATTGGAGAGGGGTATGGAAGCTAATGTTCGATTGATGCACTCCAGCGGAGGGTCAAGGTGGATGAGGGGAATTCTACTGTGTAGATATTTTTTTAACATTATGCGAAATGAGAAATATTGAGGGTTTTGAATGTCTTCCAATGTTTATTGAAATCAGCCATAAGCAGTCAAAGTCGAACCCATTTATTCAATTAGACATTAACTGAAGTTACGTAGCACGTACATCAAATATTTTATATATTAAACTATTAGGTACCTATAATAAATATCAGCTTTAGGTCGTATCTGGGGGCACGGAAGTGCCCCCGCCAAGACGAACAAAAGAGTAAAAAAGGCACAGCCGTATCATCCCCCTATAACTTCGTTGTGGCAAAAACTAGAAGCCTAAATTTTCAGTGACCAATAGGTCATCACATAGCTAGATATATCCAAATTACATTAAATTTGAACCCGTAGTTTAAGAATCATTGCAAGTCAAAGTTCCTTAATGTTGTCACTGGAGGTGAAAAATGTATTCACTGTTTGTTACTTTTCTGTTATACAAGTTCTTGTAGTAGCGAAACGGCCAAGCCATATATTTTGACTAAGGTGTAGAGTTTGTAATTATAGGGCTTGTAGAGTTAGGGCGTGTAGAATTATAAGCATGGATCTACATGAGAGCTGATAACTTTTTGACAGTGCGAGCCATAGTCTCGTCCTGGCAACATTTTACATGTAAATGTTTTTGGTGGAATAACATTTACAATCTTTTTTTATTTTGTACAAATTCCGGCTTCTCATTTTAATATTTCACATGCCTATTTTGTTAATCAGTTACGGAAATACAATACGTAAGTTTATATTACTAGAAACATTTGATATGCGTATAATATTACCTACTAATTATTGCGTTACTGGTTACATTTGTTACGCAGTTGATTCCAAGTGCAATAAATATATTGGTGCTATTATATGTATTTCTATCTATATTATCATAACCATACTTAGTCCATTGTTAAGAATAGGCTTATTCCTCTTATTACGCAATACTTTTAGTCCTGCGTTAATTGAACAAGCGTTATGAGATGATACAAATACTGGTCTTCGCCACTCGGAAAAGTCGGAAAGAAGCAAAAATACCCATTGATAATATGAAAGTTTCTGAAAACCAAATTCGCCAAGATCATTATTTTAGTGACTGCAAAATAATTTAAGTCCTAATTTTATTGTTGCAGTCGAAAGCTCTCGGTCGGGTGCTGTTCGACCAAGTGTGCCGGCAGTTGCATCTGTTGGAGGCCGATTACTTCGGCCTAGAGTATCAGGATGCGAGCGGGACCAAGGTATGGGTACGTTTCATCCATTATATTTAAATCACTGCAGTGTCTATAAGGTAAGATAAGTAACTGAATACACATTATGTCAATAAACTCACTAACATCAAGCTGCTGTAAGAATCTTCAAAAATTAACCTTACCAAAAGTCAGTTAACAAGTTTCCTAAGACCCACCTGGCTGCTACTCATTTCATCATACATTTTCACATAAGACAGAGTTGTCTTTAATTTGAAAGAGGCCAAAACCACAAAATCATTTGTAAACCAATCAGCTTCTTCGTCTCCTTACTGTCTCAAACAACTTGCAATCTTCAAGGTATGTTAATAGATGATATTATTGTACAGTACTGGTTGGACGTGGAGAAGCCAATGTGCCGTCAAGTGGGACTATCGATGCTGGAGCCCACGCTGCGATTCTGCGTCAAGTTCTACACGCCCGACCCGGCGCGGCTCGAGGAGGAGTTCACGCGCTACCTGTTCTGTCTGCAGGTGAAGCGGGACCTCGCCCACGGGTGCATACAGTGCAATGAGAATACTGCTGCGCTCATGGCCAGCTATATTGTACAAGGTATGTTTTATCTTGGCTGCTTGGTTTTATGACTTTTGTTTAGGTAGGCCAAGTCACACAACATTAACTATAATAATAAAGAAATCGCAGTAAGGAACCTTAGACTTGGCACGACTTTGTCTAGATTTCATTACTTTTTAGAGATAAACAAGCAGCTCCATCGAGACTTGGCTAGTTTTTTACAGAATGTTTTTGGTGGGATTTCACTTATTTTTGTAGAAAATGAAGCGGCCCACCAAGTTGAATATTTTTTGTAAAGGCGGTATGTCGATCTCTAATAGTTTTGTTGGGCTCTTGTGTTTTCTAATCAGGGTCACCAGGTACTCCAGATCTTCGATTATCCTAGTTTTTATAGTTTTCCTTTTATGTGGCCATTAAACCCTAACTCTGTACCAAATTTCAGCTCTCTGAGTTTATGGGAAGTACTAGTTCTATTCTGATGATCATGAGTGAGTGAGTGAGTGAGTGTCATAAATGCGAAACTTTGCTTTCGCTTAACTTCGGAACTAAATGACCTACAGACTTGAAATTTTGGATTTTAAGTATGTGATTATAGCTTACTGGATGACGAAAATTTCTGCGTTCTGGTCTTTTCCAGAGGTTCTCAAATAGGGGCCTGAAAATGCGGCGAAATGGTTCCAGTAAAGGATGGTACGGCAGTGTTTGCTTCGCGCTCGACTTGGCGGGGGCACTGTCGTGCCCCCCGAATTGGGCTTCTGGTTTTTTTTTATACTATTAAGGTAGCAAACAAGCTTACGGCCCACATTAAGCGGTCACATTACCAGGGGTATCACTCGCGCGTTGCCGACTCTGCAAAAATAACTTCACACCATTTTTGAAGAACCCCATGCTGTACTACCTTGAGAAAACCACAGCGCGGACGTGGAACTCATTCCATAGTATGAGCCTCAGTAGTCATAGTACGAAACCATTTTGTTTCCAATGCATGAGGATGGACCCCCCGACGATGGCGAGGGTTGCTTAGTTGATTTATTATATTGCTTTATATAACAATCATGGTTTGACCGAAGCTGATATGAAAATGAAAGGAATTTGCTCTCAAGTACTCACTACCTCTATTCAAGCTCATATTTAGAATGGTGCCACCACAACCACGTCGTCTCATTATTCGAGATCTCTTCGAACTGATTCAGTTCCCAGATGCTGTAAATTATATTAATTGCATTCGAGTAATAAAATTAGGGCAACTTAGCTATTCCCGTTTAACTGGTTGAGTGACCTCGACTAACGAGTGAATAATTGACAGCGGAGTGCGGCGACTTCGTCCCGGAGGACTACCCCGACCACACGTACCTCAGCGGGTACAAGTTCTTCCCCGGACAGGACGCTGACTCCGAGAGGCGAATCATGGAGAATCATAAGAAACACATGTGAGTTGCTTCATAATCTCAGTAACAGTATATTGCTAAGAATAGGTAGAGAACCTCTAACCCATAAAAACACATTCATATTCTTTATCTGCCAAGATGTTATCGGAAACGTTAGACGGAAAGTTATCAGATCTCATGTAGAGCTAAGTCTACAAGCCCTAACTTCACAAACTCTACACACCGCAGTCAAAGTATGTGGCTTGGCCATTTCGCTACTACAAGAACTATTGTATTAAAGAAAAGTTACAGTGAATACATTTTTCACCTTGCGCCCATGTTCCGGTAGCGAAACGGCCAAGCCACATATTTTGACTAAGGTGTAAAGTTAGTGAAGTTAGGGCGTGTAGAGTTATAAGCTTGGCTCTATATGAGCTCTTGATAACTTTTTGACAGTGTGAGCCATATGGTCTCCATATTTTATTTTGCTAGCGTTTAGTATAATGTATAGTAAAGCTTTCATAGGTATAGTCGCACTTTGCACAAATGACGCAGTCCATCCTAACTAATATTATAAATGCGAAAGTAACTCTGTCTGTCTGTCTGTTACGCTTTCCCGCTTAAACCGCTGAACCGATCGCGATGAAATTTGGCATGCATATGTCCTTCTCCATACCATAGGCTACTTTTTATCCCAGGAACGCGGGTGAAACCGCGGGGGACAGCTAGTAATAAATATTACGCATATCCATCTACTCTGTTCTGAATCAAGCTCATTATATGATCAATCATGTTGCTTCATATAATGCAGTTTATGTAATATTTTTCAGAGGTCAAAGCCCAGCAGAAGCTGATTTGAATCTATTGGAAACAGCACGGCGATGCGAGCTATACGGTAAGTAACCGTTTTAGTGAATTAACACATTCTCTGCCGAGAAAAAACGTAGTTTCCTGTCTGTGTGTTGACATAATTATTTCCATAAATAATGGCTCAAATTGACTTTTGTTATAATCAAGTAACATTTGAGTAAAAGATGAAAGCATATAAGCAAAAAATCAATTTAGTAATTTTTAAATAGATTAATGATTTTTAATAGGCCTAAAGGGAAACTTCGCTGACGGTCAGCACTGACCGCGTTGGCAGAGAACGTGTTAAATATGAATAAATTGCACAGAGTAGTTTCAATACACTAAAATACTCTTAATAATCACGTCATTTATCTTCTATCTAAGCGGAAGTTTTTTGTTTGTTTAAATGAGCTATTCTCTGGTCGGATTTGTAAAATTCTTTCACTAATAGGAAGCTACATTATACCCGAGTGTTATAGGATACATTTTATTCCGGGAATGCCGGGTTAGCTAGTTTATTATATGATTGGTTGTCACGACGCTGCTGCACTTCAAAGGAAAATGTACCTAACTAAACTCTTATCTCCCGGCACTGGCAGGCTAATCACTGACGGAAAACTACAAATATATTAAGAGGCCGTATGCCGAATTTTGCCGATTTCGCTGATTTACGTGATTTAACAATCGTGATTTTACAGTTAAAATACTGTATTTCTACAAGTTGAAATTCACAACCTAAAATATCATTTTAATTATGATCTAATGAATGAGCTACCTTTTTATTTTCATTATTTTATTTCATGCGAGATTTAGATTAATTTAATAGATTTCTTATTGCCAAACTATTGAACTTTTTAATTATTTTTTTCACGAAATGGATTGTTTATTAACTGAAGTTTATTTAT
The DNA here is from genome assembly GCA_951394255.1 of Polyploca ridens. Taxonomy (NCBI): domain Eukaryota; kingdom Metazoa; phylum Arthropoda; class Insecta; order Lepidoptera; family Drepanidae; genus Polyploca; species Polyploca ridens. The sequence goes on from OX596248.1 coordinate 16,081,563, forward strand.
GTTGTTATAATCTTAATGAACGAGAGTTCTAATTAGCCGAAATCAAAAGCAATATTTCGCCCATTTTCTCAAAAAAATGACTAAGTTAAATATTTTTTTACTCAAAAATATTATATTAAAGTGGTAAAAAGTGCTCCGTTTATTTTATAGATGACTTTCATAACAATAAACTATATTTTTTTCATACTGTTTAGACGGCAAAACGATTCGTAAATATGTGATATTCTAAACCTCTTTTAGCAAAAATTCATAAACAGCCCCCTGTTTGAGGTCGATTAATCAAAATTAAATAATAAAATTAAAAAAGTAGCTCGTTTATTAGATAATAATTGAAATGATCATTCATGTTCTGTATTAAAACTTATAGAAATACAGTATTTTAATAGTAAAATCACTTCTGTAAAATCACGTAAATCAGCGAAATCGGCAAAATTTTGCATACGGCCTCTTAAAATTTAAATCATTTTGATTTTTTTCCTTACAGAAACGGCGGTAAACTGATTATTAATAAAGTAAATTGTATGTTGTAGGTATAAAGATGCACCCGGCTAAGGATCACGAGGGCGTCCCCCTCAACTTGGCGGTGGCGCACATGGGCATCGTCGTGTTCCAGAACTTCACCAAAATAAACACCTTCAGCTGGGCGAAGATCAGGAAGATATCCTTCAAGAGGAAAAAGTTCCTCATCAAACTGCATCCTGAGGGCTATGTGAGTTGTTAAGTCCTTATATTGAAATGTCATCAGATTACAGCATTATCCAACTAATATGGCGCGTCGTGAATCTTCGTTCGCACAGAAAAGAAAGTATGGCCCCGGAGATTAACGAAAGAATGCTTAAAACTTACAATCAACCTTAGATCACTACTATAAGGTTCATAATACACTGCAGCTATTAGTTCCGTCTCACTCGCAAGTCACGCCCCTCCGCACGGCGCGCGCTAACATGGCGGCAGCTGCCGACCAATAGCGTTTCCCGCGCTTTGAAAATGTATCTTGTGCGCAGGATCGGTAAGCCATATCAATTGGGTACTACTGTACCATTTAATCAATTATCATGACATCACTCTGATAACATCTATTCTGCAATTAATCTCTTCAATAGTGCAGGCAGATGTCTATAGGCCAGTGTTTGGCCATAATCTCACCATGGTATGTGATGATGTAACCGAAAGTGGTAAGCTCATAAAGCCTAGAAGGAAATAGCTCTCAAGTGCAGCTGTCGTAACACACCGATAGGCGCTTGGCGACAGATTTTCAACTTGATGATGGTAGCTAACCAGGTGGGTACTACAAAGTAGCCTACTACCGTGCTATGGTTTCCTTCATCGAAAGCTCAAGCTCATTGTACGATTCGAATCCGGGACCTTTGTCTCAGCATCCGACGGCATACCATTGAGCTATCATCGCCATCTAAGAGGAAAGATACAAATAGTAATTATGATTATTACAATTGTATAGAAATGACAAATGTTTGTGTTGGGCCGTCAGGGGTACTACAGAGACGTGGTGGAGTTCTTCTTCGAGGGGCGCAACGAGTGCAAGAACCTGTGGAAGAAGTGCGTCGAGAACCACGGGTTCTTCCGCTGCTCCAGCGTGCCGCACGCGCGCCTGCCGCGCCACAAGACCAGGGTCATCTCCAGGGGCTCCTCGTTTAGGTAACTTTAGACGGAATATCTTCGCACCACATGTCACCAATATTAAGATATGATTGATTGAGGTTTAATCACAAAAAAAGCGAGTTTCTGACTGTTATATTTTCATGGTTACTCTACCCCAGTGGCGTAGCTTGCCCTAGACGGCTAGTCGAGTATAAAAATTTGTTGGGGGCCCTTCTACTTGACTCCGGCGAAGCCCAAATGTAGGGTTAAGATTTTTACGATTTTTTTGTGACTTTTGGGGCCCCTGTATCCTGGGGGCCCCGTATTTTCCATATGGCTGATACGCCCCTGCTCCACCCATATTGTGATGAAAATTGCCAGAGGAATAGTTGGGGCCCCGAAAATGCATATGCGATACTTTTCAGTTCTTTAGGGTCAGTTCACACAGAGACGCGACCCGACACGGCTCTGTTCAAGATAGCAATACGATGTAGTACTTTATCGACTACACAAAACTGTACACATTTCGGTAAAAGAATTCCCGAATACTTCAAGCGAGGCGTATTCGAATTCTTTCAATGAAATGTATACCTTTTTTAACCGACTTCAAAAAGAAGGAGTTTATATTTATGATGTATGAAATTTATATGGGACCATTTCGGCGTCCCATATAAATTTCATACATCTGAATTTAAACAAAAAAATAAACCGCCTTCAAAGTACACTAAAAAGTATGAAATAACTCTTATCTGACACTATTTTGAAGTGAGCGAAATCGCATAATGGGTACTACAGAAAATATTTCGCTGTTTAGCAAATAAAGTCCTATTATAGTATCGCTATCTTAAAAAGTACTCGCTTACGTTATTCTACTTCACTGCCACGGATCTACGATCGCCTTAAACACAAACAAATGGGCCACAAAAAACTGTTGGATTTAAATGTATATTCTAATTTCAGGTATAGCGGTAAAACTCAAAAACAAATCGTGGAATTCGTGAGAGACAACTATGTGAAGCGACAAACATTCCAAAGGTATGTTTCTATTGTTACAACCTATGATATAAGCTTAGCTACGATGGCATTTATGTACGAATGTAGACTCTGTTACTATGCGACACAAGATCAATGTTATTTTGTACTTTTCAAACTAGGAATTTATTATAATAACGACGAAATTATAATTAACGACGGTAATAACTTACAGTAATACCCAAGTTATATGGCGCGTCGTGAATCTTCGTTCGCACAGAAAAGAAAGTATGGCGCCGAAGATTAACGAAAGAATGCTTAAAACTTACAATCAATCTTAGATCACTACTATAAGGTTCATAATACACTGCAGCTGTTATTTCCGTCTCACTGGCAAGTTACGCCCCTCCGCACGTCGCGCGCTAACATGGCGGCAGCTGTCGGCAAATAGCGTTTTCCGCGCTTTGAAAATGTATCTTCTGCGCAGGTACATCGGTAAGCCATATTAATTGGGTACTACTGTACTACAATATGCTAGGTAACATTTATAGATTATTCATCTGGATGCCAGAGTTACGTAGATAAAGAAATATTATCTTATCTTATCTTACTAATATTATAAAGAGGAAAGATTTGATTGTTTGTTTGTTTGTTTGCATTGAATAGGCTCCGAATCTACTGAACCGATTTGAAAAATTCTTTCACTGTTGGGAAGCTACACTAACCGCGGTTGACATAGGCTACTTTTTATGACGGGAACGCGGGTGAAACCGCAGGGCGGAAGCTAGTACATTATAAAGATATATATTTTATCGAATCAGTATTATGTATCCAAGCTTCAAAGATGGCGACATAGCTACATCATGTTTTTATTATAACCCACCTTAAATGGTCGTAAATTCTGAATAACAATAGATCTACATAATAAAATTGTGTATTTCGAGTATTTGTGGCGTGCGACTATTCTCTATAATGGAGTTCATTATAAAGCAGAGCTATAAATCAGGCAACATTCCTCCGCCGCGGAATGCTGACTAACTACAATATTTATCTAGAGACGACAATAATGCCAACCAAATCACTCCTTTGTCACACAATAACTGTATTACTTAACAGTATTTAAATGAGGAATTCCCTTTCACTTCCCTCCTGTGAACTTCGGTAATAATCTACATTTAACTTTATTGCTTTCGTAAAAAGGTTCATAGATCACATTACACTAAAAGCATGATTCATGAGTCATTTAAAAGCATTAAGAAGATTGATTCTACAAGTTGGTGTTTTTTTTTTATAAATTATTGTTATTGTAGTTCTAAAAAGATTACTCTTAACTTCCAATGCACATTTGGAAGCAAGGAAAATATTATTCGTCCACGATTGGAAGTGCAAGTTCGGAAAATCCAGGTCTTATTTTAAGTATAAACCTGATTTCAATGTCTATGTAATCTCTCAAATGTGAGCGACAAAATTGCAACCAAAATTGCCGTCGACTGCCGATTTATCCTATAAAAGTGAGACGCAAGAATTGTAAAGGCCCCACAGCGCAGCGCTGCGCGAGCCCCTCGCATGTCGTCCATCCCAGAGCGAGTTAACTCTACGACACCCGACGAATATGAAATATTCACTCGCGACCCGTACAAAACACAAAGGTTTTATAGCCCTGCAGTTTTCAGCTCAAGTACGTGCCGAAAAAAGGTTGAGCGTACATGAAGTCATACATACGTGACGTGTCTTAAAATCGTTTGTTCTACAAAATTTAGGGACGTTTTGCAATGTTGTGTTTGCCTATTTATTTTAGGTCATAATTCAGTTGTGTGATTTACATGTTTGTCACAAAAAAAAATGTGTACCTGTTTGTTCTCATGATAAGTGATAATGTGGTAAAAGCTGGCACACAAAGTTTAGAAGGAAATGGCTCTCAAGTACAGCTACCGGAACGAACCGACGACAGATTTATAACTTGAGGAATCAGGCAGAGGAGTACTACAAAGTAGCGTACCGCCATGCTAGGGTTTGCTATAGATGTTTTCCTTCACTGAAAGCTGAAGCTCATTGTAGGATTCGGAACCAGGACCTTCGACACAGCATTCGACTTACCAGTAAGCTATAAGGCATATTTTTTTATGAAATAGGTAGTAATAACCTCTTAACATCCAATTATATTAAGAGTTAATCGTCGTTACCATGTTTTGTCATAAATGAAAGTGCACATTGAAGCTTTAAAAAGTATTTTCGGTTTTACGGAGCAAAATGAGGCGTCTCGATTCTGCGAAGTGGTTGAATCGCCATAAATCAGGCCGCAGCTTGACCTAAAAATTCGCATACGAGATACGGACATGCATTCGCTGCACAAAACCGAACTAAAGTTTACCAATATAACTGTATTGTGAATTTATCTGGACATTTGGAGTAACTTGCAATTAAATACGAATCCGTTTACTTTATTTAAGGTAGACAACTATAAATACAGATGTTTAGGCTGATATTGTTTCAATTTATGTGCGTGCGTGTCTGAAAGCATTGGCTCGGTGCCTCCCGTCTGCGCCCAGGATCTTTGTTATATTATCATTTATTTTAGAAACATTTTTGTTCAATAATTTGCTCGTGCACGCACCGCTCTTTGCCTAATTTAATTTACGGATAGTACGAAGTTGACAACATTATGAGTCCCAAATGTTTCGTTGGTCCCAATTATATAATTTACCTATTTTATTAGGGTTATTGTTAACCTACATATAACTTTTGACATTACCCGTTAGTTTTGTAATTACTGTTTGTTATCAACATTTGTTCGTCCCTGAATAATGTGATACTATAGTAATGAAGATGTTATGTCGTTTTACTGAATCTATGGAACTTGTGCAGAAATAAGATGGCATCTCATCTCGTTGGTGACAACTGTAGGTACCTAACTAAACATGCCAGATTTTGATATGAACAAATAATAAAAAAAAAACATTGTGTAAAGTCTACGTCCAACCATTCGTACAGTAATACCTAATAGGCCACATAAAATCTTTCCCCTTATCGGCAACAATAGAGACCGGGGCCTATCGGCCTCCGCAGGCCTATCGAGTGGAAACGACGCGGCAATCAGACGCAGGGCACGTTTTCTATCAGTGAACAAGCGGACGACGAGATTGTATACCGTAAAACGGCGGCAGGGTTGTCAACATTTGGCATGGTTTAAAAAGATAGAATAGAAAGATAGAGGGAGAAGTAAGCAACACGCTTTATACGAGTACCTACCTTATGTCGATGACATAAGTATTTATTTTCTAGTTTATTAAAGATCCCCAACTAATTTCAGTTAACCTTGTCTACATAAATATGTATTCTTCTTCATTTAAGACATTCAATAAGATTATTGGATATCTTAAATGAAGAAGAATCACTATCAAGAATATTTATACAAGAGAAAATGCCTCTTAAAATATTAGATATGCAAAAGTGATATTAGGTAGCCCTATAAGGGGCAAAATTCGGTAGAAGCTCATTGCTATTGGAAAAGGGTGGGATTTTCCGAATTTCAACGGAACGCAGAAGCATAATAGTCGGAGCTAAAGAAAGCTTGCATCAGTTGTTTCTTTTTTTAAGGACGGAGAGGTTGATGTACCTATATATCGATAATGTTACTTAATATACCTATATTGATAATAAGAATCTTAACTTTGTACATAGATACATAAAAAAAAGTATTTAACAGTTATTAAACGAAACGTATAATTCTCCCAGAACCGCTTATAAATTAATTGAAATTAAATGACAATTTGTTCCGACTCTTTGAACAGCATGAGTATTTTGATAGTAATAAAAATGTGATTAAAAGATTCACTCATTAGCTAACACCTACGCGTAGAAAACGCCATCTTAATCAGAATACTCATCATCATAATATTCATAATTAATTATAAGCTCTATCTATAATTATATAGGTAATATTTTTTTAATTACGATAAAGTATAGCCTGCTTGTTGCCCCAAAATAAATTTAATTTATTTGTGAAGTCCAACCTAACCCAAATGAAAGGTTTTAAAGATGAATCAATGTGCTGATAACCAGTATTTAGTATAATTTGACTACACTGATACCAATTTATTCCTGTTTGTATCATAGTTAGGACGGTGATTTTTATTGTTGATATTTTTATTTTATTAGCCCATATCACATATCTTATATCGATGCGTATCTCAAATGATTTATCACAGAATAAATGTCACTGTTTATCACCTCCGCCTCCGCGCCAAATAGTTCTTTTTGTTCTATGATGTTAGTACCGACTGTCACGACACTGCCGCGGCCGCGCGCCGCGCCGTGGTTTAAAGCCTCTAGACACGACTTCATAAACCTATTTGACCTCTTTAGAAAGTGACCTTGCCGACCAAAAAGTTTACATTCGCATGATTTACATTCTTGTAACATGTGAATGTTATGTGCTTTAGTGGTGTGACTGGGGCGTTTTAATTTTTAATGTCGATTGTTGGTTAGTGAACTGAGTTTTGACTTTATCAGTTACTTTATTGTACATACAACGAATAACATTTAGATTTATTATCACGAAACATTTAAATACTTAACAAATATTTAAAAAAGTAGTAGTAGTATTATGCTACCTTAATTTAACTCTTTTAAAAACAAATTAGACAAGGACTAAAAAGCTTCAAATATGAACTATGAAGTACGAAGTGACTTTCAACTTCAACGCTATATGATAGAGTTTGGATAGACGAAATTAAATGTTGAAATCAGCATACCATAGAAGCAGTTCGTCTATAAAGAAATAAATAAATTTTAAAAAATCAAATAAAAAAAAATTAATTCATAAATTTAAATATTTAAAAGAATCGTTTAAAATTAACAACTGACATTGACAATAGAGAAAAGATTAATGTTTCGTTGACACTACTTTACACCACTAACCTCTCGTATTACGTTTAGTTTATGTTATTTTAACATAAAATTATTACATTTGTGTGGATTTAACATATAACATATAACGTGTAAAATAATAATTAAGGCTGGGCAGTGTTATGGAAGCACTAACTTCGAGCAATTACGTATTAAAATTTTACAGTCTACCGTCGACGAACTAAATGTGTAGATATAAAATATTTATGTATACAGGTCGTTGTTTTGGTCAGCGACGAGCGACTCAGGGTCGATAATACAAATGATACAGGTGCTAAAAAAATATAAAAAAATACTTTATTTTTTTTAAATAATAAAAATTTAAAAAAAAAATGAAAATCACGTAATAAGCTAAAGTGTAGACATAATACTCAACGGGAGTACGAGGGAGTAAAGGGGTGGGGCGATGGCGGCTTGCGCCTAGCTCTAGTCTGTGCACGTGCCTAGTAACCATACTTTGCGGTAATTTTATTTCAAATTGAATAAGGTATTTCTCAACATATTTACAGTATTTAATGGAATTAAGTCCATTTTTGGGGAATATATATTTTGTACTACCGCTCCTGGGTCGCTTGTCGCCGATACCAACAACATCCTGTATATATGTAGCAGTAGTATACTATCTTTGTTACATCATGCTATTAGAAATGATAACTAGTGAGGTATAATGTGAGGAATAAGTTATTCTGTTCCCTGGTAAAGAACTTAAGAACATTACAATTGACTCTATCACTATTTAGATTCCACAATATCAAAGACAAACCTTTTGTTCTATCAAAAATTATTATTCATGACACCGCCCATCATCCCAAAGAAGGAAGTCCCAAATTATCTATTAAAACAATTAATTATATAGTATCAAATCGGTACAAAAAAAAACAAGTAAAGCACGAGCGTGTTCCATTATAATTTCAACAGTCGTAATAATGGGAATGCCGTCTGAAAGTGACTTTCATTGTCGAACAAGAACGGGGATAGTGTTGTTGTGGCGCTAGAACGGGACGGAAGGTCAGGGTCGGACGGATTGGCGTGCGAGAAGCTCGTAAGGCATAGCTGGGGCGCGCTCGTATTTAATTACCGGGACAGGAGCGGAAAAGAATTCCACATTTAGAAAGTGTTTCAGTGCACTATTTAAGCTACGATAATGTTGGGCGCGTGAGCTGTCGCCCTAATGGAGCCGGTTGTATGTGAAATATAGAAAACGAGTTATTTAAATAGCGCCTATAATGCTTTTGTTTTGTAACGTTGTGGCATTTTACAATGAACGATTAATTACAATAATCGAGACCATTACATTCAATTGTTTTACAATATGTATAAACGAAAACTGTACTGGACTGGAATTCAGCAAATGTGTGCCCCCAAACAAACCTAGCAATGCACTGTGCTTGACGAAGCGAAGAAGATCTGGGAGTGAGATCAAATGCGAAACTCAAGACCAATCGGGATGTAGAGTTTCTGTGGAAGCCCTCTGCCCCGTCTAGGGGCCACAAGATTTTATTAATATTATGATAGATATTGATATTTCATTATCCAACAATCACATATGTGACTGTAACCATTTGCCTGCTGATGGGTCGCTTCAGGTATCCTCTCAGGGTCAGGGTGCTGAGCTGAATGTCGGTGTCCAATCACTAGGCTCTTCCCCAATAGTTCAAAATACAGTAGTGTTTTCTGACAAAATAGGGACTGACTTTGGCTCAATCATATGTAAACATCTGAATCATTCTGTAACAAACCATTGTATGCCAGGTGCATCGTATAGTCAAATAATAAATAAAATTATGCAATGTAAATTTGATAATGAGACGATAATTGTAATATTAATTGGAAAAGCACAAAATTTAAATAAGAATGATTTAATTAATAGTTATAATGCTTTAATGAAATTAGGGGTAAAGAAAGTTATGTTATGTGCTTTTCCATACTGTGGTAATTACTCAGAAAAACAGAATAATTATATTTGGAAGTTAAATAATCTCATGTACAATGTGACATTTCGTCATAGTGACGCTTTTACCTTTTTTGATTCTAACAAGTTTGTTAGTAATTTACAATTGACCTGGGATACTTTAATTATGCCTAAAAAATTTATGAATTTGATTGCTACTCTTGTAGCATATGATATAAATAGTTTAAGGAAGGATACAGTATTAAATAGTAATACGACTTCTGTTATTGTAAAAAGTAATTTAAACATTTAATTTCGACAACAGAGAAGCATAACAATTCAATTATATTAATGCACCAGAATATAAATCGCTTCTTTGGCAAGATTCTTGATATTGATTTATTATTGGATAAAATCAAAGTAGATATTTTATGTTTTACAGAGACGTGGCTTAAACCAGAAACTATGATTTTTAATATCAAAAACTTTTTAGTTGCCAGTATATTCAATAGGTCGTCCGCAGTAGGCGGTGGCTCAATTATTCTTTTGAATAATGACTTGAAATTCAAGGAACGTAAAGACATTTGTAGTCTCTCAGTTGAGCGTGTTTGTGAGGTGTCTTGTGCAGAGTTAGAAAGCTATATAATTGTTTGCGTGTATAGGCCACCAGCGTCAAATTTCTCATTGTTCTGCTCTATAATAGAAGATATACTTCACAAATTATTAAATTCTAGCAAATCAATAGTTTTATGCGGTGATTTTAATATTGATATTCTTACCAACTCAACTGAAAAAAATAATTTTGTTGCTTTGCTTAAATCATATAACTTAGATTTGTTGTTTAATGAGCCAACACGGTCAACCGCCACTTCGTCTACTTGCATAGATAATATAGTAAGTAATTGTAGTATATTAGGTAAATCAATTATAAGTGGTGTCCGTTCTGATCATATGGCCCAGGTTGTTGAATTGCCCTACAAATTGAAAATTTCTAAGGTAATTAAAGAAATTAGACCTACTACAAAGGTAAGACTGAATAATTTTAAAAATAATTTGGAAGAGAAACTAAATAGTGAGATTTATAGTAGTAATAACCCCAATGTCTTGTATAATGGTTTATTGTCTAGTATTTGCAATGAATTTAATAAATCATGTCCTATTAAAAAAATTAAAGTAAACAGTAAACTGGAATTTAGTGATTGGGCCACTAAAGGAATTAGGAAAAGTAGGGATACGCTGTATGAACTTTATCATTTAAAATCAAGCACTAGTGATGAGAACTTCCATAGCCACGTTAGAAATTTTTCAAAAATGTTTAAATTAGTGTGTATTCGAGCAAAATCGATATACTTAAGTAATAAAATAGGTAAAGCATCTAATAAAATCAAGACAGTCTGGAATGTTATTAATACGGAAACTGGTAAAATGAAAAATAAAAACGGACAGCCTTCGTTAAAAATTAATGATAAAATTGTATCAGATAAGTTAGAAGTTGCCACTGCGTTTGAACATTTTTTCTCAAGCATACCAGGGGTAACTACTCAAAGTCTCAACTCGTGTCCCGACATGGCTGAGGCTTTACTTGAACAACATATTCACGAATCATTCCCCAGTTTTAAATTTAGTTACGTTACTGCTAGTGATATCTTAAAATCATTTAATTCTCTTAATCTGAAATGCACCGAAGACTTATGGGGATTATCAGTAACGATTTTAAAATCAATAATAACAGTAATTGCACCTTTAATGTCGGATATTTTTAATGAATGCATTGATCAGGGTTCTTTTCCAGATTTAATGAAGTTAAGTAAAGTAGTGCCAATTTTCAAGTCCGGGTGTAAAGATAATCCTTCTGATTATAGACCAGTATCCGTACTTCCAGCACTTAGTAAAATCTTTGAAAAACTATTGCTTAATCAAATGTTAGGTCACTTTAATAAACATAAGATACTACATAGTCATCAGTTTGGTTTCACGAAGGGGAGATCTACTTCAGATGCGGCTGCAAAATTATTGAAACACATATATGAAGCTTGGGAAAATTCACAAGATGCAATTGGCATTTTTTGTGATCTATCCAAGGCCTTTGACTGCGTTGACCACCGTACTCTGCTCCTTAAGCTAAAATATTATGGTATTCGTGAGGCGGCTCATGATCTTGTTCTATCTTATTTAAGTAATCGCCAACAAAAGGTAGGAATTTGTGATACAACATCGAAGGGATCTTTAGTTAAAATGGGGGTACCCCAGGGTTCAATACTAGGTCCATTTCTATTTCTAGTGTATATTAATGATTTACCATCTGTTGTAAACGGTCTCTCAGATATAGTCTTGTTCGCTGACGATACTTCATTTATTTTCAAAGTAGATAGAAAAGACAAAGAACTTATTAAAGTAAATGATACCATGTCAATAGTCTCAAAATGGTTTGCTGTAAATAATTTGTTATTAAATTCTAGGAAAACTAAATGTTTAAGATTCTCCCTTCCAAATGTAGTGCAAGTAGACAGTCAGGTATTAGTAGATGGCATCAGTTTGGAATTAGTTAGTAAAACAGTATTTTTGGGTATCACATTGGATAATAAATTGCAATGGGGTCCTCAGATAGAATCATTAGCTGGTAAATTAAGTTCTGCTGCATTTGCTGTTAGGAAAATCAAACAATTGACGAATGTCGAGACGGCCAAATTAGTTTATTTTGCATACTTCCATAGCTTTTTATCTTACGGCGTATTACTTTGGGGATCTGCAGCAGATATTGAGACTATTTTTATATTACAAAAAAGAGCAATTCGTGCAATTTATAGTATGGGTGCTCGTGAATCATTAAAGGAATTATTTAAGGAAATAAACGTTATGACCGTACCATCACTTTATATCTATGAAAATATAATGTACATACGTAAAAACAAAGAAATGTATAAAACAAAAATGGAGACTCATAATATCAATACAAGACAAAAAGAGAAATTAGTTGTTCCGTATTTTAGACTAGCTAAAGTTCGTAAGTCATTTCTTGGCAATAGTGTGCGCTGTTATAACAAAATACCACTTGCGGTGACCAAGATGACTGATTTTAAATTTAAATCACATATAAAAAAAGTTCTGAAAGAAAGAGCTTATTATAAAGTAGCCGATTATATTGAAGATAAAGATGTCTGGAAGTAGGTAGCTGCACTCTGCACAAGTGCACCTTGCTCATACTTATACAAAAGCCAGTAGGTCAATAATTGTGTGTTTTGTATTTTTAAGGTTATTATTTTTTATTTATTTTCTTGTTCTTTTTTCGACTGTATCTATGCTTAGGTATATCTTTTTTATTTTTAATTATTTGGAAAAAAAAAGCCAAACATAGTCAGATTGTCCAAAAAATATATAAAAAATGTAACCTTGCTGAGTTTCTTGCCGGATTCTTCTCAGTTGAAGGCCGAGTTCCGAACCGGTGGTAACTTCAGTAAATTTGACCTTCATAAGTGCCCTTCTGGGGCCTAAATTGAATAAATGGCTTTGACTTTGACTTTGATTGGGCAAGGTCAGCATCGTATAGCAAGTTTAATTCCAAATACAATTAAATGTATGACATGATCTGCGATATTTTACAGCCTATAACTTTTCTCAGTAAACGGGCTATAACACACATAATTTGTCATACTGGACTGAAGTTTGAATTGAAATCAGTTAAAAGTGGCTATTTGTTGCCACAGTGAGTTCGCACCCTTAGTGCCGTAAGGGTGGGTAGCGAGTGCTAGCAGGTTGCTATAAATCTCGTGCGTTATCTGTGACGTCACACCGCGGCGCGGCGCGCGTGCTCCTGCGCAATAACCGCTCTCCGGATAATTAAATTAATTAGCGTACTGCGAGTACTTACTGCGCCACATTGTTTTAGATGCTTAATCCATATAATTTGTACGCACGGATACAAGTCAAGCCTTTATAAAAATACTGGTTGCTTGAATCAGGCATCGCCTGGTGTGGTTAGCTTATAGTTATGTATCTATATTGAAACGATGTATCAGTTATGTGTTTAATTGGATGTTTTGTTCGTTTGTTATAAGTATTATAAAACGAGAACTGTACCTGCCGACAAACAGCTGTGCAGTTTGGTAGAATTAAAATAAGGATATATGGTTTGTTGTAAAAAAAAAATGAAAGAACGCCTCCCATAATTATCGTTCTTAAATCTATTTGCATACAGAAATAATAATGCATTTTCTCCAAAATAGATTACGCGGCTTACTAGTCCAAGGCAGGGGACTGAGAATTCAAAAATATTCCTCCATTTCTGTCCAAAACGTACTGCAAATTATTTGGGATCCCACAAATTATGTAATAGCGTCATAACACCGGAGCGGCGCCAGAGCGGCCAAACGGCGCCCATAAATCATTGCTGCGTCGCGGTCGCCGGCCGATGGTTGCTACTAAGTGGTTTATATTGCCGCAGATTACCGACTACCGTGAACGAGAGATGTGATCCCCTTTGTTTCCTTCTTGTTTGGTGATATGAATCAAATTATCGTGATGTTTGCGGGTTTAACAAATGTGACATGAAAAAAAAAGTAATCTTTTTTTCAGGTTCCATGTTCTATGTTGAAAAAAAAAACTTAGTGTTTAATAGATGAATAAAAAAGAGGAAGAATGTCTTTCAATAAATTATATTTAATTTCAGCTTCAAAGAGTATGTTCAAATTGTCACAACCAGTTGCAAAAATTATCCCAAAAAAAATCAAATCGATCTAACCTTGCATCTTTCACTTAGCTTTTACGCACAACACACATTTTATTTAATAATATAACAAATACTTATAAAAGTGTTAATTATATGTTTACCCAAACAATTTAAAACGTTTAAACTATTACAAAAAAACAAAAACAATCGTAAATACAGGTTGTGGTGTAAACGGAAGCCTGTTTGTATGAAATGTATGATTAGTCACACACACATACACACAACTGTATGAGCGATAGTTAACCGGGTGCTATTTAAGGAACCATTAAGTATCGGGTTCAAAATAATATATGGCTTTTAGTATAAATTAGATTGTATTAGCATCGTTATTATAAGAGTTTGTGGGTTGAATGGGTTTAACTGATTTAAAAGATCTTGTTGTTGGAGTTGGGTTTATTATTATATAGTTATATGCGATGGAATAGTGATTGGTGAAAAGTAGTAACACAATTATTTTTATGTTAATTCTTTTCAGTCCATAATATTTACGTGACTGCTGTGTTTTTCTCAAATGGCTTTTGGGTGTAAAACCTATGTTTGCAAAATGATCTTGTGTCATTTATTGACCGTTTTTGAGGTTTCTTGTACAGGCAGCCACAGCTGTATACTGGAGAATACATGGACCTACTTGGATTTCACTTGTTGATTATTATTTATCATGATAGAGATACCTATATATTATTATTTATTATATAGATAATCAACAGTCTATTTATAAAATGGCACAGTCTTGTAAAAGACAGGCAGAACGACGGCATAAGCTACAAGTCCCAAAGCACAAAAGTAAACTTAGTAAAAAAAATATTATTTTATGACGCCATAACCACAAAATGGAGTCCACAATTATGAGAATAATATCCTCGACACTCGAGTTAAAGCACCCTAATTATGAGACATGGTTTCGCTGTAATATGTCGCCCTGTATAATATGCTGCGGTAATGTATCATTAGCTGGCAGGGAATACTGAGTGGCAGTCGGCTATTTCTATATTCAGTCCTATGATTATCTAGGTAAAGTGCCTAATGCAATGTAGCTTATAATCGTGTAGAGAGGAGTGAGGATGCTAAGCTTGTTTGTTATTACAGTAGTACCCAATTAATATGGCTTACCGATGTACCTGCGCAGCAGATACATTTTCAAAGCGCGGGAAACGCTATTGGTCGGCAGCTGCCGCCATGTTAGCGCGCGCCGTGCGGAGGGGCGTAACTTGCGAGTGAAACGGAACTAACAGCTGCAGTGTATTATGAACCTTATAGTAGTGATCTAAGGATTATTGTAAGTTTCAAGCATTCTTTCGTTAATCTTCGGGGCCATACTTTCTTTTCTGTGCGAACGAAGATTCACGACGCGCCATATTAGTTGGGTAATACTGTATGTTACTATTTAAATTAGATAATAGATTACTGAAGCTACTCAAAATCAAATATAAACATTTACTAGTTTTATTAACGTTTTACATAATATAGTCCGCCTTCTCGGTGTTGTATTGGGGAAATGGCGGTAAAGATTTCAAATAAGAAGTCCATTGTATTTTTATGTCTAAACCTTGAAAATCAAGCAATAATTTAATATAAAGCTTTGGAGATTAGCAATATCAGAGAGAATACACATTTTGCAGACCTTTAGGAAGCCTAGAAGACAACAATTGGAACAAATCGGTAGGTACTTGACAGAAGAACCTGAGGGTGGTAGCCAGTAAGGTGAGTAATACAAAGTACTCGATAACCGGCGACAACACTGTTCACTACTTAGTAAATAGTTATCTTAGTTTTCATAGCACATGCTATGCTTCGTATGATTTCAGGTAGCCAAGGATATTTAAGTAAAATTGTTTTTGTCGGCTACATTTATCAGACTCAAATTTTTTGTTGTTTTTCAGAATAGAGTTACAGCTTAGTGTACTGACTGAGTACTCACCCATAGGGGTGCGGAGGGCTGTAGCTGCGATGCGAACGCCATTCGGAAAGCATCTCCCACCAGCGAATTCAGTTCCTCCGCCTGCGAACATATTACATTCATTATTATTACTAAAATACAATTCACACGAGAAAACAAAATATGAATATATTAAACTTTTCAGATTTGCCGCAGTAGCGCAAGAGATTATTCCCTGTGAAATGCCGCTTTAAAATTATTTTTAAAAAAAATATTATTTTTTCAACCCATAGGTAATATTTTGAGTAGAGCAAGTTGATTTGGTCCCTAAAAAAATTGCAGTTTTAGGTAAGAGTTGTTGGTTATACGAAATGTTCATATTTCATTTTAAACGCCAGCCATTCATTTAGTTAAAGCCATTATACGCTATTATAGAGAAAATTCTTCGCATCGTTCATTCACAGAGTGACCTATTAAAAACTAGAGTAGTTTTATTAAAAAAAAAATTCAACGGTGGAATTCTGATTGTGAATTTTAACTGCCATACCGTACAAACCTATAAAATTTGTATTTTCTCAATAGCTTTGCTAAGCTAAAATGGGTTATTTCACTAACACAATAGTCTATTCTATAAAATATAGTGCTTTTCCTTCGAGTACCTTCTTAAATGGCGGTTTTTAATGCAGTTGTTAGTGTAGAGCACTGCGCACTCGTAACGCAGCACTTTGTTATGCACTGTGCGCATTGTTAGAACTGCAATATACTTAAGTGAAGTAAGATTATTCCGTGGTAATCTACCGAAAGTCAGAGGAATGCAAAATATATAGATTTTGCATTCCTTGTTTTATTTATAATTTGAAAGAAAAAAAAAACTACTAAAATTTTCAAAGAGTTTACCTCTGTCCTCTTTTCTTCTTGAATATTTTCTTATATTGATACTTTGACGTTTCATTATTTAAACTAAAAACTAGATTATAGGATTTTTACACCTTTCAAAAACTAGCTATAAGAATCTAGTAATAAGATAATAATTTCGTAGTCTAATCAACAATTGTATGATAATATTACACGCTAATGATATAATGTTGGTACTTGATATTATGCTCGTTGATATGATTTCATTACACGTGTTCTGAAGCTGAATGTGTGAGGCTTAATATCGCTCGTCTATAGAGAACCTAGATTATTTGCCTTCAAATACCTATTTTATTACGAGCGAAATTCAGTTGTTATGTGGATTGTACTGGCTCGGTATTTCAATACCTAGTCATTTAGACATAACCACTTGAATACCTAATCCTGGAATGCATTTCCATTTGTTATTTTTTCATTTGTAGTTATAGGGCGTGCATCCTTTTCGCGTATTTAGATTGATTATAAAACCTTAAAAAAAAGAGATGGATGAAATCGGTAAACTCGTTCTCAAATAATGACGTGACCACGGGAAATAGAGATGCATTTTATACATATACCTTCATACATTCTTACTTAAGAAATAATACAATAAGGTTGTCTTGAGAGACTACTTCCTGGAAAATAATAGAAAATAGTACTCTTCCAAAAAGCAAGCGACGTAATGAAGCTATTTATATAGTGGTAAGGTAATAGAGCCTGAAAAAAATTATGAAAGTGATAACTATCGTCATACAATAAAATAAACATTCAACACTTCGTATATTTCTTGGCCTCTCATACGGGTGTGAGACATAAGGTGAGGCATCTAGCTAACGGCAGAGAGACAAACTTCCTACAAAGCTGCCAAAGAGTAATGGAATGGAGTTTACTAAATATAAAATACTTGACGAAATAAACAATAAAACTATTAGGAATAAAAAACAAAGCTAACAGACTACACTAGGGAGATGACATTCATTGGAAGGAGCTAGAGGAGGCTTTATTCGAGATCTTAGGTAGAGCAAGAGTACTTAAAATGAGTATTAAATTGTTATACAAGTATGGAAATCAAGATTTATTATTATAAAGACAATGGTGCTGATTCTGTTGTTTACAAGAAAACTAATTTTAATTCACTATGTCTCTTTCTAACAAAGAACATAAGAGAAAGATGTAAGAAAAGTCCTGTCAAATTAGTTCAATGCTTGTTTTCATTATAAATTTAGTCGCCATCTCTATCGCTGTTACGCCTAAATATCCGCAAAATAAGACGGCAAAGATTAATTTGACAGCTTTAAATATATTCTATCCTTTTTCAATAATGTTCGTATGAAAGAGATGAGATGTGACTAAAATTCATTTAGTGAAGAAGCACAGAATCAGCAACAATATCCCTGATTGTTCATGCTATGATATTTATATAGTTCTAAATAGTCAGTTACACGGTGCTTTGTGTAATTCTGATACCATATTTGGTTACTAACTCAAAACTTCCGATCACAAAGACTTGGCATATCAATTTCGTATTCTATGACACCGGAAATATGGTGGATATTGTATTGTGGTGAAAGCAAATATAAATTTGTCATGTGTAGTGGGTGTAAGTGATATGTGAGAAGGACAGGCGTCAGTCGCCCACATCGAGACGTGAGAGAACGTGCGGCTGCACTCATGAGCGGTAGCGATTATATATGTTAGCTAATTGTACTGATATAAAAGAAATCGTTAATCTCTTAGATTTCTATTTTCCAATCTAGTTTTTTTGTATACGACCAAGTCGCCATGCAAGCATACGGCCCGCCTGATGGTAAGCGGTTACCGCAGCCATATGGACGCTTGCAACACACGAAGCATCGCTCACGCGTTACCGACCTTTAGGGGGGAAAGTTACTTTACCCCTAGTTACTTTAATAATGCGTTTTGAGAGAGGTAGAGCAAAGCGTTTATTCGCTCAAAGAGCAGCTCGACTGGGGAAGTACCTCCACCTTACAGAATACCGCAGCCAAATAACTTTATGTTGTGTAAAGTTGTGTTCCTGCGCGTGAGTAAGGTCGCCAGAGCTCATAGGGGAGGGGAGAAAGGTCGGTAACGCGTGAGCGATGCTTCGTGTGTTGCAAACGTCCATATGGCTACGGTAACCGCTTCCCATTAGGTGGGCCGTATGCTTGTTTACCGATTTAGTTGTATAAAAAAAAAACTCAACAAAAGTAGGTACTTATTGAAATTATTTTATTAGAAACGCTAATGACTTCTTATAACATATACCTATGTAAATGTAAAGAAGCAGAAAATTCCAAAATATACTTAATTTTTTACTTTATTTAATGTACAATTTATAGTTGACTAGCTTTATAGCCCGCGACTTCGTCCGCGTAGATTATTTCTTTTTTCTACATATGTATCATCGTAACAATATAGAGCTTTGTTCATAGCATTGTCCGCCACTACGTGTGATATTGACAAAGTTCAGGTGGATTGAGAGCTCACATGCGAGGATGCCACATAAGACTGAACCAGTCCTGACGCAAATCAACTCTAGCAAATTTCAGAGTCTTTCCCTGTGATTTATTAATAGCCATCGCGAAACAACCCTTAATTAGGAACTGTTATCTTTTAAATTCAAACGGAAGGTGATTTGGGATCAATGGTATACGCGGCAAGAAGACTGTTTCTCCTCTGCCAGAACCAGTAAATATGTTGGCCTCAATAACATTGCGGCGGAGAGCTGTTACTTGTAGTCTAGTTCCACAACACAATTTTGGAGGCCTTATCTCTCTTTCTCTCTATAGTCTTTCCCTCATGTCTGAGGATCGTGGTAGGCATCATCTAGAGCGGATGATCTGCCTTCACCGGATTCTGTCCAACCCGTCCCTTACGACCGTGTAAAACTTGGAGGACGAAGAGTCTTTTACTTGATCGGACCATCTAGGTGGTGAACGACCACGTAGTCGTATTCCTTCCGTGTTTCCAACTATGATCAGTTTTTCCAAACTTTCATCGTCTTTGCGCACCATATGGCCGAAATACGAAAGAATACGTTGGTGGCATATGGTGGACATACCCCCTTTTAACTACTGAGATTTTCTATAGTGGCCACCTCTACCAACCTCTCGGTCATAAAAGACGGCACACTATACCAGGCAACCCCATATGCATATGGCATATGGTAGACAATCGGGTTTTAATTTGGAGCTGCGATAGCTGCGATCCGTCTCCAGCATCACATCTCAAATGCATCAATCCTTTTTCTTTCTCGGGCCAGTATAGTCCACGCTTCCACTCCATACATAAAAATGAGGAATACCAATGCTCGTATTAATCGGATCTTTATTTTAATACCGATTCCTCTCTTTTTCCTGATGTTGTTTAGGCGAGTCATTGCATCCTTTACCATTTTAATACGCCAATACCATAAGCCGAAATAATAAATTATGTAATTTTCACTCCGAAAATAAAGAACTTCATATACTAAATTTAATCCCCCTTTTTAACACCGATATTCGTTACGTTAGTTTATAACCATACGCTTTAATAATAAATTTAGTATACTTCGATACACAAATTCATTCCCCTTTTACCCTTTCGGGATCGGAATTATCAAAAACGTTGAGGCACATATAAATAAATTTTCAATCGTCAGCCTAAACACAAAATTTGAAGGTTCTAACTTCGAAACTGATGGAATTTCATATAAACTTGCATCCCCTATTTTACCCCCTTAAGGATGGAATATCCAAAAACCCTTCCATAATGGTTGCCTACACTGTGTAATAATATATTAAGTGACGTTTACTTTGAAGCTGAACGACTTACATACATCCCATACCTTTTCACCCTGTCAGGAGTGGAATTGTCAAAAAAGCTGAAACATGTATAAATGCTGCCAATGTGGTGACGCCGTCGATCCCCTTGGCCACCATGGACTCTCCTGTCAGAGAAGTGCAGGCAGAATAGCTAGGCACGCTGACCTTAATGACATCATTCGTCGGTCTCTTGCTAGCGCCAATGTTTCAGCCCTTTTGGAACCAAATGGGTTGATGCGTGACGATGGTAAGAGACCCGACGGCATGACTTTGATTCCCTGAAAGATGGGGCGGCCCTTAGTTTGGGACGCCACGTGTGTCGATACTTTGGCACCGTCTCATCTTCCAGAGACCATGAATAAGGCCGGCGGTGCTGCTGCCTGTGCTGAAGGCCTCAAACGGCGCAAATATAGTAACCTCGATAGCAGTTACATATTTGAGCCGTTTGGGGTAGAGACGTTGGGTCAATGGGGGCCTGCTGCTCATCGCGTTTACCGCGGAATTTGTAAGCGCCTGATCGAGGCGTCGCGTGACCAGAGGGCTGGCGAATACCTCGCTCAACGTATAAGCATAGCTATACAGAGAGGTAATGCCGCCAGCATTCTGGGCACGCTACCACTTCGCAGCGACCTTGATAGGCTAGCCTATTTATAAGTTAGTTATATTTTTTTTAGTTTTCTTAAGATTTAGTTTTAATTATTAGTATTTTATTTTTTAGTTTAAGTTATTTAGTATAGTTTTGTTTAAATTATTTATGGATTGTTATTAAAACCTTAGCTAAAAGACTATTAAACTAAACTAAAATAAAATAACGATGTATAAATTAATTTTCAATTGTCAGCCTAAATACAAAATTTTGAAGATCCTAACTTCAAAACTGACGGACTTTCATACAAACTTTCATCCCCTATTTTACCCCCCTAGGAGTGGAATTTCCAAAAATCCTTCTTTACTGAATACCTACACTGTATAATATTAAATTTAGTGAAGTTTACTGTGGAATTGAAGGACTTGCATACTCAACTTCACTCCCGTTTTGCCCCCTTCGGGGGTGGAATTATCACAAACGCTGAAACAACTATACATTCATTTTCAATCGTCAGCCTAAACACAAAATTTGAAGATCCTAACTTCAAAACTGTCGGACTTGCATACAAACTGTCATCCCCTATTTTACCCCACTAGGAGTGGAATTTCCAAAAATCCTTCCTTACTGAATACCTACACTGTATAATATTAAATTTAGTGAAGTTTACTTTGAAATTGAAGGACTTGCATACACAACTTCATCCCCCTTTTCCTCCCTTCGGTGGTGGAATAATCACAAACGCTGAGATAACTATACATTAATTTTCAATCGTCAGCCTAAACACAAAATTTGAAGATCCTAACTTCAAACCTGACGGACTTGCATACAAACTTTCATCCCTTATTTTACACCCTTAGGGGTGGAATGTCCAAAAATCCTTCCTTAGTGGATGTCTACACCGTATAATAATACATTTAGTGAAGTTTACTTTGAAATTGAAGGACTTGCAATACACAACTTCATCCCCCCTTTCCTCCTTTCGGTGGTGGATTTACCACAAACGTTGAGATAACTATATATTAATTTTCAATCGTCAGCCTTAACACAAAATTTGAAGATCCTAACTTCAAAACTGACGAACTTGCATACAAACTTTCATCCCTTATTTTAACCCCTTAGGGGTGGAATTTCCAAAAATCCTTCCTTAATGGATGTCTACACCATATAATAATACATTTCGTGAAGTTTACTTTGAAATTGAAGGACTTGCATACCCAACTTCATCCCCCTTTTCCTCCCTTCGGTGATGGAATTATCACAAACGCTGAGATAACTACACATTAATTTTCAATCGTCAGCCTAAACACAAAATTTGAAGATCCTAACTTCAAAACTGACGGACTTGCATACAAACTTTCATCCCTTATTTTACACCCTTAGGGGTGGAATGTCCAAAAATCCTTCCTTAGTGGATGTCTACACCGTATAATAATACATTTAGTGAAGTTTACTTTGAAATTGAAGGACTTGCAATACACAACTTCATCCCCCTTTTCCTCCTTTCGGTGGTGGAATTACCACAAACGTTGAGATAACTATATATTAATTTTCAATCGTCAGCCTTAACACAAAATTTGAAGATCCTAACTTCAAAACTGACGAACTTGCATACAAACTTTCATCCCTTATTTTAACCCCTTAGGGGTGGAATTTCCAAAAATCCTTCCTTAATGGATGTCTACACCATATAATAATACATTTCGTGAAGTTTACTTTGAAATTGAAGGACTTGCATACCCAACTTCATCCCCCTTTTCCTCCCTTCGGTGGTGGAATTATCACAAACACTGAGATAACTACACATTAATTTTCAATCGTCAGCCTAAACACAAAATTTGAAGATCCTAACTTTAAAACTGACGGACTTGCATACAAACTGTCATCCCCTATTTTACCCTCTTAGGGGTGGAATTTCCAAAAATCCTTCCTTAGTGGATGCCTCCACTATATAAGGTATCTTTGTGCAAAATTTCAAATCTCTAGGTCCAGCGGTTTGGGCTGTGGGCTGATATATCAACAATCAGTTTATCATTTTATACATTAAAGATTATTATTAAGATTACCCTCTTAGGGGTGGAATTACCAAAAATCCTTCCTTAGTGGATGCCTACACCGTATAATAATACATTTAGTGAAGTTTACTTTGAAATTGAAGGACTTGCATACACAACTTCATCCCCCTTTTCCTCCCTTCGCTGGTGGAATTATCACAAACGCTGAGATAACTATACATTAATTTTCAATCGTCGGCCTAAACACAAAATTTGAAGATCCTAACTTCAAAACTGACGGACTTGCATACAAACTTTCATCCCTTATTTTACCCCCTTAGGGGTAGAATTTCCAAAAATCCTTCCTTAGTGGATGTCTACACCGTATAATAATACATTTAGTGAAGTTTACTTTGAAATTGAAGGACTTGCAATACACAACTTCATCCCCCTTTTCCTCCTTTCGGTGGTGGAATTACCACAAACGCTGAGATAACTATATATTAATTTTCAATCGTCAGCCTTAACACAAAATTTGAAGATCCTAACTTCAAAACTGACGAACTTGCATACAAACTTTCATCCCTTATTTTAACCCCTTAGGGGTGGAATTTCCAAAAATCCTTCCTTAGTGGATGTCTACACTGTATAATAATACATTTAGTGAAGTTTACATTGAAATTGAAGGACTTGCATACCCAACTTCATCCCCCTTTTCCTCCCTTCGGTGATGGAATTATCACAAACGCTGAGATAACTACACGTTAATTTTCAATCGTCAGCCTAAACACAAAATTTGAAGATCCTAACTTTAAAACTGACGGACTTGCATACAAACTGTCATCCCCTATTTTACCCTCTTAGGGGTGGAATTTCCAAAAATCCTTCCTTAGTGGATGCCTCCACTGTATAAGGTATCTTTGTGCAAAACTTCAAATCTCTAGGTCCAGCGGTTTGGGCTATGGGCTGATATATCAACAATCAGTTTATCATTTTATATATTAAGATGATAAAATAATACGATTTTAAACTTTATTAAATTTATATAATTTATAGTTCAACTTAAAAAAAAACTTTTTTGAACACTACCATCTTCTTAACGCAGGACTTAAAAATAAATCAACCCGCCACCGCCTATGAACACAATGCCGCTACAAAATCGCGATCTATCCGAATGCCAGCACACGCAACAGAAATATGAGAACAATCCGTGTATAGTATATGATTATGGCATGTGTAACGGTATTATACTACACGTTACGCAAATACCGATTCAACATCACGGTATTGTGGACCGACCGGTGACTAGTCGCATATCGGAACATGGAATGGGAAGGGACTGAGCGGCAGAAAGAATCTTGAAAATATATACCTACTATCAACTTGTATATTAGATATATACATATTGTTGAATGTTGAGGACAATACGTGCAATAAGAATATTAAGTCATCATCATCATCATCAGCCTATAATGTCCCACTGCTGAGCACAAGCCTCCTTTCACAAATGAAGGTGAAAGGGAATGGGCAATACTCCACCACGCATGCCCACTGCGGATCGGTGGAGGTAGGCTAGTGGTCAACCTACTGTTGGAATTTTTCAAGCCGCTTAGGAGGCATCCAACTAGCTTAACGACTATCACAATTAAGTGATAACCGGGACCAACGGCTTTACGTGCCTTCCGAAGCACGGAAACGCTCGATTTGAAATACCACTAGGCGGTCACCCATCCAGGTACCGACCACGACAGGCGTAGCTTAACTTTGCCGATCGATTAAGAACGGCTAATCATGCTACACCACGAGCGCTTCACCAAGAATATTAAGTAATTATGTTAAATTCAATTGGATTGAGTAGTAATATGAAAAATTTGTAAATACTAAAAAGTGGGACCATAAATAGAGTTAGAATATGAATAGAGTGACTGTAGAAGTACGGTCCGTGAGCATGGTACGGTCTAAATGCCTTGAAACGATATAGGTGGACTATTCCTTAGAAAGGCTAGACAAAAACTTTCATACCAGACATCAAAAATTAATTTCCAATATCACATGCTTTCAGCTCGAACCTTTTGAAAAAAATTATGTTATCGTTCGTAAAGTAGTCAACATAAGTATATCTATGTGTACGTATAGCATTGTGGTATGTAAATATGTATGTAGATGATAGTTCCAGGGCTGTATTCATGTTTCCAGCTCCGCTAGCCTCTCCAGGTATGTAATTAGATAAATAAACAGCTTCGGACGGGATAGTTGTCGGTTGGTGGCGCTTCGAGCGGATAATCTCGCTATTACGTCGACGAGAGGAAACTGGACGTTTCAAACGTCTGTTTTATGAATAAACACCGCTTTCTTGGAAAGTAAATTATTTAAGGATCCATCTTATTTGAGTTATTTTAAGTATTTGTTATAAATCTGCGCTTCCGATATAAAAAGAAGCCTACGTCACTCTCCATCCCATAGGTTATTTGTGTGCGCAATATCATCGCAATCGGTTCAGAGATTCAGTCGTGAAAAGATAACAAACAGACAGAGCTACTTTCGCTTTTATAAGTAAAAAAGGGGAGTGTAAAAAATAGTTATTTCAAAGAAATAATCATTTCTTCAATAATTTTTTATGTAAAACGGTCTTACGTTTGGCCGTCTCGAAACCAGAAGGACTGAAAAAATCTGTATTTAGAGGGCTATTTTGACGACATCACAAAATGCCTATTCAATTTTGCCTTGAAAACACCTATAGGACAAACCCCGGAAATGAGTTCCATTTCTTTGCTGTTCGCATAAATACATGGAAACAAAGCTTTGTGTCCGTAATAAGCGGGATATCGAAAACATGTTACTTGCCTACTTTTCATTTGTATTCATAACAAAAGTAAGCTCTGTTAAGGAGAAAGTAAATCTGTAATCTTGTAGATAAGTAAAGATAATAACAATCAAAATACTGGATACTCAAAGCAAATGAGGTTGATCCTCGGTGTCGCTCGGCAAAGATCCCGTTGTAGAAGAGCGTCACGCGCCGGAATAATGCTCGTCTGCGGGAATTAACCGTTTAATTACATTATTATGTTCTTACAATCGTAACCAACTTGTATCTTAATTGCACTTGTTATTTCGTGGAGATTTCAAAGGTTCAGCTGAAAGGGTACGGAAAATCTTTTTATAGTGACATGACTTCACATGACGTAATTTGTAAAATGTTTACAGGGTTTGAAACTAAATTGACGTATTTAATTTAAAATTTCATGCAAATAACAGTAGTTAACAAAACATATTTTTTCAGTATTTTTTATTTTGACATGTTTTATGAAAATCAAAAATAGTGCTACAAACATTGTTAAATCACAGTTTTTTTTTGTAACAGTACATACCTACATAAATCATATTTTTAACTAATAAAAACATGTGTTAATCCTTAATTGTAATGAATTCTCATCTCATCATTAGTTTAAGCGAAAATCTTCCAATAAAATACCATAATCTTAATTAATCACAATATTAGCCATATCTTAGTCTTCCTGCCGATATAAACCTTATCACCATCACTTAAAGACCAGGATATTGTCGAAGATAAGTGAGCACGTTGCAATGCTCGGTACGTGGGTCGGTGTATCTATTAATCTTAATTGCTTAATTAGGCATGCGGCTCGTATCGCGGCCATCGCTCAGGCCCCTACATATCTATCACATACACGCCACAAATATGACCCATTGGTGGGTTTTTGCGTTAAAATATCAATATGGAAAACGAGGAGCCTCCCAGGATAAAGGTAAGGACTTACCAGGAACTCCTATGGCAATCCAATGATTATGAGCACTATTATTTCACAAATCACAAAGTTCACATGCGTTTCGATCTGTAGCGTATTTCGTACTGAATCTTGCGGGGTTGCGAGACGCGCGCGTTACGTTTACTCACACACACGCGTTTAGCGATGCGTCACCGAAGTATGTAGAAGATTCCCGAAGTTCTTTTCTCGCTCACACATATGATGTGGGAAAAGGAGAGGAATCGGGAAGCAGAGGCTCGTCATTGATACTCAATATGAGTAGGTTTCTACTATAAATATTATTATAGGTATTTTGGCCTAAACATCCTCCGCCGCCTTGAGAATACGTAGTGTTCTCAAAAGAAAGAAAAAATAATTAATTATAAGAACTAATTACAGATTATAATAATTACTAAAGTACTGAATATAAGATGCGGTATGATTAATTTTTATTGTGAGGGTAATGGACATAACTTGACAATGGGTCTTTTG
Source organism: Polyploca ridens (assembly GCA_951394255.1). Classification (NCBI taxonomy): domain Eukaryota; kingdom Metazoa; phylum Arthropoda; class Insecta; order Lepidoptera; family Drepanidae; genus Polyploca; species Polyploca ridens. The sequence continues at coordinate 16,109,071 of OX596248.1, forward strand.
AATGATCCATTTGAAGTTTTTACTAAAGCGACGCGGATATTTCCATCCTTGCCAGGATAAACTTGTGATATTATGCCCAACGGCCAACGTAAAGGGGGAATATCATCTTGATGTATAAGAACCACAGTACCAATCTTAATGTTATTTTTATCAATGAGCCATTTCTGTCTAACTTGAAGATTATGTAAATATTCTATACGCCATCTTTTCCAATAGCTACACACCATCTGATCTAATAATTGTTTCCGACAACGTAAAGATATGGTTTCCTCGGACACATTCTGAAGCGGCAATGAAGTCAATGGTGAAGCCATTATAAAGTGAGCGGGAGTAAGAGGCTCCGGGTAGGGATCCTCAGATAAAATGCAAAGCGGTCTAGAATTTAAGACTGTTTCAATTTGGGTAAGAACAGTGAGGAGCTCTTCATATGTGAGGAGCTGCGAACCGATAACACGGTATAAATGAGTTTTAATCGATTTTATATTAGATTCCCACAATCCTCCGAAATGTGGGGCGCGGGGTGGAATCATTTTCCATTCAATGCGGTACTGATCGGTAAGTAGTTCTTGTAATTGAGCTTTAGCTCCGACAAAGTTAGTTCCGTTATCGGAGTAAAGAAAAGAAACAGGTCCTCGACGGGAAATGAATCGCTTAAAAGCGGAAATAAAAGTATCTGATGACACATCAGTTGCCAATTCGATGTGTACAGCTTTGGTTACTAAGCATATAAACAAACAAATATATGCCTTTTGGCTCTTTTGACCTCTGCGTCTACATAATGTTACTTTAATGGGTCCAGCATAGTCAACGCCCGTATGCACAAACGCTTTGGTCTCCTGAACGCGGCAAGAGGGTAAATCAGCCATTTTTGGGCTGAGAAATGAAGGGGAATTTTTAAAACAAAAGTTACATGAATGTACTCTGTGTCTAATGACACTTCTAGCGGACAGTATCCAATATTTCTGGCGCAACATTGAGCTCAGAAGATTGGCACCAGTATGGCAATGAGCACGGTGAAAATAGTCTATAATAAGATGAGTAACGTGGTCATGTTTAGGTAAAAGAGCGGGATGCTGAGCTTCATATGGAAGATTTGCATTTGAAAGTCTACCTCCAATTCTAATAATTTTATCTTGATCTATAAAGAGGTCAAGTTTTTTAAGAGGGGACGATAATTTAACTTTTTGAATATTATTAAATAAATTTTGAAAATGAACTTGTTGTACAGAGCGTATTAAATATACTTCAGCTTTATTTAGCTCAGAAGCTGTGATGCGGCTGTGACCTTGATCACGAGAAATTATGCGAGAAAATCTAAGTATGTATACTATTATGCGTAATATTTTATTCCATGATGAGTATTTCAGAGCAAGCTCGTAAATTAAATTAGGCTCAACAGAAGCGGACGCGGTACAAGTAACAAGCGTTTTACTATTAAATTCAGGTAGGTCCTCACAGCATTCGGGACTAAATGGAGTGATAGGCCATTCTGAAACTGGATCTTTTAACCATTTCGGGCCGTGCCACCATAAGTGATGTGACACTAGCTGCTCAGGTAAAATACCTCTAGAGAGACAGTCGCTAGGATTTTCTATACCACTAACGTGGTAGAAATGTTTTGGGTCAAGATTTTCTTGACATTTAGCAATGCGGTTACTAACGAAAACATTCCATCTATGTGGAGATGAATGTATCCATGACAGAGTCATTTTAGAATCGGAGAATGCGAATATATTATCAATAGCGGTTCGAGCACTATAAGTCTCATTAATTAATTTAATAAGTTTTGACAGAAGAACAGCGGCGCATAACTCTAAACGAGCAAGCGAAACTACCTTTACAGGTGCAACCTTAGATTTCGCACACACCAACCGTACGTGTATGTTACCATCAGGATCAGTCACATGTAAATATATGATGCAGCCATATGCTTTAAGACTGGCATCAGCAAAACCAACAATATTTGTTTTGCAGCCCATAGAAACGGCTAAATGACGCGGTATTTTTAATGTAGAAAGAAGAGGCAATTGCTCTTTGAATTTATTAAAGAGAGAAACGATAGAGTCTGGGGGTGTTTCATCCCAATCAATATGAAGATTCCATAAATCTTTAATTAATAATTTGGCAAACAATACCACTGGGGCAGCAAATCCGAGTACATCCCACAAGCGGGCAATTGTTGACAGTATGAATCTTTTGGTGCACTTGTCGTGTAAATCAGATGTAGTAAAAGTGAAGCTATCATCTGCAGGAATCCATTTGAGGCCTAGAATTTTGAGGTTATCATTGTCTGAAAAATCTATAGCAGCCCGATTGGATTGCGGCACAGAGACCAGCAACTCCTGTGAGTTACTTGCCCATTTGGTGAGATCAAAACCACCAGCTTTAAAAAGAGAGATGAGCTCTTGAGATAAGACTTTAGCTTCTTCTAAAGAAGGAATGGAAGTGGCTAAGTCATCCATATATAGTTCACGCGAAGCTACTTCAGCAGCGCGAGGGAATAGGTTTTTCTCATCCGAGCATAACTGGCGCACAGTGCGCATGGCTAAAAACGGACTGGACTTAAGACCGAATGCAACTCGGTTAAATTGAAATACGCGGATCCGATCATTGGGATCAAAGCGGAATAATATTTTTTGATATTTTCTATGCTCATCAATAACAGCAATTTGTAGGTACATTTGTTTTATATCTGCTGTAATAGCAATGGGAAATAAGCGGAAGTTCAGTAATACAATAAACAAGTCAGATTGTAAATTGGGTCCCGTATGTAAAATATCGTTTAGTGATATGCCATTGTGACATTTAGCACTAGCATCGAGTACTATACGAACTTTTGTTGTTTCTTTGTCTTGCCGTACGACGGGATGGTGTGGTATGAAGTACCCTTTATCATGGTCGTCAGAATCGGAAGGCAATATTTCAGATAAGTATTTTTTATCTAAGTACTCCTGTATAACCTCATTATAACTAGCGCGTAGCTGTGGATCGCGTAGCTTGGTACGCTCCAAAGCAAGTAAACGGCGGTGAGCAACGGAACGGGAATCACCTAACACGTCAGGATCCTCACGAAAAGGTAACGCGGTGCAATATCTGCCTGCGGAGTCCCGTGAGAAGTTACGAGAGAACAGCTGTTCACACTCCTTTTCGGCCGAGCTCATAAATTTTTGCGCGGGAATTTCTTCGAGCTCCCAAAACTTAAGTAGGGAATCATCTAAAGAAATAGTAAGGTCATTGGGACCAGAAATGAAAAAAGTCGCGGTATTAAAATAAGTGGATGCATTTTTATTAATATTAGAGTTAGCGGGAACGTCACCCATAAGAATATAACCGAACACGGTTTCAAGGGCAGAAGGAGCGGGAGGTGCAATAATTTTTTGACCTAATAATAAAAATGGGAACAATTGTGCCCCGAGAACTACTTCGACCTCTCCGGGAATGTGCCACAGAGGGTCAGCGAGCGGTAAGTTACCTAAATGTTGCACTATAGAAGTCTCAACATATTCAGTCGGTAACCTGTCAGTAATGCAATCAACGACAAGAGCGGTAATATTATAAAAATATTTTAATTTTAGTTTCAATAGCTTCCATTGTGAAAGATTGCGTAATAATAAATTGCAAAATTACCTAATTAAAGTAAAATGACGTAGGTAAGTAGGTAAGTATATCCAACAGTTTAGGCACCTACCTATATAGGTATGAAAGTTTATTTCAAGTCGACAGACAAGGCTCATAGAATGCAATTATATGCGTCGTAAATAATAAATACAAATAGTAAGTACGTATTGCGGTTATTAGTACACCATATGATTTCGTATAATAAGATACGAATCGGTACCTATAAAATCTAAGTCCTAAAAATATGGAGGAGCGGCGGCGGTATTGAATACCTAACTACTTTTTATCACGATTGGCGTGGTAAAAATGGCGGGAGTACGAAATATCGTATTTATATAGTCTAAAACCTATTTATGAGGTATAAGACTTGCGTATTATGAGGTATATACCTATTTAGAGGCATAAAACCTATAGAAAGCGGGAAATTATACGTGATTTGATATGAAATTAAATTGCTGTAATGGCTGACTCAAAATGAATCCGCTCGAAGGCGTACCAGAAAAAATGGTGGGTTTTTGCGTTAAAATATCAATATGGAAAACGAGGAGCCTCCCAGGATAAAGGTAAGGACTTACCAGGAACTCCTATGGCAATCCAATGATTATGAGCACTATTATTTCACAAATCACAAAGTTCACATGCGTTTCGATCTGTAGCGTATTTCGTACTGAATCTTGCGGGGTTGCGAGACGCGCGCGTTACGTTTACTCACACACACGCGTTTAGCGATGCGTCACCGAAGTATGTAGAAGATTCCCGAAGTTCTTTTCTCGCTCACACATATGATGTGGGAAAAGGAGAGGAATCGGGAAGCAGAGGCTCGTCATTGATACTCAATATGAGTAGGTTTCTACTATAAATATTATTATAGGTATTTTGGCCTAAACACCCATCTACGTATGATTATATCATATCTTTAGATTGATGAAGCCTTTATGTTATAAACACTGTACTAAGAATATGATAGAAAACATGTGGACATTTGGAGATTGGTTAACTTAGGCCCACCTGGGTTCAAAATTAAAACGTTTAACTCGAAGTTACATAATCCGATAGTGCCATTTTAAACCATTTTTAAGAGGACTCAATTCATCATACTTTTCGTACAAAACCTCTGTACTTATTATGGCGTTGTTAAACATTTTTCGTTAGATGTTTTGAACAAATTAGTATCTTGTGCACTATATCTAGCCGTGTATCTAGGCGTAATTAAAGAAAAGTGTGAAACAAATTCAGTCAAAGCCTCCGAAAAACAGCGTTTTTGTCTGAACTTTGGCCATATCTAATGTACCTATAAATTGTAAAAGTAAAGAAAACATTTAGATACCAGGCTTGCAAATGTATTGGAGATTCTAAATAACTAACTTTTTTTTCACAAACTTGTAAGATTTTTTCACAAGAAGTATAATCCTGGAACAAGTTTTATGAATGCGAAATCATGAATGACGACCTAGCGAAGCGGCCGCGAGTGGTTAGCGGAATTTACCGACTGATAACCGACGGCTCTGATGCTGTCTCTCTTTTTTCGCAGTCAAACATTACGTTGGATGAAACAACAAGCTTTTAGACTATGCTTGCGTTGAAGTTGTGCCGGCCACAGAGGGCCACCTTAAGACAAGTTAAGATTTCAGTATTTAGCACCGAGTTGACGCTAACCAAGATTGACGTATGACCTTATAATACCTATTCTCATTTCAGAAGTTCTATGTGAAATCACTAGAATTATATCCGGTCATAGGCAGTTGCATTACCTTGGATACTGTTATGTACTGTTAAAAGCGTAATAAAAGCTGGCTGTATCCGTAATAAAGTCTATATTAATTCTAACATAAAATAAAGTTATTTCAAGTTACAGATATAATCATCATATTAAAGACATCAACGACTATTGGAACGCGAAACAAATTAACTCATACTGAAATAAAAATGTATAGTGTTACTATATCCTGTATATTTAATATTATAAATGTGAAATTTTGTACGTATGGATGTTTGTTACTCGTTTACGCAAGAACTACTGAACGGATTTGGATAACATTTGGCACACAGATATAATATGTTCTGGATTAATACATAGGATACTTTTTATCCCGGCAAAACATTTGATCCCTCGGGAATAAATAGGTGTATAGTACCTTAGATATCTAGGACAGTATCAATATAAACTATCAATCATACTAAGATTTTTTTTCTGATATGAGGTCCTCCATACCAAACATAACTTTTGTTATATAGAGGCTTCACAAAAAGGATCAAAGTAGAGCTACATTTGCATACTTACTATGTTAATATTCTTTATGATAATTAACTATGAGGACACAACGGATCATAAATCCCATGATGTTTAAAATAAGAGCTTCTTTGTCTCTCTGCTTGGTTATAAGAGAACTTGAATACAAAATAAAGTAAAGGGATTTTCATACTTTAAATATGAGGCGGTTCATCATCCGTCATCGAATGTTTTTTTTTAATGAAAATGTATTCATTCATCATTAAAATTTCAAAATCAAATAGGCAATTAAATTACATGAAATAATTTAAGTATTTTGAAGACTAATGGCAAAATGGTAACTTTGTCACATGTCCATTTCCTCCTAAACATTAGAGGCTCGACGCCTCATCAATCATCACAAAAATCGACGCGGCATCGACTTACGTTCGGAAGGAACCGTCGACGCGTCGTCGCTCGGCTCAGCTCAGAAAATACCATTGCCACATAATTTACACCCTTACTTATACCGTTCACATAAAGATTTTTCCGACCACCGAGTCGATAAATGTGGTAATGTCAAAGTCAAAGTCAAAGCCATTTATTCAATTTAGGCCCTAGTAGGGCACTTATGAAGGTCAAAGCTACTGAAGTTACCACCAGTTCGTAAGTCGGCCTTCAACTGAGAAGAACAGGCAAGAAACTCAGATAGTTATTCCCTGATAGTTCATGCAACTGACATTTTACTTTAATAACTATTCAAAGAGGTACTTGAATCACTATTTATCAAGAATGAGTACCGTACACTCTCCTCCCGATGGACCCTCATTGATTGGATCTCAACAAGATCTTTCTTCTAGAACTAAAGATTCAGTTCCTCAGAATAACCTTCGAAAGAGGAAACAACAAGTACATGATTTTGATGTGGGACAACAACTGTCCGATTTTCGTAAGGATATAATGACCCTTTTAGAGTCGTTTGGCAAAACGCAGAATGAAAATTTACTTCAGATGCGCCAAGAAATAACATCTGACATCAGAGAAGAGATTGTTAAGGTCACTTCCATGACCGAACACCTGATCGAAGAGCAAAATACTATGCGAACCGACATTGCTGATCTGAAAAATAGGATGTTTTCTGCTGAAAAGGAAATAACTACCCTATCCCCAGTCCCAAAAACGCTACAAGAAGCCAACGAAACTATTAACTCTTTAGTTACGCAATGCAATGATAGCAAACAGTTTTCTATGCTTAATAACCTTGAGATCTCTGGGGTACCTTTCGCAAAAGGAGAAAACTTACTAACGCTTCTGCGTAACATATGTATTCATGTTGGGTTTACATTAGTGGAAAATGATGTTGACACAATTCACCGTGTCCGCCGTTTTCTTGTCAGTGATAAAGGCACAGAGAAGAATTTTCGACCCCCAGCTATAATCATACGCTTCACTCAACGCAGACGGAAGAACGAGCTGTTGGCTGCAGTCCGAGCCCGACGTGGCCTCACCACCGCCGACATTGGCATGGCTGGACCCGCCGCCACCATATACATCGGAGACCATCTGACGCCGACCAACAAATTTTTGTTGAAGCGTGCAAGGTAATTAAAAACGGAACTTAATTACTCTTTCTTGTGGATACGTGATTGTAAAATATTTATGCGAAAGAATGAGAAACAACGCGCAATTTGTATTAATAATGAATCAGATTTAATCAAACTTAAATGACCTATATATATGTGTTACCTTTTGTGCAATGTTATAAGCTTGATTTTCAATAATCTGTGCAAACTTCATTACTACTATTTAAGTGTAAAATTATCAAATGTATACACTAAACTATTGTGGCTATTTCTTGGATACTTCTATATAACAGGTACGCTTTATCACGTTTCATTTTTTCTCTTTCAATTTAAAACTTTACATTTAATAATAATAATAGTAATTGTTCAATGTTCTACTTCAGGCAATTTTATATACTATAACTATATTAATAAACAAGGGATTCATAGGATGTTAACAACAATATTTTTATTTTGTGATTATCTATCGCCGAGTCTATTGGGCCTTACTCATAATATAACACCTTTTAGTCATAATATATTTTTCAAAAATGCTTGCTAATACTTTCTGTGGTTATTACCAAAATGTTAGGGGCCTACGCACTAAGTCACATGTATTTTTTTCTAAAGTTGCTCAATCAAGTTTCGACTTTGTCTGTATTAGTGAGACATGGCTTACACCTGACTTTTATGATCGTGAATACTTCGATGATAGATTCTGTGTTTACCGATGCGATCGGTCAGCTGTTGAGAGTGGTGCGAGTAGGGGCGGCGGGACAGCCGTGGCGGTGCGAGCGAAGTATCGGCCACAGCGGCGCGACTGGCCCGTCCCCCCCCCGCGCGTACTCTGACTGCGTTTGGGTTTCCATACCTCTGAACATTGAAAATGTCAACAATTACCCTCCGGCGAGGCTCGGTCATAAACCCGAAGCACGTTATTTAAATATTGCTTGCATATATATACCGCACGGGCCAGGCTACAGGGAGGCATTGAGTTCCTTTTTCGACATTACTGGTGATTTGATTTCTGAGCGTCCCAATGACTTATTTCTTATAACAGGTGACTTTAATATCTCTGGTGCTGAGTGGTTGGTGCCTTCTTCCGCCAATGTGCAAAAAAACTCAAGTGGTAACTATGAAATACAATTAATTGATCAATTTTTATCATTTACACAACTGGGACAATACAATTTCACTACTAACGTAAATAACCGCATTCTTGATTTAATTTTGTGTACTTCTGTTTGTCAAGTCACCTCCTGTGATCACCCACTCGTTGATGAGGACGTTCATCATAAATCACTTTTGATAGACATGCAATTTGACTACGTGCCTCCCCTTAAACCTTACCCAAATTTTATTTATAACTTTCAATCTGCAGATTTTGATAAAATCAATAGTGAATTATCTAATGTCGATTGGAATGTTTTCTTCTTCAATTTAAGTACAGAGGACAGTGTTGGTAAGTTCTACACTTTTTTGAATGAGCTAATCAAAACACACGTACCCCTTCGTAAGTCGCGCCTTTGTGGAAAGGTTCCAGCTTGGTATAGCAGACCCTTGAGGAAAATTTTAAATGAAAAACGTAAGTATCATGCTTTATGGAAACACTATAAGAACCCTCTTGATTACGAAAGCTTTAAAATATTACGAAAAAGATCCGAGAAAATGGAGTTGGAATGTTACAACAGTTTTATATCTATTTCCGAACAGAAAATTAAAAGCAACCCCAATTATTTTTGGTCCTATGTTCAATCAATTTTTTCTAAGAATGGTTTACCAGAAAAAATGCATTATAAGGATGAGGAGTCCTCTAACGGAGAACAAATTTGTAACCTATTCAATTTACATTTCCACTCTGTTTTTGAGAAATCTACTCTCAGCTCTTTAGTCACTGAAAACCTAGTCCCTCCTTCTAATACATTAATAGATATTAACTCAATTGAAATTAATGAAGCCATAGTCTATAAACATTTAACATCAATAAACATTCATAAAGGGGCTGGGCCCGACGGAGTGCATCCTTTACTAATAAAAAAATGTGCCTCATCACTTACCATGCCGATTACGATACTCTTCAATAAATCCATGATGGAGGGCTGTTTCCCTATAATTTGGAAGCAAGCGTGGATCACTCCTATACCGAAAGGTCCGATCAGTAAAGATATTGAAAAGTATCGACCTATATCTAAACTATGTCAGTTTAGTAAAATATATGAAAAAATTGTTACTGAACAACTTTTTGGTGTCGTGCATCGTCATATTATACCAAATCAACACGGATTTTACAAGGGACGTTCGGTGGACAGTAATTTACTAGTATTTACAACAGAAATTATAGGTGCGATGGAAGACGGGTATAGTGTAGACGCCGTGTATACCGATTTCGCCAAGGCCTTTGATAAAATTTGTCACAAAACCCTAATGATCAAGCTTTGGCAACTCGGTATACATGGTGATCTCTTCCGTTGGATTAAGTCCTACGTCGAAAATAGAAATCAATGTGTTGTTCTTTCTGGTTTTAAGTCGCAAAACAAACACGTCAGTTCTGGGGTCCCACAAGGGTCCCACCTGGGCCCCTTGCTATTTACGCTTTATTTAAATGATATCAATAAGTTTATCTCACATTCAAATGTGTTGTTATATGCAGACGATACAAAAATGTTTAGGGTTATTCGTAGTTCCAGAGATTGTGATTTATTGCAAGACGATTTAAATAACTTTGAATTGTTTTGCAATGACAATAAATTAATATTAAACCTAGATAAATGTAACGTAATAAGCTTTTCTAAAAAACGTAATGTTCTAAATTATAATTATAAATTAAATGGAAAATGTCTCAATAGAGTAACACAAATTCGTGATCTTGGCGTCATAATGGATTCAGAACTGACGTTTGTTCCTCACATTGATTCCATGTTAGAAAAATCTTATAAACAATTGGGTTTCATACTGCGAGTAGGAAAACCATTTAAAAATTCACTGACATATAAAATTTTGTACAACAGTTTTGTTCTGAGTCGACTTGAATTCGCATGCGCTGTCTGGAAACCCCATTATAAACTACATATTAACCGTATTGAAAGAATCCAAAAAAAAATTATAAGAACTATTGATTATAGAACTGGCCATACGTATTCAAGTTACGAGGATTCACTAAAGTATCATAAAGTCAAATCTTTGGAAGTACGTCGTGACTGCGTAGATTCTATTCTTCTTTATAAAATCATCCATAATTATTTTGATGCCCCATCATTGCTGCATAATATCTTTTTCAGGGTGCCCCGTAGACTCGCGCGTCAGTGCCGTAATAAGGACCTGTTCTATATCCCTCATAGTAGAACATGTTACTCAAGGAATATGTTTATAAAGCGTGCCTGTGAACTTTACAATGAACATGATAAATTAGGCGATGTGGATATATTCTGTTGCACAGTAGCCTCATTGAAAAGAAACTTTTACTCATAGTATTAATTTAATGGTATTTTGACTTACATGTCAAATCAGTTATTATATATATATATTTCTTGTTAAAGTCATAAGTATTATTAGGAGTTTTGTATGAATTATGGTAGCTCTTATAGATTTGAATTTGGAACGAAGCACTTGTAATTGATATATTTTTGAGTAGGTATGTAAAGTAATGAAACTATAGGTCTAGTTATATTTAATATTAACATATATATTTAATTTTGTGTAAGACCGTTTGTTTCTAAAAATAAATAAATAAATAAAATAAAATAAATAATAACTATAATAAGTATAGGAGCCATCAGAGGAATTACAAAACACTTAAAGTAATAATTGGCATTAAAAATGATAATGAATGCGGGAATCGTTGGGAGCCGGGCGGGGCGCGGACGCGATGGAAACTGGTTCTGTCGCAGTATAAAAATAAACTTTATACTTGTAGGTATGTTACATTGCAATTATGTTTGTTAGATGAATGTGTTCCGTACAATTGCTATGTATATTTTTACAAGCAAACCACCCCAGCACCGGCTGGGCTAATAGAACCTGGGTGGAACCTCAACATGAGTTCCAAAAAAAAATTCATTATTTTTCGTGAATGTCAATTTTGATCGACTATATTGTTAAAAATAATATTTGGATAACGATTACCAAAAAGCGCTCGTGGTGTAGCATGATTAACCGTTCTTAATCGATCGGCAAAGTTAAGCTACCACCGTCATTGTCGGCACCTGGATAGGTGACCTCCTAGTCACTAGGCCCTAGTGGTATTTCAAATCGAGCTTTTCTGTGCTTCGGAGGGCACGTCAAGCCGTTGGTCCCGGTTATCACTTGATTGTGATAGTCGTTGGAGGCCTCATAAGCGTCTTGAAAACTCCAACAGTAGATTGACCACTAGCCTACCTCCACCAATCCGCAGTGGGCACTCGTTGGGGAGTATCTGCCCATTCCCTTTCACCCTCATTTGTGAAAGGAGGCCTGTGCTCAGCAGTGGAATATTATGGGCTGATGATGACGATGATGAAAGATTACCATATCACACTATTGTAAATATATATAAGTACAATACATACACAATATAAGAATATATTATTTATTCATACTTTTGAAATAAATTATATAAAAACCACACAACGAAAATACCATATTTAAACTGTCGTTCATAAGATACCTGTTTAAGTGGTCCGTTTACCCAATCAATGAAGGGATCCCTAATTATCACTTGTAATTCGTCCCACGCGCCACAGAGGAGGCGCGCGGTCCGAGGGACGGACTCACGGACCGAGCCGTGAAGCCGAATTGCTTGACCGCAGCGCAGTAACAGAATTGCGTTTCATTTACATTTTATTGAAATAAACTCTCCAGTAATTCAATCATGCGAGCCCCCGAAAGCGTGCCAATACCGAAGGGGTGTGGTCACATTGGGAGCGATAATGAACCTGCCTATTGTTTATTGATTTTTATAACTTATAATTCATCTTCCCAGTAAATTAGTGTATATACAGATTAGGTAATACTTTGTCGAGTTGTTTTGTACCAGCACAAGCTAGAAGCTAACATTTTAAACTTATTTCACGTCTTAAGAGTGCGTACAAAGCCAAAAAAATATGGCAATGTCAGATGAAACAAACTTATGTCTAATCTTCGCGTGGCATGAGACGGAGATAGCGTGTTTCGCGGAACAAAAATTAACTAAGCGCTTCTTATCTAAATAACTCGTAAAGTATAGAATATTTAAAAAAATCGTTAGTAGCAGCCCTAGGTGATATGTTAGTGATATTATTTATCGAATTTTTGTCTTAATTAGATACACCATGAACGAATATATGAAAATTCATTATTATTATAGGTATCTTTGTGATTTTTTCTATCGAGGAATTTTCATTCCATTATGTTTTTGTTCAGATAGAACCCTCGCGTATATAATGAAAATACCCGTATAAACATATTTTTTCATTTAAATACTATTTACTTGGGTAAATTTCAATTCTAAGATTGTTATTTTGCTTTATACGCACTCTTAACGAAACATCAAATTCACCATACTTTATTATTCTAAATCATGTTACATTTGCAGTTGGAACTTTGTACGGAACAATCAGGGCGGGAGTCCCACTCGCACTTGTCTGTTTTTTTTTTATTAATCGTAGCTTTTACATGTAACTTTCAATACGCTTAACGCGAACGGTGTGACAGCGCACAAAGCGTAGATAGATAGTGTATTGTATTTGTTTACAGAAGCGCGGCGCGGCGCGGTGCGGCGAGGAAGCTCGTTACAAAGCGATGTTTTGAGCTTAATAAGTAAATGAACCAGAATGTACGGGATCCGGAATCACTGCGTGTATTCGTGATAAACAAACATCTACCAGCTTACGGAAATAGAACATTATTTCAGGCTAACTTATGTTTCCTTCGATAATATTGTATTTGTTGTGTTTAGTCAGTTTAACATTGTGATTGAATACCGAAAATATAGTCAATTGCGACATTAAATTTCTTGTAAGTTGTTGTTTATGATGTTAGTATGTATAGTATGATATAGTCCTAAGATGTGGTTTATGTTTTGCCAATAACCTTGTATAACCTTCATAACTAAGAACAATAAAACGTGTTTTCAATATTATCGGTCAAAGACTAAAATAAACACAGAAGAGAGCTCAGCAGACAGTGACCCTGCCTACACACCATGGTCGATAGGGTCGATAACAGATATTATAGAGTGGATACCTCATGGTAGCGATAGCCGACGCTCGTAAAGCTACCGAATGTTATCTGCAGATATAAACGTAGGTACCTACTACCGCAGTCCGCACCGCAGCGTGTTTCCTGTCCTAAACACGTGGTGGTGATGCCCACCCGATGTTGTATAGGTGCATGGTTGTTATAGATAATGGATTGATCTTGTATTCATAACCATCGAACGGAAATGCGATACGTGCGATAGAGCTTTAGAAAATTGCATGCATATTTAGACTTTGTTTAATTTAGTTTTCTCCATGTAAGTAGCAACATTATGCTTTATACCAATCCTACAAATATTAAAAATGCCAAAAAGGGTGATGCTCACTCTACATTGAAGACTAAATTGCAATTATAATATGCAATGACATTAACTGATACTAATTTATTGAAGAACATAAAAACGTTAAAACAAATGAATTAATGTAAACTAATTTAGACCTACTATTATATAACTCAATTAGGTATGAGATAAAACAGTTAAAATCAGTATAAAGATATTTGTAACTCAAACATTCCGTAAAGACTCAACGAATTTGAATTAATGACACGACGCCTAGAATAACAGAATAAATATAATGCTTTTATTCCGGGAAAACATTACATCCCTCAGAAACGCCGCCGCCGCGCCGCCCGGTATGACACACGGAAACTAGTACAGAAATGCAGAAAGCATCGATCTCAATGTAATATAGTAAGCAATACCCACACGATATTCGATACCTTAACGGGGGCCGAACTTTGATGAACGTACGTATTCGTTTAGTATAATTTCGATCAAAGACGACGCCGTCAATATCGTGCCGGTCTGCTATCACTCCCGAGTACTGCCGCGCGGCCGCCTGTGAGGATTTATTAAGAGTGCGTACCAAGCCAGAAAAATATGGCAATGTCAGATGAAACAAACTTATGTCTAATCTTCGCGTGGAGACGAGATGGAGATAGCGTGTTTCGCGGAACAAAAATGAACTAAGCGCTTCTTATCTAAATAACTCGTAAAGTATAGAATATTTTAAAAAATCGTTAGTAGCAGCCCTAGGTCATATGTTAGTGATATTATTTATCGAATTTTTGTCTTAATTAGATACACCATGAACGAATAAAACCGAAAATTCATTATTATTAGAGGTAGCTTTGTGATTTTTTTCTATCGAAGAAATTTCATTCCATTATGTTTTTGCTCAGGTAGAACCCTCGCGTATATAATGAAAATACTCATGTAAAAATATTTTTTCATTTAAATACTATTTACTTGGGTAAATTTCAATTCTAAGATTGTTATTTTGCTTTATACGCACCCTTAACAGATCTGTTCCACGTCTTTGCTCGCCAAACGTCCGATCTAATTGGAAACTGCTTTGATTACACATGGCTTACTCAATGGAATCGTTATAGAACTCTGCTATAAAGAGGTATAACTGACTGAACACACAAGTTAGCTAATCCAAATTTAAATGTTTATGAAGTAGCAGAGAGAGATTGGTGCCATTGTAAAACAATTCAAAATGATGAGTACTTTCACTTGGTAAATAAAAAGTTGCGCTAATTGCTGGTAGTCACGCCACCTTCTTGCGAAGAAACAGATCAAGAGAAATACAGCAGACATATCCAGGTATAGTTTTTTAAATATCTAAATATAATGGGGTTAATTAATGAATATAATTTTATTTCTAGATTAAATTACTCGTTACTAGAATTAGCACCATGAGCTTTTTACCATTTGAATTAATACCAAAACAAAACTGAACGATACCAAATAATAAGTTTTATTTTTGTTATTGTATGAAAGAACTAATTTTGAAAAAGTGTATTTTGACCATTCTAATCTTGTTGCAGTGTCTTTGTATAAGTATTACCAAAAATAACTTGACCAAACAAAATATTTCACGTCAAGTAAAACATTGTTGTCCAGCGCAACATGTAAAATTTCGGTATTCCGAGAATATGCAGGATTGGAGGTAATATAATACGGAGGCATGGGTCGTCGCGCGTGACTGACCGCCCGCGCCGCCCGCCGCGCCCGGCCCCGGACATGATGCACTATACCTAGTAGCCTGCCTACACGCTGTCTGATAGACATTCCGGCTGAAATAAGATGCTCAGGGTCCGTTATTTACCCATATTTTACCAGGCAAATGAGCTTGGTTAAGAATTCTACTTCGACTCAAGTATGAAAAAACTGACCACCTGAGACGATGTTCATCACAGTTCTCATGCACACATGTCTCCCCTTCGAAATGCAAGCACAGGATGTCCGTAAAACAGTCGTAAACAAACATTATTAATAAAGGAAGTAAACTTGACTTTTAACACACTTATGTATTGCTAACATCGACGTGACGACAATAAAATGTAATTTTATAATTAATTCATAGTTTAATATGTCTGTACGCCACTCTATACTGGAAATGAAACTTTAATGTCTACATCGAAAGTTGCTTTTACGAGTGCACGTCACAAGCTGTCGGTATCACAGGACGCATACGGAACATATCTATCCAGTGTTTATATTCGGCTAAGCGGATATTTACAAGGCAATAAACTTTATTTTTACCCCTCACGGGAATACTTTGATCTGTGGAACGCACTGTGTGTGACCAGCTTTATTGATCACTTCCTTTTCCTACCCTGAGTATTGTGCGCTTGCACACAGGCGCGGGATTGTAGATGTCAATTAACTACTGCTCTTTGATGGAAACAATATTATCCCACCAAAAACATTTTTATGTAAAATGTTGCCGCCAAGACATATGGCTCGTACTGTCAAAAAGTTATCAGATCTCATGTAGAGCCAAGCTTATAACTCTACATGCACTTACTCTACAAGCCCTAACTTCACAAACTCTACACCTTAGTCAAAATATGTGGCTTAGCCGTTTCGTTACCGTCACATGGGAGTAAGGTGAAAAATGTATTCACTGTTCATTACTTTTTTGTTATTCAATAGTTCTTGTAGTATTGAAACGGCCAAGCCACATATTTTGACTACGGTGTGTAGAGTTTGTGAAGTTAGGGCTTGTAGAGTAAGTGCATGTAGAGTTATAAGCTTGGCTCTACATGAGATCTGATAACTTTTTGACAGTACGAGCCATATGTCTTGGCGGCAACATTTTACATAAAAATGTTTTTGGTGGGATTTCACTTCTTTTTGTAAGTTGCTTATGTTTTTTTTTTGTTTGAAATTTCCAAGTTTTATAATTTTTTTGTTGTTTGTGTACTAATACAAGCTTACATACCAAATTTCAGCTTTCTAGGACTTCTGGAAGTACCCTATGAGTTTTGATGATCATCAGTGAGTCAGTGACGAAATCGGGGTTTTTTAGATATCAATAAAATCTAAAGTATAAGAGCTATGTTATTGAAACTTAATATGTTTAATAAGTTTACTATTAACATCATGTCCTGAGAATTTTGTTTATCTGGTATAATCCAAACCCAAGTTATGAGGGTTCAAAAAAACGACGAAGCGCTTCGAGAAAAGGTAGGTAGTGCCCTTTCGCTTCGCTTGGCTGTCTTGGCGGGGGGCACTTCCGTGCCCCCAGATACAATACGATTTCAAAATGCAAACTACTTCATTGCAAAAAATGGTAGATAATAATCCAGCGCCAATGAAAGCTGTAGCTACAGAAAATTATCCACCGCGTCAATCATTACATTAGAAAGCAAATTTGATGCTGTTAATGAAAAAAAAATACTGCTCTATAGAATCGAATACTTTCTTATGTATATTCGTATTTGACAATGGTATCAAAACGGCTTACTTTTAACCATGGATCTTAAATATTAAAGTAAGTATATCTTTACAGTGCTTCTCCGTAAATGTAAAAAAAATGCGCGATTTCAATCTTTAAATATTCGCGTCGGTGTGATTTCAGTTTTCTGGTACCATTCAAATTCACTTCCACATATACGTTGTCACAGAGTGATCCGAAACACGGCTTAGCTACACCGTCTGCTTCCTTAATGTCTTCCTCAGAAGTGAAATATTTTTCTTGTCTCTTCTTGTAGTTTGACGGTTTTAAACTGAAGTCTACAACTGCGTCCTCTTTCTTTAATTAATGATTTGTTAAGCCGTCGTTTTATGGAGTCGTTAAATTTAATTCTCTCCATTGGCATATTAACGATGTTCTTGTTTTCTCTGTGTTTTGTAATCATTTAATTTATTTGACAGCCGAAATTTCTTGCTGGCACGAACTTTTTATGATATTTATGGTTGATGTTTTACTTGTTTGTGCAATATGCTTTCTTTTATCTATATCGTAATATTTTAAAGCTGGAGACTTTGTATGTTTGAACGCCCTAATATCAGGAACTATCAGTCCGATTTAAAAAAGTTTGCTTTAGATAACCCATTTATTTAGAAAGGTTTAACATAACATACATAAATAAGCATGTGTCTAAGAAATCAAAATAAACAAAATTTAATAAAGTCTTCATCAAAGTCAAAGCCATTGATTTTAATTTAGACCCCAGAAGGGCACTTATGGTCACATTTACTGAAGTTACCACCAGTTCAGAACATGGCCTTTAAATGAGAATAATCCGGCAAGAAACATAGCAAGGTTACATCTTTTAAATTATTTTTTGGAATTGTCATTATAGGTTGACGAGAACATAATCATTATCAATACTTTACAAAAACTTCAATGCAACACCATCTAGGCCAACCTATTAATTTCATCTTAGTCATGAAATCTACAAACTTTAGTCCAGAACAAAACACCGCAGAGTTACTACGAGTGCCCACTAGCGAGTATGTAATGAAGACAAACGGCGCATGTTCGCGACGGATACAGCGCTATATCTCCGGCTGAGCTCTCATCTACACTACAACAGACTCTATAAACTTTGCGCGGGTTATGGAGATTAGATTTTTAGTATCAGACAAGTGTATTGAGGTAGCTGTTAAAAAATTACTTCTGTTTATGTTTTTATAATTGAGAATATAAAAATACGCAATAGGACAAAACGATTTCCAAATATAAGCAATGGCAAGAGAAAATGTATGAAAAAATTCAAGGCAGTTAAAGGAAGTAATTATTGCTGTAGTAGATGTTTGTTCTCAATCACGCTAACTGATTTGGATCAGATTTGGTACGTAAATAGATTGAAGTAAAACAGGACTTTGATACTTCAAAATAGTAGAAACAGGATAATTTTATACTTCAAAAATAGTAGATACCTTAAGAATGCGGTTAAAACCGTAAAACAAGACCTAGTTTTCAATAAGCTATCGTCAGTCCGGACGTAATTCTTAGCCTATATACTCCAATAAAGTTATTAATCTACGATACTATCTTAAAAGGCCAATCTGTAAATGTAATTACGAACACCGTCAGTGCAAACATCTTGGGTAGCCAAGCCGGGCTGGTACTAGTTGATAGAGATGATGAAATAAGCGTCGATATCGGCAGTTGTCGGTAATTAGTGCGAATTAATTATGGAGCTCTACTCCAGGCAGGCCGGTGCTGTCCCGATGGAGTCGTTATTCAATTTGTTACACTTCCTTGCAACCTCGGTGCACTCACTCTAGGTAAATATGTAAATTTTGAAATATTGGGAGTTTATTTTTGAATATTAAATCTACCAAACGGTTCGAATAGATGGCATAAAGGTATCCATCCAATAAATGTTTGTGACAGATGTTCATTCATTGGCGCTTAGAAATTATATCGGGTCTTTCCATTATTCCCCTGATGCATTTCTCACCCGTTTGTTTTAACCCCGATCAATGGATAGAAATTAGTTCTGGACTATGAAATAAAGTCAAAGCACCTTTTCTTTGTGGGTTAGCCAAATAGAGTCAGCCTATTCATGTGCCTGTATGCATTTGAATAAAGTTACTTTGATTCTAAAACTTTTTCCCGAAACATTGTAATATCATTACATATATGGTTCCATATTAAAAGATAAGCTCAGTTTGGGATCATTGTACTGTAATAAATAACAAAAATGTTCCATTAATTAATGAGCATGGACTACAAACGAGATACCAATTGTTGCGGCTCACATAACCAAGATCGGTTCTCGGAAATCTGTGAGCTCTTTTCGGTGCGAGTTATCACGTTACACAGCCAATTTAACGCTCAATTAACCACTAAATACCGATTAATATAGCTTTTTTCTTTATAACTTTGCGAAGTTCAAAGGCATGCGCGGCACTTTAAGGCGCCAAAATTTAAAATTGTTTTCGTAAAACGAATAATTGACGTGAAACGAATAATTTCACGGTATGTAGCATTCATTACCTTGATCTAGTAAAAAACAGATGTAATTTGGAACCGATTGGGAAATATACAATTTTTCGCTCATCAGTAAAGTAACATTAAGGCCTACGTATATATTATAAATACCCATATATAAGTTATATTTGAGGAAAATTAACTCTATTATTTAAGGTAC
Organism: Polyploca ridens; assembly: GCA_951394255.1. NCBI lineage: Eukaryota > Metazoa > Arthropoda > Insecta > Lepidoptera > Drepanidae > Polyploca > Polyploca ridens. The sequence goes on from OX596248.1 coordinate 16,129,072, forward strand.
TTTTCTTTTAAGTCCCATTCATTATGTCCACTCTTGTACTTTTTAGTGCACAACTAAGAAACCTTTACAAAGAAACACTTTGCGAAGCAAATTCCTAGAGAAATTTTACACCATACTAGAAATACTTAGAAGTATCAATAACAATTTTCGTAAAAACAACACTCAGCAATTACTACGCGATTCCTGAACCACAAATAGTAGACGTGGAAATAAAGATGACTGGCTTTTAGCAAACAATAGTATGCATGCACCATCAAAACGTATGAGTTGTAAAACGAAACTAGAAATATAAATACAAACAAAATATTACGATCGCCAGCGACAAAACTCTATAAAATGGAATGGAATAATTATTCATTCACATTTGGTGCTACCGGTATCCGTAGCTCTGCTACTCACAATGGAATATTAACTTAATGGAGGAATTTGTATTCAAATTATCATAGGATTTAAAAATGGTAAACATGAATGGATATTTTAACACAATCAAAGATGCAGTTGAAATTACTATTTAAAGTGAAGATTTATATCACTCGTCTGGAGGTCCATAAACTTTTAAATTAAATAATTAACAGTTTTAAGCAAAGCAAACGAAAATCTTAAATCCCATGCAAGATGAATGATAAAAGAAACTTTAAATAAATGTAAGCGGACAAAGTAAATATTTGATGAACAAAGCAATAAAAACAAATGCCACAATAGATCTTATAAAAAAGGGAAACAAAACGTTGACACAGCACAAAGGGAGCTGTAATTAAAAGATCAGGTAGACAGTAGATGGTGAGCACAGACCACCCGCCAGTCTATTGTCGCGCTTTTTTTACAAACTTTAGGGTAAAAACCACGTTGAGGGTCAAACTAGGTTTTTACAAAAATAAATGATAAAAGAAGAAGATTTTTTTGCCATCAAATAAAAATTATTAACAACTATATAAATATAATTATGTGTTATAAAAATAATAAAGTCAGACAAGTGCGAGCCATCCGTCCTTGGAAGTATATTTATTAATTTGGGCCATAACATTTGTAAATACAGGACCGCATAACTATGTTTGTTTTGGAAGAAATTTTGATGAATTCGAAAAAACTGAGTTAGTTAGAGCGTTAGTTTGAAGGAATGGTATTATATTTGTCATTTTTATCATAAGTCTAAAACTGCGCAACATAAATGGAAATAAAAACCTGATTTGGAATCTTTTCATATTATTACGATACCCCACTTGAACTTGTAGCCCTTTGTAATTTAGGATCCAATTCCAAATATTTATATTATTCTCTTTTCCAAAGTTTTTTTTGTTATGTTACTTTAAAATTTCACTGCTGCTGTAAGTACTGTGTTCGATCGATCCACTGTACATAATTAAATTATATTCTTACTACAGAATTTACTCAATTATTAATATGTTTTTCCTATTATTAAAGTGAAATAAGTATTATGAACAGATGTTCATAATACTTATTTCACTTTAATAATAGGATATATATAAACGAGGAGATCCTCGTTTATATTATTAGAAAGTATATTGTCAATGACTCTATTAATATCGATAAACGCATAGTATCAAGCTAGTTTTGATTCCATTTCAAATAGCAAACCTACTTTTTATGTGGTTTAACGATATATTGTGGTTTTGATATTTGATAAAGATCAAGTTTATTTTATTATAACATACAACTTGGTATAATCATTAAAGGTATGTTTGTTAAATTTATTAAAAGGCAAATGGAAAGTAATAAAATTTTTAATTAGGATGATACTAGTAACCGTGATGAAACATTACAAAATATAATAAATACTCTAGCATCTAATAAAGATAGCAAAGCCTGCAATGTTACAGCTCGGACGTTAACGGAACAAATCACAAACAATAATCAGTAAACGGTTATTAACAGGATAATACAAGAATTTCTCTCAACAGACGTTCCGTACAAAAGCAGTTGCATACCAGAGGAAAGCTCCCACGATATGTTACGAACAATAACCCGCGCGATCCACAGCACAGGTCAATCACACCACACTAGAGTAACACCTCGGCACCGTGATCAAACAATCAATCACTTTAACACAATATGACACTCGTGGTTTTTAAACATGGAATAAGGCCGAACAGACGTCTTCTCGCGTCAAAAGCTCACTCGCGACTGATCTCTGAGATGAGAGAGTCGGGAACTCGTTCCGAACTCAACTCCTAAAGCCTTCACGGTAAGTGGCTCGAGCACAATGGGAAACGCGAGCGCCCGCGCACCTGTGTCGTATATAATTCTTTTTTCTTTTTAATCCCATGAGGCGACGAACTTTTCTGCATGTGAGCTGAACGGTTGATGACCCTAGCGAAAATCTGACCCGATGATAATTTAATGTTCATCAACGATTCACATTCAATGTTAATAGTTAGGCCGAGCATTCGTCAATCCATTTTATGTTAACATAATGGCTGGTAATTCATCAGGGTCTGTTTTTTCGTTAGTGATTGTAGAGACGACGTATGAATGGGATGGTATGGCAATGAAAGACAACTAACAAACGAGATAAAAGTGAATGATAGCAGGCACTCGTCTGTAGTAGTTATTACTATTTTGGAGGCGGTCGTGAGTCCGTGAGCTTTGGAATGTGCTTCCTCTGCTCTCTTGCCCCCCTCGCGGCCAGTCTCGCAAGGTCGCACGTGAAGTTATGCGCGCGCACAATAAAAGCCGTCACTTATCATAATAAATAATAGTTTTTTTGATGTAAATTCCTGTGCTTAACAAATGTATCATTATTTTCCTGAGGCTGAGGTGAACATTCCTTTTTGCAACTATCAGTTATTTGCAGAAAGATAAGATAGGAACAGGTTAGTTTAGTAAGGTTAACGTAGGTCAAGGAAGATACGATAAGATTAGAGGAGAGGAATACACATATATGTAGTAATAATATATTATCCGCTACTAAGATAAAGACAATACGTGAGCTGATCATGGCAACATAAGAAATCATTTTTGATTTCGTAGTTACCGAAAGTAGCTGATAAATACCCAATACAAAAACTAACAAATTTAACAGACTGATGAGACATCCAGATCGTGAGTAAGGGATTACAAGTTCTGGAGAATGTATAACGTGTCATGACAAAGGGGAGGGAAGATCGATTGCTCACACAATATACTGCTAAACGCTGTTAATCCAATCAGGAAATAAGCAAAACGATCACTATTGTCTTGTAGGTATTTATCGACGCTATTTTGGGAACAGATTTTTTTGAGGAGGTTTAGATTTAATGAGTCTTAATTCTTGGTGCAGATATATCAACAATAAACTGTATTCGACTGGTTTGAAATAAGTACTTTCAATAATTCTAGTAAAATTATTATTTTAAAGCCAACATAAAATTAAGTTAAAAGTAATTTTAAACTACTACAAATATTACGTCAAAGTGATATAATAATCATATCATTCACAGTTATGGAGTAACGATCTGATGATCATAACGGCACTGTAACGATGACTGGTCGAGATTTTATTGGTCGTGACAAATCCATCGGTCCCGGAGCAATATAAGCGACTTACTTCAAGTCACGACCATATACCTATATCTTGGTTGAGGCAGTTAACAAATTGGTAGTCATCTTGTTTAAGATTTATGACATGTTTTAACTTTAATTTGTACAATACTGCTCGAAGCTGCTTCTGGAAACTTCTGGATGCCTTAGAAATCTTTAGCATCTAACAGGTTTCGCATTTGCTCCAATTGTGTCTGAATGAGAAAGCAAAAAAACTAGTGTCTAAAAGCAAACATCGTCTTATTTCTCAAGGGTTACTACTAGACTTTACTGATAAATAATTATCAGAAAATCTAATTAATGGTGGAATAAAATATATAGTATTTCAACTTATAAGTTACATACAGCTAATGAATAAAATGCCCATGTAAGTAATTTGTATAATGCGTAGTAGTGAGTCGACATGTCCCTTGATTAGCAATGAATTATTCAGACGATTGTATGTAGCAAGCGACTGTATTCATTTACTGGATAATTTAAGCGCTTGGATGCTTTGAAGCGCCCGTCTTTCAATGACTGAACGTTTGCATTTTTAATCATTGATTTATTGAGCTTTTCAATTTTAATTTGTATCCTGTGGAGGAACTCTGCCTCCTTATGTTTGTTCTAACGCTTGTACAACGGGGAGTGTTCTAAAGAAATTGTTCGACTTGATGTCCACAGCTACCTTCCACCATCGCAACTCTCGCCATCGACGGGGAGTCAGTCCTCACATTTTGAAACCAGAATTGTTTCGAACTGTGCGGGCTCAAGGGAGTTTTCTTCTGCGGACGCTCGGACTGTGGAATGAGCTCCCCGCCGCCGCCGTGGTTTTCCCAATGGAGTACAGCATGGGGTTCTTCAAAAAGGCTGTGAAGAGATTTCTTCAGGGTCTGCCGACCCTGAAGAAATATGTGCGGGTGACACCCCTGGTGTTGCAAGCGTTCATAGGCTACGGTAACTGCTTACCATCAGGCCATCAACTCAGCTCCGTATTATCTAAAATACGCATACACTTATAGGCCAAATACCACTGCATTTTAAAAATTGTGTCTGGATTTCAAAACCGAATCAGAAATCATATAGGACTTCGTTTCTATTATAACTATTCCTACTGATATTGACAATGATGTAGCAAAAACCTGTAATGATGTGACGGTTGGTTCGTATACCGGCAGGAAATATCTCGTGATTGAAAGCGACCGCTCATTGATTGCTATAATGCGAACTGTGGTGATGCTATCGACGCTGCCGTTATGTGCAGGAAATTGGTCTGAGATGGAGATCTTGACGCCCTACCACAACTTGTTATATGTGGTTATGTGGTGCATATTACATAACCCTTAAGTGTGACATTAATTGAAGAAAAACTATTTCGATGTTGACAGTAAAGTTCCTGTCTACAAATTCCAACATAAAATTTAGTTGTTTGTAAACTACATATTGTGAAATACAACCACATAATTAAATATAATTGAGCTTTGCCGCGCAGGATGCATTGCATTTAAATCAATCGTGTAAAAGTCTTTTTACAATATAACGACAACGAGTATTGCAAATATTGGAAACACTCAAAGAAATTGGAAAGCAGCAAGCCACACAAATATTGTCTTCGCAACATAACCAATAAACAAGAGATCTCGTTTAGAAGCTCTGCGAGCTGTAAGGCTCGGCAGAGTGCAGGACTAAGTTTCTCGACTACTTGCGGTGAAGTTTAGGCGCAATAATCTCTAGTACATTGAGAACTAAGCATCGTCTAGCCACGACCGCGGTGTGAGTGGTTTGTGGTGTCTATAACTTGATTCTTTTTTGTATTTTATACTTTATCCGATAGTTTTGGTGCTTTATTTATACAAGGTAGCAGTGCAATATCATTGGATAGGTATCAGTTGGGTATCGGTGGAATGTCTACGGGCGGCGAGCGACGGGCGGCGGGTGTGCGGTGCGGGTGACCCGGGTGTACGCGGCCGGTCGGCAGCGCGCCGGTGGCAGCCGCACAACGCTTTTGGGGAAATTGTAAAGCACCGCATATTGATTTAATATTACTTCCCCCCGAATATTTGTGTATACTATCTAGATTTATAGTTGAGCCATAAACTTTGTTTGATCTGTGTACTATTTCATAAGCTTTATTTGGAAAGTCAATAGGCCGGCGGACACTTATTATGCCGTTGTTTCTAGCTCATGAAAGTGCATGATGATTCC